>CAWUFW010007845.1:0-567500 GCA_963921515.1 Calotriton arnoldi
CCTGCGCTGACTCACCCTGTCTCCTGTAGCCACCCCCAGCCCCTGTCACTCAATCTCCAGACAAGGAATACACAACCTAGCAGAGGCAGGCTTGGATAGTTAGGCAAGGTAACACTCCACTTTCTAAAAGGGTATTGAACACAGAATGTTAAAACCAACTTCACTAAAAAGATGTATTTTATCATCCTGAGTTCAGGCATACTAAATTCGTTTTTCTACCAGGTTCCCTGGGGTCAGTTCTGACTATAAGGTGTAATAGTCAGTCTGCCCATTCTGGCCCATGGGGAGCAGGTAGCCTTTGCAATAGTGAAAAACGAAAAATGGCTGTATCACTATTAGGACATGCCACACACACCCAGGGCAAGGTCCTGCCCTTATACTTACAATGCACCCTGCCCCTAGGGCCTACTTTAGGGGTGACCAACATGCAGTAAAGGGGGAAGGTTTAGGGACTGGTAAGTGGGTGACTTCACTAAGTTTCCACATGGCAGCCTGCACAGTGCACACAGGTTTGCGATGGCAGGCCCGAGACATACCAGGCCGCCTGTGGGTGGCACAACCAGTGCTGCAGCCCACCAGCGGCATTGGATTTACAAGCCCTGGGCACACTGAGTGCACTGTACCTTTAGTCAGTCTGCCCATTCTGGCCTATGGGGAGCAGGTAGCCTTGCAATAGTGAAAAACGAAAATGGCTGTAATTCACTATTAGGACATGCCACACACACCAGGGCATGTCCTACCTTATACTTACAATGCACCCTGCCCTAGGGCCTACTTTAGGGGTGACCAACATGCAGTAAAGGGAAGGTTTAGGGACTGGTAAGTGGGTGTACTCACCAAGTCGACATGGCAGCCCGAGGCTGCACACAGGCTCTGCGATGGCAGGCCCGAGACATATTTTACAGGCCGCTTCTGTGGGTGGCACAACCAGTGCTGCGAGCCCACCAGCGGCATTGGATTTACAAGCCCTGGGCACACTGAGTGCACTGTACTAGGGACTGACAAGTAAACCAATCATCCAATCATGGAGTCACTAATACATGTATCAATTAACGATAGGGAGCACTTGCACTTTGGCACTGATTAGCAGCGGCAAAGTGCCCATGAGCATCTAGTCCAGCAAAAACATATCGGCAACCGTGGAGGCATTATGAAAAAATGGAAGGGAGACCCACGCCAAGGATGCCAGGTCTAACAAGATGCTCAACAGGTTCGGCTTTGGCTCCCGTTTCCAGCAGTGGATCTCCCTGCTATACCAGGTCCTCACAGCAATAGTCCGGTTGAATGGGGTTCTCTTTTCCGTCTTCCCCATACAGCGTGGCACTCGACAGGGATGCCCCTTGACGTCCCTGTTGTTCGCCCTTACGATTGGTGGCATTGGTTCGCTCTCATCAAAACATCAGAGGATTTAAGGTCTCAGAGATGGGCAGTACTGAGGAGAAAATCTCACTCTACGCTGACGGCATCCTCCTGTATGTCACAGAGACTGTGACCACCATTCAATTGATCCTCTTTGCCTTTGAATATTACGGGGAACACTCAGACTATCGTATAAATTGGAATAAATCCATACTTTGCCATCCCTTTACTCCTTTGAGTCTTACCGCTCTCCCTCAGGAGTTGAAGGTAGTGTCTGATGGCTTTCAATATTTGGGGATCTATGTGACACCACACAGGGAAACTTGCTTTAACAAGAACCTTGGCAGAGTGATTACCGCCTTTCGAGAAGAGGTGGAATGGTGGTGTGCCTTCCCCCCTTACATTGATGGGTAGAGCCACCTTTTTTAAAATGATCACACTCCCAAAACTCCTGTACACCATGCAGCATACCTACTACCCGCTCCCCGAGACAGTTTTCGTCCAGCTGGATAGGGCCATCTGCTCCCTGTTGTGGTGCAGCAAAAGGATAGCCCTCTCTACACTTCAACTTAATCCCTACATTGGGGGCATTGCTCTCCGGAAGATTTGATCCTACTACTGGGTGCCTCACTTATTTGCAGTGAACGACTGGCTGTTCACACCCCAGGATCATTCTACCTATAGGCTGAAGCATAGCCAATTTACTGACTGTTGGTGTCTCCACTACCTATACGGGGTGGGAAAATGTGGCGGATGCTGCTGGTGACTCAGATGGCGATAGATGCCTGGCTGTAGGCCATTGGACATATAGGCTTGGCAGTTAAGCTGTCGAGAGAGACACCACTCTGGGAGGGAAGGTGGTTGAGGGAGATTGGGAAACTTAAAGGGTTTGGAGCCTGGGACCGGTTGGGGATCGCCAGGGTGGGAGACCTCCTTGAGGGTGGTGAATTGATATCATTCGCTTCACCCCAACAGACATACTCCATGCACCCCAACCAATTTCTGAAGTACGCCCAGTTGCAACATGGTTGCAATGCGGAAAACATAGCACTCTAAGATCTGCCGGAGTACTTTCCACTTGAGGGGCGACTTCTGCAGGACTAGTTGTCCTCCAAAGCTATATCTACTACATATAAAACTCTCAATAATAATATGCCGGATAGGTTGCTTAACCCCTTCCATGCGCAGGACGGCCGGGAGCCGTCCTGCGCCACGGAGCTCGTGTGCGCAGGACGGCTCCCGGCCTTCCTCGCACATGGCAGGGGAAATCCCTCTGCTGCAGGCACCAGAGGGATTTCTTTTTCCCCCCCGACAGCCTCGGGAGCTGGGGAAGGGCTTCCCCAGCTTCTGAGGCTGTCTGTGTTGTTTCTGTGCAATGAAGATCAGCGCGCACGTCGCGCTGACTTTATTGCACAGAAACCGAAACTAAAATGAGCCTTGAGGCTCATTTCAGTTTCACTTTCTACATGCTCAGGGGGCTATCTCAGCCCCCTGAGCACGTAGAAAGACGGGAGAGGTATCATTGGAAAGGGGAGAATCTCCCCTTTCCAATGATACCCCTCTCTAGTGGATCCCTGCTTGGGGATCCACCCACTAGGCACCAGGGAGGGGGGAGCGGCCCCTTGGACAAGGGCCTTTGCTCCCCCCATAAATTTTGGGCTAAATTCAGTCTTTCTGCCCCACCTGGGGGGCAGATGGGGGCTCCAGCCCCCAATCTGCCCCCTGGGGGGGCAGAAAGCCCACTAGAACCAGGGATTTTATTTACCACATAAATTAGGGGTGGGGGCTGCCCAATATGGGCACGCCAATGCCCCCACCCCCCCTGCACAATTAGAGTCTTTCTGCCCCCCTGGGGTGCAGATGGGGGCAGTAGCCCCCAATCTGCCCACCTGGGGGGCCGGAAAGCCCACTAGAAACCAGGGATTTATTTTATTATGTAAATTAGGGGTGGGGGCTGCCCAATATGGGCATGCCAAAGCCCCCACCCCCCTGCACAATAACAGTCTTTCTGCCCCCCGGGGGGCAGAAAGCCCACTAGGCGCCAGGGTTTTTTTAATGATGAATTTAGGGGTGGGGCTGCCGAAGATGGGCATGCCAATGCCCCCACCCCTCCCCCCCACAAAATTCCAGTCTTTCTGTCCCCCGTGGGGGCAGAAAGCACCCTAGACACCAGGGATTATTTTTTTTATAGGCCCTTGGTGGGGCCCCCAAAGAAAACTAAAGACTTGCTGCCCCTCCAGGAGGAAGATGGGGGAAATAGCCCCTGATCTGCCCCCAGGGGGGGGGGGGGACAGAAAGCCCACTGGCCACCTGGGATTTTTTTTTCCAAAAGTTCGGGGTTGCCCAGAATGGGCATGTTAATGCCCCCACCCCCCAAAAAAGATTCCACAGACTTTCTGCCCCCCCCCCGGAGGCAGTAGCCCCTGATCTGCCCCCCGGGGGGGCAGAAAGTCCACTAGGCGCCAGAGATCATGCTGGCTTTTCTATTAGTAGGGGTGGGGGCTTCCCAGAATGGGCATCCCAATGCCCCCAGCCCCCCAAAAGAATAGCCACAGTCTTTCTGCCCCCCTTGGGGGCAGATCGGGCCAATAGCCCCAGATTTCCCCCCTCCCCATGGCGGCAGAAAGCCCACTAGGCACTGACTTTTTTTCAGGATGTGCCTACCTGTGGATTTTGGGTCCTAGCGCAGCCGGCACCTAGGGAAATATAGCAAACCTATACATTTTTGAAAACTAGACACCCAGGGGAATCCAGGATGGGGTGACTTGTCTGGCTCTCACCAGGTTCTGTTACCCAGAATCCCGTGCAAACCTAAAAATGTGTTTAAAAAAAACACATTTTCCTTACATTTCTGTGGTGGAAAGTTCTGGAATCTGCGTGGATCCACAAAATTCCACCCACCCCGCATTTCCCAAAGTCTTTCGAGAAAAATGGTACCTCACTTGTGTGGGTAGGTCTAGTGCCCATGACAGGAAATGGCCCAAAACGCAACGTGGACCCACCACATTTTCACAGTGAAAACTGACCCTTTTTTTGCAAAGTACCTAGCTGTAGATTTTGAACCCTAGCTCTTCCGGCACCTAGGGAAACTTAGCAAACCTATACATTTTTGAAAACTAGACACCCAGGGGAATCCAGGATGGGGTGACTTGTCTGGCTCTCACAAGGTTCTGTTACCCAGAATCCCTTGCAAACCTCAAAATTTGTAAAGAAAAAAACACATTTTCCTCACATTTCTGTGGTGGAAAGTTCTGGAATCTGTGTGGATCCACAAAATTCCACCCACCCCGCATTCCCCAAAGTCTTCTGAGAAAAATGGTTCCTCACTTGTGTGGGTGGGTCAAGCACCCGCGACAGGCAAGGGCCCAAAACCTATTGAGGCGACATCAAAATTACCTATCACAAAAAAACCTGGTTTTGCAAGGGGGGTCCCATGAGTTTTTGGCCCAGGGGTCAGCGGCCATCTAGGGAAACCTACCAAACCCACACATTTCTGAAAACTAGACACCCGGGGGAGTCCAGTAAGGTATGGCATGCGTGGGTCCCCCAACATTTCCCTACCCAGAATCCCCTGCAAACCTCAAATTTAGCTGAAACAATAACTTTTTTCTCAAATTTCTGTGTGGGAAAGTTTTGGAATCTGCGTGGATCCACAAATTTCCTACCACCGAGCGTTCCCCAGGTCTCCCGATAAAAATGGTACCTCACTCGTGTGGGTGGGTCAAGTACCCGCGACAGGCAAGGGCCCAAAACCTATTGAGGCGACATCAAAATTACCTATCACAAAACAACCTGGTTTTGCAAGGGGGTCCCATGAGTTTTTGGCCCCGGGCTCACCGCCATCTAGGGAAACCTACCAAACCCACACATTTCTGAAAACTAGATACCCTGGGGAGTCCAGTGAGGTATGGCTTGCATGGATCCCACAACGTTTCCCTACCCAGAATCCCCTGCAAACCTCAAATTTAGCTGAAAAAAACACATTTTCCACATATTTTTGTGTGGAATCACCGTGCCGGCACAAATGTCCTACCCCACAGCATTCTCCTTAGTTTCCCGAGTAAAATGATACCTCACTTGTGTGGGTGTCCAATGCAGAACTGGCTAAAAACGTATTTTTAAACAAATGTAGCGCTTTGAATTGTCGCTGCTATACCCTAAATCCCTATGTTTTGGGCTCTTCCCAGTCACAGGCCCTTGCCCCACCCACACAAGTGAGGTATCATTTTACTCAGGAGACTAAGTGGAACGCTGGGGGTAGGACATTTGTGCGGGCATGGTGATTCTACCCAAAAATATGTGGAAAATTTGTTTTTTTCAGCTAAATTTGACGTTAGCAGGGCATTCTGGGTAGGGAAACATTGGGGGATCCACGCTAGCCATACCTCGCGGGACTCCCCTGGGTGTCTAGTTTTCAGAAATGTGTGGGTTTGGTAGTTTCCTAAGATGGCCGCCGAGCCCGGGGCCAAAAACCCAGGTGACCCCCCTTGCAAACCAGGTTGTTTTGTGATAGGTAATTTTGATGTCTCCTCAATAGGTTTTGGGCCTTTGCCTGTCGCAGGTACTTGACCCACCCACGCAAGTGAGGTATCATTTTTATCGGGAGACCTGGGGGAACGCTGGGTGGTAGGAAATTTGTGGATCCACGTAGATTCCAGAACTTCCCCAGACAGAAATTTAAGAAAAAGGTGATTTATTTCAGCTAAATTTAAGGTTTGCAGGGGATTCTGTGTAGGAAAACATTGGGTGACCCACGCAAGCCATACCTCGCTGGACTCCCCCGGGTGTCTAGTTTTCAGAAATGTGTGGGTTTGGTACTTTCCCAAGATGGCCGCCGAGCCCGGGGTCAAAAACCCAGGTGACTCCCCTTGCAAAACCAGGTTGTTTTGTGATAGGTCATTATGATGTCTCCTCAATACCTTTTGGGCCCTTGCCTGTCACGGGTACTTGACCCACCCACGCGAGTGAGGTACCATTTTTATCAGGAGACCTGGGGGAATGCTGGGTGGTAGGACATTTGTGGATCCAAGTAGATTCCAGAACTTTCCCACACAGAAATTTGAGAAAAAAGGGATTTTTTCAGCTAAATTTGAGGTTTGCAGGGGATTCTGGGTAGGAAAACGTTGGGGGACCCACGCAAGCCATACCTCACTGGACTCCCCTGGGTGTCTAGTTTTCAGAAATGCGTGGGTTTGGTAGTTTCCCAAGATGGCCGCCGAGCCCCATCACCCCATCCTGGATTCCCCTGGGTGTCTAGTTTTCAAAAATGTATAGGATTGCTAGGTTTCCCTAGGTGCCGGCAGAGCTAGGGTTCAAAATCTACCGCTAGGCACTTTGCAAAAAAGGGTCAGTTTTCACTGTGAAAATGTGGTGTGTCCATGTTGCGTTTTGGGCCGTTTCCTGTCATGGGCACTAGGCCAACCCACACAAGTGAGGTACCATTTTTCTCTGAAGACTTTGGGGAATGAGGGGTGGGTGGAATTTTGTGGATCCACGCAGATTCCAGAACTTTCCACCACAGAAATGTGAGGTAAATGTGTTTTTTTTTTACACATTTTGAGGTTTGCAAGGGATTCTGGGTAACAGAACGTGGTGAGAGCCAGACAAGTCACCCCATCCTGGATTCCCCTGGGTGTCTAGTTTTAAAAAATGTATAGATTTGCTAGGTTTCCCTAAGTGCCGGCAGAGCTAGGGTTCAACATCTACAGCTAGGCACTTTGCAAAAAAGGGTCCGTTTTCACTGTGAAAATGTGGTGTGTCCACGTTGCGTTTTGGGCCGTTTCCTGTCGCGGGCACTAGGCCTACCCACACAAGTGAGGAACCATTTTTCTCGGAAGACTTTGGGGAACACGGGGTGGGTGGAATTTTGTGGATCTACGCAGATTCCAGAACTTTCCACCACAGAAATGTGAGGAAAATGTGGTTTTTTTTAACACATTTTGAGGTTTGCAGGGGATTCTGGGTAACAGAACCTGGTGAGAGCCAGACAAGTCACCCCATCCTGTATTCCCCTCGGTGTCTAGTTTTTAAAAATGTATAGGTTTGCTAGGTTTCCCTAGGTGCCGGCAGAGCTAGGGTTCAAAATCTACAGCTAGGCACTTTGCAAAAAAAGGGTCCGTTTTCACTGTGAAAATGTAGTGTGTCCAGGTTGCGTTTTGGGCCGTTTCCTGTCACGGGCACTAGGCCTACCCACACACGTGAGGTACCATTTTTCTCGGAAGACTTTGGGGAATGCGGGGTGGGTGAAATTTTGTGGATCCACGCAGATTCCATAACTTTCCACCACAGAAATGTGAGGAAAATGTGTTTTGTTTGACAAATTTTTAGGTTTGCAAGGGATTCTGGGTAACAGAACCTGGTGAGAGCTAGTCAAGTCACCCCATCCTGGATTCCCCTGGGTGTCTAGTTTTCAAAAATGTATAGGTTTGCTAGGTTTCCCTAGGTGCCGGCAGAGCTAGGGTTCAAAATCTACAGCTAGGCACTTTGCAAAAAAAGTGTCAGTTTTCACTGTGAAAATGTGGTGTGTCCATGTTGCGTTTTGGGCCGTTTCCTGTCGCGGGCACTAGGCCTACCCACACAAGTGAGGTACTATTTTTCTCGGAAGACTTTGGGGAACACGAAGTGGGTGGAATTTTGTGGATCCACGCAGATTCCATAACTTTCCACCACAGAAATGTGAGGAAAATGTGGGTTTTTTGACAAATTTATAGGTTTGCAAGGGATTCTGGGTAACAGAACCTGGTGAGAGCTAGTCAAGTCGCCCCATCCTGAATTCCCCTGGGTGTCTAGTTTTAAAAAATGTATAGGTTTGCCAGGTTTCCCTAGGTGCTGGCAGAGTTAGGGTTCAAAATCTACAGCTAGGCACTTTGCAAATAAAGGGTCCGTTTTCACTGTGAAAATGTGGTGTGTCCACGTTGCGTTTTGGGCCGTTTTCTGTCACGGGCACTAGGCTTACCCACACAAGTGAGGTACCATTTTTCTCGGAAGACTTTGGGGAACGCGGGGTGGGTGGACTTTTGTGGCTCCACGCAGATTCCATAACTTTCCACCACAGAAATGTGAGGAAAATGTGTTTTTTTTGACAAATGTATAGGTTTGCAAGGGATTCTGGGTAACAGAACCTGGTGAGAGCCAGTCAAGTCACCCCATCCTGGATTCCCCTGGGTGTTTAGTTTTCAAAAATGTATAGTTTTGCTAGGTTTCCCTAGGTGCCGGCAGAGCTAGGGTTCAAAATCTACAGCTAGGCACTTTGCAAAAAAAGGGTCAGTTTTCACTGTAAAAATAAAGTGTGTCCACGTTGCGTTTTGAGCCGCTTCCTATCGCGGGCACGAGGCCTACCCACACAAGTGAGGTACCATTCTTATCAAGAGACTTAGGGTAACACAGAATTGTAGAGCAACTGTTATTACCTATTGACTTTCGATGCATTTCGGCCTTCCAAATGAAAGACAATGGTTAAAAAAGAAGTCATTTTGAAAAATGACCTATAATTCTCATGCTAGTATGGGTACTCACAATTTCCCCACAACCAGAAAGGTCCAGTGGATGTAACGGTATATTGCTTTCAAACAGCTGTCATAATTCGAACAAGTTACAGGTGAAAACGTTGACACAAATGGCTGTTTTTGTCAACTAATTTTCAATTTTTCCTATATTCAACGGTTAGTTTCTATAAAGAAACCTTGAAGGATCTACACAAATGACCCATTTCCGAATTCAGAAATTTGTCTTCTTTTCTAAAATGTATAGCTTTCCAGGATCCATTATTGCTTTCATACCCATTTCTACCTGGAAGGAGGTTGAAAGCACAAAAAATAGCAAAAATAGGCTATGTCCCAGAAAAATGCCAAAACTGTGTAAAAAATGTTGGTTTTCTGACAAAAGTCTGCTTGTCCCTGAAATCTGGGAAGAATGTGATTTCAGCACCACAACCCCTTTTTTGATACCATTTGCAGGGAAATAACCAGACGCTTTCATCTGTAGCCCTTTTTTCCCATTTTTCCCCCCCAAAAAAACAATGTAGCTGTATTTTGGCTAATTTCTGGGTCCCCTCCAGGGGAATCCACAAACCCTGGTTACCTTTAGAATCCCCATGATGTTGGAAAAAAAGGACGCAAATTTGGCGTGGATACCTTATGTGGTCAAAAAGTTACAGGGGCCTAAGCGCAAACTACCCCAAATAGCCAAAAAAATTACAGGGGGGGGAAAGGCCTAGCAGCGAAGGGGTTAAACTGATGGAGAGGTAGGGTTCGGAAGTGGGGGACCTAGAAGATGTTGATTGGGAGATAGCTCTGATGCACCCAATGGAGGTGGCAATAAAATCTCATCTAAGCCTAATACACCGGGTGTACTACGATAGGGTACGGCTACGCCGCATGGGACAAGCCTTCTCCCCTAGCTGCCTTTGCTGTGGTGGAGAGGGGGTTACTACTTCCATACACGCTGGTGCTGCCTGGCTGTCGACGTTTACTAGGGACATGTGGCAAGGGAATTGATGCGAGCGGTGGGTGAGACCATCCCCTTGATCCTAAGTATGTCCTGTAGGGAATTCCAGAGGACATTGATGTTCCGAAGGCCCAACTCTTGTTCTGAAATTTGGGACTTGTGGTGGCTAAACAGGATGTGGCAATATACTGGGGGGCGCCCGAGGCTCTCACACTGTCGGAGTGGAAAAGGGGGATGGATTTGTAGGTGTCGGCCGAGAAGGTTGTGTATCCGCTTAGGGGTTGCCCATGTTAATTCTACAAGATATGGTGTGGATGGTTGAAATACTACAATAGTCCTCTTTCACAAGGGGCCGTGGCTTCCTCAATTTGATTGTGACATTGTGAGGAATGTGGGAACGTCATTGAACCATAAATTGTATTTTTCATTTGGTTCTATGCAGATGTCATGCGCCTATCCTACTGTGATTGCTGGGGTGGGTGTGGGTGTGCATGAGGGCCTCCTTATTGTTTTCTTGTTAATGTTCAATGCCCGTTGGGCACCTTCAGATAAAAGTCTATTGCAATGCCTCAGTAATGCTGTAAAACTCAAAATCAAACAAGATAGTTAAAAAAAAAAATTGGGAATGCCTTACTACACTTTCAAGCTGTTATTCCTGATCAGAAAGGAGTTGCTGCATCTTTGGAATAGTAATGATAAATCCTCTTTACTGGCAACGCTGGATTTAACTTACTGTTTTAGAAATGCCACTTTTAGAAATTGCACATTTCTCTGTCCTACTGCTCTGTGTACCTGTAGTCTGTCTT
The DNA here is from genome assembly GCA_963921515.1 of Calotriton arnoldi. Lineage (NCBI taxonomy): Eukaryota > Metazoa > Chordata > Amphibia > Caudata > Salamandridae > Calotriton > Calotriton arnoldi. The sequence continues at coordinate 10,611 of CAWUFW010007845.1, forward strand.
CAATACAGGTCTGGGGTGGGAGACATCTACACTTTATGCACTCCCTCTAGAGAGCCACAAACAGAGGAAGGTTAGGTGTGTCTGAGTATTCATCTGCATTCTGCTGGCTGTTCCTTAACAGGAAGAGAGGGAAGAGCTGTCACTTACACCTAAAAAGGCAGTGTCCTGTTTCCCATACAAAGGCTTGGTTACCCCCTACTGACAGCCTGGAGCATGGGATGGGAAGAAAGTATCTGTGCTCACTTCAAAAACCCTTCTTTGAAGACACTCCCACTTCAAAGGCACAACTGGGTATAAGTACTGGATTTCTGACCCTACCAAGGCAATACACTACTAGACCTGTGAAGAACTCTGTCAGGAAGCAGGACAGCTGTGCTTCTACAAGGACTGCTACTCTGCTGGACTGCTGCTCTGGAAGAACTGCTTCTCTGCTCTGATGTGCTGCCTGTTGCCAGCTGCTTGTTAGCCTCTCTCCTGCTGAGGAAATGACGAGACCCATCTCACTTGAACCCAGAGTGACTCCAAGGGCATGCTGGCTTGCTCCCTGTTCTGAAGTCTCAGAGACATCAAAGACTTCCTGAAACCCTTCAACAGCATGTGGACTCTGCCATCTGTCAGTTCACGTCCTGCCAAGTGGTGTCATCCCAGTCCTGGGCCCTTGAAAGTGAGACTTTCTGTGCTACAACTCTCGATGCTGACGCATCACCGACATTACGCAGATCGGAACTGGCGCAGTGTACCTGGCAACGACGCATCGCCAGCTCCCATGCTGCTTGATGAATAAGTCTCCCCAAGTGCACAGCTAGATGACTACATATTGCCCATCTTCAGTACTATGCGACGCCGAAGCTTTGCCTGAGTGCGCAGCTCGACAATGACGCATCACCTATCAAATCCTTCGGATCTTTGACAACACTTTGCAACCCTGCTCCTCGCCTCTCATCCTCAATGTCGACGCAGTCTTTCAAAGGTACTGTTTTCAGCGGGCCAAGGCTGGTCCCTGTATTCAACACGCATTCCATCGTGGTCAGCCTGAATGTTTGGATTTACGCCGGTCTAGCGCCAACAGATTGGCGCTTTATGACTCTAAGCACTATACTTTGATTTAATCTTTACAAATTAATATCTCCGGTTCTACTTATTGGATTTTGGTCATTCTGGTTTTGTTTTACTCATACAAATATTATCTATTGTTATAACCCGGTTTGGAGTATCTTTGGGGTGTTTTTATTGTGTTACTGTGTGTATGTGTGTGTGTTGCACAAATACTTTACACATTGCTTATTCAGATAAGCCTGACTGCGCTGTGCCAAGTTACCAGAAGGTGAGCACAGGTTAGCTTTTAGTGTGTACCTAGCTTACCATGACTAGAGTGGTGGTTCCTGCATGGTAAGGTGAATACCTATGTCAACCAGAAACCCCATTTCTAAGAGTAAGATAGGCCTTTGCTGCCACATTGATTTTCCTTATGATTTTGGACTTTTGTGGCAGTATCAAACATGCACAATACCTATGTTGTATACTTTATTGTGGATCTTATACCTACAGGTTGTTTTGCAATAGTCTACAATGCGCATTTCCTCTGCATTGCCTATTCTCTACCATTTGCCCCTAAATAAAGAATTAATTATTATAAACATTGTTTAAAATTGACAAGAGGATATTAGGAGGGCTGTTTTGTTATGCTTTTTTCATGAAGTTTACGTTATCATGCCACACTACCTTTGGCCATAGCTCTGTCCACACCTAGAATTGAAGATTTTGAGTTGAGGCACATGGCCCATCATCTGAAGGTAAGCATGATTTTAGCCTGAATCAGGCTTCCATTTGTCACAACTGTTTGTGGTGATTACATAAGTCACAATTTCACATTAACTATGATGGAGCACAGGTCAGATAGAGGGATCAGATTCATCCCATTGTAGAGTTTTTACCTTCTGTGAGTCCAAGTCCATGCAGAGTGCTGCAGCGGAGCTTTGCACTGACTGACGATGTGAGGAGACTGTTCTCGGCATGAGGATCAGGCCTGGACATGGCACAAAAGCACATTTGGCTCAGGCAGAAAAATGCCAGGACATGTAAAACCTAAGTACTGAAGTTCTACTTTTTAAATACCATGCACCATGCCCTATGAGGCTTTAGGGCCTACCTTACAGGTGACTAATAACTATTAAAAAGGAAGGTTAGGGAGGTATGGCCAAGATGGCGAGTGGGTAAGACGTGTTTCACATCGTCTCCCCGCTCCCGAGCACCCAACTCGGCCCACAGCAGCGCGTTACTCCCTCCAGCAGTCTGGATTCGAGGGGGGGACACACCTCCGGCCCGTCGAAGCCACCGACATCCAGTAGATCGAGGCTGGGGGCCGGCCTGAGGGCGACAGCGTGTCCCGGTCCACCGCGAGACAGAGTGGCAAAAATGGCAGCCGGACCCGGCAGGACTGGCGGAGGCCGGTAGAAACGCAAACTCAGCCGGAGCAGAGATGGCGGCCCCGGGGGGCTAGCCGCGAAATCACCAGCGGCTGCGCGACAAGGTGAGGAGCTTGGCAGGGGACCCGGCATGGAGTACGGCGCTGGAGCAGCAAGTGTGGGCGCTGGGGAGTAAGGACTGCGGCGAGGCCTAGTGGGCTGCACACAGCCCGGGAATTGGAGTGCTCAGAGCGGCGCCGAGATCAGCGGAGTGGCAGAGGCCCTGCCAGGTGGAGCATCGGCCAGAGCTGTCGACTGGTGCTCACAGACAGGGGCGGGGGCTGGGACGATGTCTGGGCCCGGGAGCCGCAGTGACAGCAGGCGTGCACCGGGAGGCAAGCAGCACGAGTAGGGCCGAAATCGGGCACTCAGGCACAAGAAGGTGGTGGCAGTGCGGGGGGCCCGGAGGTCGCCGCGGGCCCGCAGAGGGACATGCCCTCTCAATCACATAAGATATAAAGCGCTGGTGCGGGGGGGTTCCCAACGGGGCTGCCCCTCCGGTACCGGGAGGAGAACAGAGCGGGCTGCACTGCAGGGGGCTGGAGCACCAGAGACTCACACAGCTGCAGTCACACCGGGGGGCCTGTCGTGACTTGCTGCAGGAGGTCCAGGTGTGGCCTGCTCGAAGGTAGGGCCCCAGAATGGCTTAGGGGCTCGATAACAACCCTGAGATGGGAGAGCTGGGGACCTCCGGAGTCCAACACCTAGTGCATATCACGAGAGCAGTGCACGAGTAGCGACTGGAGGGGTTGTCTGGGGCCTCAGCAGTGGAGCATACAACGACCGGGAGGAGCAGGCCATGTGGAACGGTGGCGTGGAGGGCGGCACTACCGGGAGCGGCAAGCAGGCCTGGGGAAGCCTAGATGGTGGAGAGAGCCGGCGAATAGGAGGGTGTCCTGGGGACTACCAGTGGTGGAAGGAACACAAGGACCTGGGACCCTGACTCCCTTGCATACGCTAGCGGGTCTGGAAGCAGGACCGGACGGGGGCGAGGGGATGCACACAGGCTACCATATGAGGCCCTTGTGAAGTGCTCACCAGAGACAGGAAGGAAAGACACAGGCTCCTCAAGTGAGAAATCGCAGCACCGTTGCCCGAGCGCCACTGGGAGTTGGAAGGTTTGTGGCCCGGAGAGGGGCCTAGTGCAGCATCGTGGCTGTGGCGCAGAGGGGACCCAACGGGACAGAGGCCTGGGGTTCCAGCAGAGGGACCTGTGAGAGTGGAGGGCACAACTTTGGAGCTTTGAAGCATGGCAGCCACAGAGGTATCAGGGCAGGAGCACGTTGGCGCTAACCTGCGGCGGTAGATGGCAGGGCTCAGGGCACGTCACGAGCACCACCAGCCTCCCACCAGCGCAAGGAGAGGAGACAGGGCTCCGCTGGGACAGTGCACACTAGGGCTGAACCACCATGTCCTCGCTGCGTGGGAAGAAGGAGCGGTCACTGAAGGACATGCTGACCAAGCCCCTGCAATCCGGAGGGGGAGAGAGCAGATTGTCTCCGGCCAAGCAGGCGGACAAGGAAGCGGAACTTGCGGAGGCCCCAGTCACGCGCTCCTTCCTTGAGACGCTGTTCAATACCCTGCGTGATGACTTCCAGGTGTTGAAGAGAGACCTCGCGGGGGAGGTGAAAGAGATCCGGAGAGACCTGGAAGCAGTTGGAGAAAGAGTAGCTACCCTGGAGGACCAGGACCAGGCCAGGGGGGAGGAAATAGAACAACTTCAACAAGAAGTGCTCCGATTGCAGGACCAACAGATCGACCTCCAAGCACATGCAGAGGACCTGGAAAACCGCTCCAGGCGAAACAACATACGTGTGAGGGGGGTTCCATCGGACGCAGAGGGGACGGACATGGCTCACTATCTACAGGGGCTTTTCCGACACATACTAGGGGTCCCGGAGGACTTTGTCATTCGAATAGACCTGGCACATAGAGTGGGGCTGAGACGGAGGGCGCCCTCTCCCCCACTGGATATGCTGGCCTTTCTACCGGACTTGCCACTCAAAGAACGTATACTGAGGGAAGCCAGGGCGAAGCATCCACTCTCATATCAGGGACACTCCGTAGCCCTCTACCAAGACCTGGCTTAGATAACTCTACAGAAACTGCGGGAGTTCCGGGTGGTGACTGCGCATCTGCGAGACCAGGGGGTGGCGTACTCATGGGGCCATCCCTTCAGGTTGATTTTCAAATGGAACGGCAAACTACACCAACTCAAGTCACTGCAGGACACCTGCAAGATTCTAGGCCTGGATCACCCAAGTGAAGAGACTATGCCTGTGCCTAAGCCAGACCGCAAACCTCCCCATGACGAATGGCAGAAGGTTCGGGGGCGGCGCCTGTCAGAGTATCCGAGTGGTCCGGACCCCTCAACCATAGCACAGGAAAGGCAAGCAGGCCTCGAGATGGTGCTCAAGGACACAGCCTCCCAAGATAGCTCCTAAATGGTGGAGGGATACCATGCAGAATATAGACACTAGCGGAGCCGGGGGGGGGGGGTGGTCGGCGGGAGCGGGGAGACGGGGAACCTTAAGCCACGATATGCTCCTACTATCCTTATTTTCTAAGGGCGCGCGCGCTTCCGCGACGAGCCCTGGACATTTCTGAAAGTTTGGGGATGTTAAGTTGGGGTTAGGGAGGGGGTGGGAAGGAACTGGTGTGTCGGGAGAGGTAACTACAGGACAGAGGATCGAGAAAGGGGAAAATGGAGGGGAACAGGGTGAAGGCGGGGGGAGGAGACGGGGTCTCAGGACTTAAGAGGGCAGACAACACCTGCTGAATTGATACCATGGCAGTTCCCACAGTGAAAATCGTTACTTTGAACGTGAAGGGCCTTAACAATCCCATTAAACGGAAATCCATACTGTCATATTTGGAGAATCTGGAAGCCGATATATGTTTCATTCAGGAGACCCACCTTCTCTCCAGGGATTGGCACCGGATGAAATCGAGAGCGTTCCCCCAACAATTTTTCTCCTCCACGTCAGATAAAAAAGCGGGGGTGGCAATCTTAGTTGCTAAACAGTTCCCTGGGACGGTGGGGGGCAAGATTGCGGAAATTAAGGGCCGGTTGTTAGCATACACGATACACCTAGGGGGACACACACTGGCAGTGGGTTCATTGTATGCACCCAATTCAGGTTAGGAGAAATTTCTGAAGGGGGCTCTATCGGAAGTCCTTAGCAAACAGGAGAGGTGGATGATTGTGGGGGGGGATCTTAATATAGTTATGGATGCCACTACAGATAGGTCCGGCCATAGTTTCTCTCAGACTGGGGAATTGTCTAGCGAGGGGAAGGAATGGCTTCGTTCCAGAGGATTGGTTGACATGTGGCGAGTGGCCCACCCACGGACCTCCCAATTCTCCTTCTATTCACATGCACGGGGTACATATTCCAGATCGATCACTTGATAGGCACAACAGAACTCAACGCAATGGTGGGATACGTGGACATATCACCGACGGCGCTCTCTGACCATGATGCAGTGACAGTTTCCCTTCGGTTCCCCTTAACACAGAGGCGGGCGGGAGGCTGGCGCCTCAAAGAAAACATGCTCCATAGGGAATCAGTAAAGAGACAGATCCACAACTGCATTAAAGATTATTTAGAGATCAACAACACAGCGAACACTTCCTTGCCTTCTTTATGGGGGGCTCTTAAGCGGTGGTGAGAGGGGAGCTGATCGCTATTTCAGCTGCAGAAAACAAAGAGCACTAGGAGAAGAGGGACGCCCTGGTGCCACAGGTGACAGAGCTAGAGTGGGTGCATAGTAGGACCGGGGCGCTGAGAGTTTGGCTGCAGCTGAAGGCGGCTCGAGCGCAATTGGCGGGGCTGGACATTGATAGAGCCGAATACGCAACGCTTCATCTTAAACACTCCTACTATGTCGGGGGGGACAAGACAGGGCGCATGTTAGCGAATAAACTTAGGGCCCGCACCCAGCAGGCGAAGGTCCAATCTATTCAGAATGAGACGGGGGATGGTTAAGACAGATGAGGAAATAGCGGACACGTTTAGGGATTTCTACGCTGACCTCTATAAAAGAGAGGCCCACTCGGGATCACACATGACCCACATATTTACAGGGAGCAAACACGACGAAGCTGGATAGAGGACAGGCGGAGCTATTGGATGCCCCGATCCGAATAGAAGAAGTTATTGGGGCAATTTCTCGCCTCAAACTTATGAAATCTCCGGGACCGGATGGCTTCTCGGCAGGTTTCTATAAATCCTTTTGTCATATCTTAGCTCCGCTCATGACGTGACTTTTTAACTCCTTTGCAGGGGCGGGATCGGTTCCTCCTGAGATGCTTTCGGCGTCTATGTTTGTCCTCCCTAAGCCTGGGAAAGATAAAGCCCTCTGTGGTTCCTATCATCCAGTGTCCCTTCTTAATGTGGACCTCAAGCTGTTTACTAGCATTTTAGCGGCGCGGTTGGGCCCCCTGATGCCGGGTATCATAGAGCCTGATCAATCGGGTTTTATACAGAATAGACAGAGTAGCGATAACACCAAACAAATTCTTCATTTAGTCGATAAAGCCCATCGTACGAACATGGACGCCCTCCTATTATTGGTTGATGCCGAGAAGGCATTTGACCGGGTTGACTGGGATTTTTGAGATAAAGCACTGGTCCATTTTGGACTGGGGGAACGGTTTAGGGCTTGGGTAGCGAGCTGCTATAGCTCACCCACCGCAACCATTAGGGTGAATGGGATATCGTCTCGATCCTTTGCTATCCAGAGAGGGACGAGGCAGGGGTGCCCGCTGTCGCCGCTCCTCTTCGCCCTCTACGTCAAACCGTTGGCCCAGAAGATCAGGGTCAACCCGAGCATCACCGGAATTCCCTTTGAGGGGGGAGACATGCCATAAGCCTCTATGCGGATGACATCATCGCATCACTTGAGTCCCCAGGGTGTTCAGTGCCAGCTTATCTGCAGGAATTAGAAACATTCGGGCAGGTATCCGGATTCAGAGTGAACGTGGGGAAGTCCATGATTCTATGACTTAATCAGGACCGAGCACAGTCTGGGATGGGAGGGGTCACCCCTGCGGGAATTAAGATCATGGAGTCCATTCCATACTTGGGAATCGAGTTGGCTCTGTCTATACAGCGGACAGTCACACTAAACTACTCTAAACTAACCCGACAGGTCACAAAGAAACTCCAGAGTTGGAAGCATCACCCACTGTCACTGCTGGGCCGAGTGGTGGCGGTTAAAATGTCCATCCTACCCAAGGCGCTGTATCTATTTCAAATGCTGCCACTCTGGCCTCCAAGGGGGACACTACAAACACTACAGAAGGCGATATCTCATTTTATCTGGGCTGGGGCTCGACCACGCATGCGGAAGGAGTTGGGATATCTGAGGCAGGAGGAGGGAGGCTTGGGTATCCCGAACCTGATAGAATACTTTAGGGCATCCCAACTGAGATACATGGTGAAGTGGAGTAGGCCGGAATCTGAAAAGAGATGGCTGTTTCAAGATAGATCCCTTGCGAAACTCTCGTTATGGAAAGTGCCCTTTCTGAAATGTGCGGACCGGCCACAGAACCTCCAGGGCTCCCCTATAACAAACACGTTATTGCAGGTGTGGGACGGGGTGGCCAGCAGACAGGGGTTGACAACTTTCCCTTCCCCAATGACACCCTTATTCGATAACAAGGATTTCACACCGGGGTTCGATGAGAGTGCATTCCCGAGGTGGAGGGCAATGAAATGTAAAGCGGCAGGACACCTGTTTGACGTGGAGGGGATTTTTCCGTTTTCCCAGGCACGCCAAAACTACTCCCTGCCGAAGTCGGAAAGGTTCCATTATCTCCAGATACGACACTGGCTTCTCCATCCAGAGGTTCGGGTGAAAGACCATAGGAAACTGAGACCCTATGAGAAATGGTTGGTGACGAAGCGCAATGATAAGAAGTTGATTTCGGAACTATATGGGATGCTGCGTAAGCCGGCCCCTACACATCCCACGGGCAGCCAGAAATGGTGGGCGCAAGAATCGGGGAGGGAACTCACCAAGAAAGAATGGAGGGAGATTTATTATAGGGCCAAACATACAGCGCGAAACACCGCTAGCAAGGAAACCGCCTTCAAGATCGCCACGTACTGGTATCTGACCCCGGTGCGACTCAATAAAGGGAACCCGGACCGCAGCCCTACTTATTGGAGGGGGTGTGGGGAGGAGGGCACGCTGGTGCACCTACTTTGGGAGTGTAGGGAATTAGCGACCTACTGGCCCAGAATTCTGGATGAAATAGACCAGCACTTTGAAACGCAGATCCCACGATTTCCAGCTTATGTAGTACTAGGGCTTCCCAACTCGTTAACTTTCCCCCTGAGATCCCGCAAGGGGAAACAGATGGGATTAGCATTGGGAGCAGCACTCCAGAATATCTTATTGCACTGGGGGATGCAGACAGTACCGTCACACATGGGGTGGTTGCATAGGCTTTGGCACACTCAGGGGATGGAACGGATACAGGCCTCACTCACAAACTCCGCCTCGGGATTTGGGGAGATTTGGTGACCGATGGTGTCCCTCTTGTCCACCGAATTCAACGAGATCACATGCCCAAAATACCTCCGCCTTCTTCGACTCACAACACCTGCAGAGTCGAATACGGCCCCTGACTCGGACCACCAAGCACGTTCTGATCACTAGCTCACAGCGAGTTTAGGCGTAGGACACACCAGTTCGGGGGGGGGGTTAAGTTAGAACACCGTTAGCTCTTGCTGAGACCCGCGGCCTCTCCTGGCATAATGGGGTATATAGTTGAGCTGGGGCATACATTTCACAGTTATGGATCCTCTATTGTTTCGTCCAACTGTACGCGGCCGGCCCATCAAGGGTTGTAGGCGGTATGCTGTGTATTGCATCCATATAAGTAGCCCATGGTCTAGGAGTTGTTACATGCTTACAGGATTTTGGAGTAGCCGGCCCGCTGGGTTGTAGGCGACAGTACATTGTATGTTGAAGTAATGTGTTCTGCTAATTATAAAAATTGATTTAATCCTAAAAAGGAAGGTTAAGGCCTGGCAAAAGATTTATTTTGCCAGGTCGAAATGACAGTTTAAAACTTCACTATAGGATGCTGTGGCAGGCCTCAGATATGGTTTACAGTGCTACTTTAGTTGGTGGCAAAATGAGTAGTATTTAATTTACAGTCCATGAGTATATGTAGTACCATTCCCTAGAGACTTATAAATACATTTAGTATGTCAATCAGATTTTAACATGTGAAAGGGAGAGGGCACAAGATCTCAGCATCTATGTATAAGCTTCTTGTGTGCTGCAATAGAGGGTCAAAACACTACAGCTTGCTATGGGGGATGTTCAAGTCAAAGGTGCATGACCACCAAAACAATGCATACAGCATACAGAGTTACCCTCTTCTAGTACTCTCCTCTTTGTCCTATTCAGAGAGAAGAAAGGGTAGTCATGGACATTTATAAACTTGCAGAACTGACCCTCCAAGTACTACTCAGGGGAAACCAACTGGGCCGCCACCAAGGTTTAATTTTCTAACTGCCACATGCAAACCTTAGTGGAATCATAGGGAGTTTTTAGAATCCACAGTTACCATCAGCCTACCTTTAGCTTATACAAGCAAACCAAGGGACTCCCAAGCATACTTAACACCTCTCTCTTCAAAACTATAATTTCCCAATTATACATTGGCTATTCTTGAAGACTCACCACCATGTGGAGACTTCTTGCTACAGGTGAAGGGCCCTCTTTTTCACCCTTGCCTCAGCATCTCTCTTCCCTTATACTAAGTCTGTGGCTTTATGATAGCCTGCTTTTAATTTTTCTAACCTCCGTCTGGGTTTGTTTGTGTCTGGCCAGTTCTGATGGTTCAGGGGACTAATGCCTCCACTTCAGAAGCCTGTGTTTGATCTCATGGCCACAGGTTCAAATCTGGCAGGCCCACTCATCCTTCATAGGTTAATAAAATAAGCAGTGTTTAAGTGGGGTAACAATAAACAGTTTTTCTCTCAGTGCCAAAATGCCCCTAAGGGCGAGTACGTGCTTTACAACTACAAATGTTATCTGTGTCAGACAATTTTCTGAACCACCTTTTCAGTGATGGCCCTTGGGTCTTCCTAAACATTGTTGTGCTGGTCCACATATCAGCTCTTCCCTCAAGCTCCCTGAGATCTGTAACCTTAGTTCACTAATGAGAGTATAGATCTTGAAATCACTTACTAGAAATGTGCTCTTTTATAATTAAATTATAAAGTCCATTGTAGTATGTTAATTGACTGCCCTTAAGTCTACCCTCCAGTTACTTTAAAGAGGCATCCACAAACTCCTACTAGTTCTGTTGAAAATCTTTAATTGCGCCCCTTTAGTTGTGGAGTTGCTTTTCAAATATCTCAAATCTCCTCAATAGATTCTCCATCATAGGGGGATAGTTTGTCCATTGGGTGACAGTAATTGAAAGCATTCCCTCAATGAACAGGCAATCTCCCCTACACCACTACCACCAGTATTCTTCCTTTGCTTGTTGCCCAGTACAACCTAACCCAGGTGAGAGAATGTCACCTAACGGCTAGAGTTCGACTTGAAAGCTGGGGAACCAGGTTAAAGTCTTGGCAGGAACGCTAAACATCCTGTGATTCTGGGCAAAACACAATCTCCTGTGCCTACCAAAAAAAAAAAGAACGTAACTGGTGCTCATGTAAAGTGCTCTGATACCTTTGAGTCGAGTTCGGGCTATATAAAACTCATACAAATAAAAAAGCTCAAAATATAATACTGACTTTCCAAAGTCATCTCCGTAATATAACTGGACAAGGTATTGCTACCACCACAGACATTAGGTGCCTCAAGCTCCATCTTATGCATACCTTTTTCATGAATCAGTGCTTCTTAGCATCCATTCAAAGTGAGTCTCCTTTACTCCAGAGCAAAGGTTACCTTTCTGAACCTTTCAGCTTTATTGTCCTGCAGGTCAGGCTTTCTTGCTTTTGACTGCAGAACATGCTGTAGTCTGATAAGCAAGAATAAACGACACGGACAACCTTGTATGCGCATGAGGAGCAGGGTTAATACATACTATGGGGCCGATTCCGATTCGGGCCGGAAATCTCTCCGACCGAGCCGGACTCGGAGAGATTTCTGACCGAATCGGACTCTGGCAGCCCGACCGAACGAGTACGATGCGCACGTATGCCATCGGACTCGAGTCGGTCGGACTCCCATTGAAGTCAATGGGAGCCGGTCGTACAATGCGTACGCGGGCTCCCATTGACTCAATGGGTGCGAGGCAGTCATGGGCGCCCCCTACAGCGTGTACGCGGCGAAGCGACTCGTGCCTTACACGCACAGGTAGGGGGGACCCATGGGTCCCCCCTGTGTGCGACTCGCATGGCTACGCGTACAGGGGGGTCCGACATGGACCCCCAAAGTACGTCTCCGACTGCTCTTTGGAGCCAGAGTGCGCGGCTCGGTTGGACTGCTCGCGGCGCGCATCGTACTCACCCGGCCGGGGAACGTCTCCATTGCGTGGTGCGAGTCGAGTCCGAGCGAGTCGGTCGGTGTGATTCGACCCGGGAACGAGTCGGTCCGAGCGGTCGGGACGCCCGGACGAGTCGGTCGGCGAATTCGCATCGTACTAGCTCGCCCGGGCGCGCGTACGACTCGGTCGGGAAATAGGGCTCCGAATCGGATCCGGTTAAGCCAAATCCGATTCGGAGCCCTACCGGCCGAGATCGGAATCGGCCCCAAAGTAAGCAGTTGTCCGTTGGGACTCATTTGAAATCGGAAACCTCTTGGTCACCTCTGAGGAATCCGCAACCTAATTCTTAGTTTTCATGATTATCACTCAACATCAGTTTTAAACAGGAAAGCATAGGGTGTGTCATAGTTTCTATCAAAAATGTGTATTGGACCAATTCATAAGCAATGAGTGTGATAAGATGATTATAGTGCAGACAGCGCAGGGGTCAGTTGGTTACTATATTTACAACATATAAAACACAAGACACTGCACAAATCCCACTGGATTTATACACAATTCTGAACAATTCATAAGAGTGTAATGTGAACCAGTACACAGTTCCTATCGAGTCACTTCTATCAGTCAACCAAGAGGGAGGGTTTGTCGATGTTTTGACCCTATCTCATTGTTAGGGTCTCTTTCAGGGCATAGTCATTTGACTACCGCACCTGCAGATGACGAAGGCAGAAACCCGAAAAAAGTCCTACTCACTTAGGCACTGCTTCACAAAGAACCTCCGCACTCAGCAGAGGCTCCACAGTCAGGGTGGGATCTCCGCACTGCAGTTTCCTTTTACGAAGATACAGCCACAAGTACGTAGATCCTGACTCCAGTGTGAATGATCTTTGTGAATCAGGGCATTAGTTAATGATATCATTCAATGAATAATTCACCACATCAGTGTGAGTCCCAAGTCAACATTGAGATCCTCCACTGGATCTCTTACTATCTGCAATGGACCAAATTGTACACAATTATATACAACTTACCACTGATCGCACCAATAGTCCCAAACCTGTTCCCCCACGTGAGCACACCCGTATCCATGCACCATCATTGTGCTCATTCCATCATCAATAATCACACTGTGAGCTACCATATTTATGCAGTGGCCCATCACACACAGTAAAAGGTCTATATATCCTGTTGTTAAGACCAAACTCTGTGGTGTGACTACACCTGTCAATAAAACAAATGCCATCACATGTGATCCCTTAAGACTAATTGTATGGTATTCAATGCACTCCTTTATCACTCCCAAATATGGGATCATGCCATCACCAAAAGTATTAAAGCCAATCCACCTTTGGTCTTCTTACTTGATCAATCGCATCATACTTTGCTTCTACTGACATTCACACTGCCGGAGCGTGCAGGGAAAATATTTCCAATTAAGCCTGCATTTTATCTTGAACAAATCTCATCCTAAACAGATTAAAACCACATGCCAATGTGGAATTCTGTACAAGACAAAATGTTGGCCCAAACTGTGAAATTTAGTAAAATTGCTCAAAAACACTCACCACCAGCGGTGAACCCATTAGGTATCTCCTACGCAGCCATTTTCAATGCACATTGTGAAGGGAAGACCCAGAAATTGGTACCAAATTACATACACTCCTATCCATCAAGAAATTAGAAAGTCAACCATGTTCAGCCATCTTAGGGGAAAAATGCTTGTTGATCCCAATTTTACTGGGCCACTATGACTTGCAGAGACTGCATGCTGATCTCTACCATCAACATCACATTTATCAAAGTCTACAACAGGAAACACCATAGCATTTTATTTCACCAAAAAAACAGGTAACAAGTGAAAGGACACAAAGTCAACGTTCACTGTTACTACACCTCACCATATACCTCAATAATGCTCGTCCTTACAATTAAATTATCACAGCCTCCAGATTATGTGATATACAATCACCTGTGAAGTATGAAACAAGGTACACAATGACCCTGCGCAATGTGGTGCCTCCCATTCTACTTCAAATAGAACTTGTTGCTTTCTACTGATGAAGGAATTAATCCAGAATATGTGTCTAGAGTTACACAGCACAGGCTGCACCAATAAGGGAGAAAAATTAAAGACTACCACTGAAGTAAGCATTATCATGCACTGCATTTACCATGATGTATTGGGGCAAATTGAGTGCTTAGATATGAGGCAGTGTGCTCTCACCCTCCTTCTGGTCATGTGCTAACCAAAACTGTTTGCCATGTAGTGCGTAAATATAATGTATTCGTTATAAATATGTATAGTCATGTACATGATTTGGTGTTGAACAAAACAGTTATTTGTATATATGTGTTTTACACTTATAATGTTTTTTTTCTCAAAACAAAATAATTGATTATTTTATAGACTCTGTGATGTTGGCCCGCCACCATCCATCTCTTCCAGGAGGGACTTCTTTTTACTTCAACAAAATTGCACCTGGTCAGGCACCACACAGTCAGTAGATGGTAGACACTGGTAGGTTATCTCATTTCATAGTTTCATAATGACTTCTCTTCCGATATACTGTTTAACTTGTTAGTGGTATGTGGTTTTTCACACATCCCTGTCGTCCCCAACCTCAATATACAAGTTAATGATTTTCAGGATTTGAATTACTTTTTACCTTTTAACACATTTTCACCAAGGCGAGAGTTTGGTGAAACTTTTCACTTATAACATTTATTGAGCTTTTTAAGATATTAACATTGTGTTTTTTAAAGAGTATTTCCAGAAACCTTTTCATTGCCACTTCTATTAACATTTAAACTTAGTTGCACAAATATGTATGTGTCTCCTTACTCTAAGCTTCTGCCAGGAGTAAGTTTCTGATGAGAACCTCACAACAACACATACGCTACCAGGACACATACTGGCAGCAGCAATCAGGCTCTATATCATTCACCCATCAGGTAACTGTGCTAATTTGTGTTTGGCACTAACACATTGTATACTTTACACAATAATTAACTCTTTAAGAAATAGATTCAGAGTGTAACCACAGATTTCTCTGTTATGGTGGTGTTAGATTTTGTGTATTACCTTGTGTTATGTGTCTGCTTGTGTTTTCATGCTCACTTATTAATAATAACTTATTAATAGATCATATAGTTCCTAATACTTAAACTTGTTTCTGAAGCTCGTGGATCGGGGAACAGATCTGTGGTTGGACTTTGTAAAGTTGACTTTCCATTTGACATGTTTAATTATGTCATCCCTGATAAATTCTGACGAATCATATGTTGTGTTTCACAAACCCCATATTAAATGTAACTTCAAAGAGATGCATGTCATTAATCTGTTGTGTTTTACAATTGACACTTGCATGTGATGTACTTCATCTCTTGCAATGGTCTTCTTTCAGGTACTGAGGACAGCGACTCGGTCCATAATATAGAGGCACGTACAAGAGGAGGGTGGCAGGAGAATCTGCTCCTCCTCCAAGCTACAATATCTGTGGCATGCACTGCCCAAGAACAGGTGAATGAAGAGGATGAAAATGAGCAAGTGCTGTTCGAAGATGAGTAGGTCACGGAAGAAGAGAAGGGAATTTTGGCCCACTGGCTAAAAGACTGGAGGTCACTTCACATATGCCCAGGATTGTTCTGCATTCTGCACTTCCGAGAATTGCCCGTCCCCAGCGGTAATCAGTCACAATATCGAATTTTAAATATCGATATGGCAAAATATCGATTTTAAAATATAGAATGGACATAATATCGACTTACAAAAATATAGTGGTGCAGAATATCGAAATGCAGGTAAGAAATATCGTTTTCATAATATCGAAGTTAGTAATATCGACAGTCATAATATAGTTGTTAAAAATATCGAATTTTTTTATAGTGTTTTAAGTGTTAGTATATGTGTTAAAAGTATGTATTATTTTTGTAATGTATGTTTGAATTTTTTAAAAGTAATGAATTTTAATTAAATTAATTTTTGCGTAATTTAATTCTGTAGCGGGTTGTGGGTTTATAGGGGAATAGGGTGGGAAGTAATTTAATTATAATATATTTTTTTAGAATTATTTAGAAATAATTAATTATATGTTAATTATTTTTTGCGCAATTTAATTCTGTAGTGGGTTGTGAGTTTATAGGGGAATAGGGTGGGAAGTAATTTAATTGAAATTAATTAATTAGTTTATTAATTAATAAGGTAGTATTTAATAATTTATATTGTTAATTAAGTTAATTTATTTATTATCAATTAAATATAAATTGAGTAATTACAATTAATAATTAATTGGTAATTATGTTAATTGTGTTATTTTTTTATTAAGTAGTAATTAATTAGATATTAATTATTAATAATTAATTTGTAAATATGTTATTTGTGTACTTTTTTTTGGAGTGGGTTGAGGGTTGATAGGGGAGTAGGGTAGGAAGTACTTTAGTTTTAATGTAATTTTTATTATTTTTTATATTATATTTATTAAAAGTTATTTTATAGTGTTAATTTTGTGAATTAATTTAGATTTGATGGTTATTCATTTTATTGTTAATTGTAATTAGTTAATTAATTAATTTTTAATTAATTATGTTAATTTATTAATATTTTACAATATTGTAGGTGACGTTTATAGGGGAAAATGGTAGGAGGTAAATTAATTTTGAAAAAGTAATTACTTGTTAATTAATGTTAATTAGATTGCAGGAGTGGGTATACTAAATTATTCCCCTACGCTATCCAACACTTTCCCTACTGTTACACTTGGTGGAGTGGGAATATTAAATTATTCCCACCCGCTATCCAACACTTTCCCTACTGTTGCATTCGCTGGAGTGGGAATAGTAATTTTTACCCTCCCGCTATCCAACACTTTCCCTACTGTTGCACTCACTGGAGTGGGAATAGTAATTTTTACCCTCCCGCTATCGAAAACTTTCCCTACTGGTGCACTCACTGGAGTGGGAATAGTAATTTTTACCCACCCGTTATCCAACACTTTCCCTACTGTTGCACTCACTGGAGTGGGAATAGTAATTTTTACCCACCCGCTATCCAACACTTTACCTACTGTTGCACTCAATGGAGTGGGAATAGTAATTTTTACCCTCCCCCTATCCAACACTTTTCCTACTGTTGCACTCACTGGAGTGGGAATAGTAATTTTTATCCACCTGCTATCCAACACTTTCCCTACTGTTACACTTGGTGGAGTGGGAATAGTACATTATTCCCACCCGCTATCCAACACTTTCCCTACTGTTGCACTCACTGGAGTGGGAATAGTAATTTTTACCCACCCGCTATCCAACACTTTCCCTACTGTTGCACTCACTGGAGTGGGACTAGTAATTTTTACCCTCCCGCTATCCAACACTTTCCCTACTGTACCACTTGTTGGAGTGGAAATAGTTATTTTATCCCCTACGCTATGCAACGTTTCCAGTAATGTTATATTTAATGTAGTGTAAAATATTATTTAAAAAAAAAAATTTATTTTAATGTTTTAACTTATTATATATAATTTATTTTTATATTTATAATATAGGTTTATTTATATATATATGTAATTATATTTTAAATTATGTTTTTGACATTTTATAATAAAAAATATTAATTATTTTTAATAATATTAAGTTATTATATATAATAAAAAAAATGCATGTTTATTTATTTTTTTACATTATATTTATTATTTATTAATTGTAACGTTTTTTAATTATTTTTAAGTATGTTTTACTTAATTATATTGATTATTTAATTCATTTTATATTACTTTTAAGACATTTAAAAAAGTTGATATTTTAGCAAACTATATTACTGACAACGATATTTAGGATTCAATATTTTTTTACTTACCTGTTTGTAGATAGGAAGTCGATATTCTGTCATTCTATATTTTTTCATCGATATTCTGGCATCTCGATATTCTGCTCCTCGATATTCTGTCAGTGATCCCCCCAGCATTTATGCAAACAGCCACAGAGGGCTACCCAACCATCACCACCACAAAGCCTTCATATCCCAGGTGCATGTTTAGATTCTCCTATATACTCTTTCTATGACGTTGCATCTTTGACCTTCTATCAAACATCTGAAGGAGAGAAGACCTAAGATGAGGTACGGGTCACCCTATGCATGAATCTCCTTCCCTCAACCTTCCATTTGCCCATCTCCATACTGGTAAACGTGCTGGAAATCACTGAGAACATCCCATGGGGGGAGGTGGCATGGGCTCATGTTGGACATTTGGAGGATAAATTCTTTCAACTACAAGGTGATGTGTGGCAGGATATTCGTGCAATAGGGCCTACCCTGCAGCCACAGCCCGTGCAGTTAAGAGCGGTGGGGCCAAGTGGGGGCGGATTTCGAAAGACGACGATGAGGGAAAATTAATTATTTATTTAATTTTCCCTCGTGTTCGTCTGTTGAATCCCTCCCCCAACCCGGCCCACTGCTCTTACCTGCAAGGACTGCTCCTGCTACTCTGGCTGACATTTCAGACTCACTTCAAATACTCCCTCAGATGATTGAAAGGCAGATCTGTACCTTGTATAATGTTGAAAGATGTTGTCAAGACATGACGAGAATGCACCAAGACAAAGTCATAATTTACAGCGAACGCAGTGCAAGACAACATGCATTGGCTACAAAGATGATGGATGGAATTTTCAAAATGTTCCAAAGTCTACCTTCACAGACAGCACATGTGGAAGTATCTACACAAGCACCTGCACAACCATCAGCACAACCACTGGTTCCACCAGCACAACCATTCACCACACCAGCACAACCACTGACCCTATCAGCAAATCCACTGCCCCATCACCACAACCACTGGTCCCACCAGCATAACCACTGCCCTCACCAGTATAACCGCTGGCTGTATCAGCACAACCACTGGTCCCATGAGCACAGCCACCTGGCCCCTTGCACAGGTAGCTGCCAGACAGGAACATCCACCTGCACCAAAACCTTCACCCCCATGGGTGTGTCACTAGAGTACTGAGAGAGTTCCCTGTGAAGATTGTAAAAATCTGTTTTGACTCACTATTTTGTTGAAATAAAAATGTATATACTGTTCAAAACCTCTCACTGAGTTCACTTGTGTGGTTTTTAAAAGAAAATCTTTTTCCAGTTGTACTACATTTTTTCCATTTCACTTTTCATGGTTACTACATTTTGACCAGTAAGACACTTTTGGTTACAAGCCAACATATTAAAACTATATGGTAAATAACAACACTTTTAGAAGTAATGCAACAAACATTATGCAGAAAAAAAGAAAACAGGGGTTTTGTATTTTTTATGGCTCAGTATCAGATATGTTAAAAAAACTACAAGCCTTAACAGAATATAATAAAAAAAAGTCAGATGCGATGGGTGAAACTAACACAAATAACATATTGAGGCATAAAGGGAAAGGTAAGTTGGAGGTAGTTGTGCAAAAAAACCAAGCCAGGTATTGTCAGGGAAACCAGTCCAAATACAAAGGGGAAAAGAAATTCACCCATAGTCCAAACATAGTCCTAACATAAAAGTTCACATTCAAAATAAATATTAATATCCAACCCCCAAGCCATGTAGTATGGAAACAAGGGTCCTGGCATGGGTGTCAAAGTTACAGTCAATCCAAGCTTTTAGTGTTAAAGATGGTATGTTAATCCTCCTCAAACACGGACAAAATGTGGCTGGCCGGGGCAGAACTAGACACCCCATGGGAAGAGGCAACACAAGGAGTTCCAGGGCAAATACCGAGGGCAGAAGAACTTGAGGACCAGACCACAGTAGGTTGGGTGTGTTTTGATGTTAACATTGACAATATAGCTGTAGTCACAGTATTGAAGGCATCAGTTACGGTTTGCAGCTTCACAGTCACAGTCTCACAGAGCAACTGGTTCTTCTATTAAGACCTGGATGTTCCAAGAGATCTGTCCCTGAGGCTCTGCAAATGGGGACATCACCTCCTCAACTTCAGCCACAGGGACAGACTCGCAAGGAAGGGATTGTGGCTCACAAGAGGGGTGTTCAGAGCAATTGTGTCCCACGACTCTTCTTTTAGGCAGGCAGTGAGAGGAAAAGTAGTGGCAAGGGATGAATCTTGACACTCCAATTGAATAGGGGCCTCAGGAGTTAAAGAGGAGCTGGGGGCAGGCCCAGATGGTGTTGGGGCCTGCTCTAAGAGCACCACCTTTAATAACTGTAGGCCAGGAGGAGACCCTAACTGTTCCTCCCCCTACTGGTGGTGTCCACAGGCCAGGTTGCATTGAATTGAAAATCAGGACATGCGTTTTTAAGATTTACATGTCCTGGTAGTGAAAAGCTCCTAACTTTGTTTCCCACTACTTAATTCAAGGCCTACATCTCCCATTGGAAAGCATTGGGTTACTTTACTACATTTAATAATTGCTAACAGTTTAGTGGGAGCAGGCATTAATGTGATGTTTGGAGTCAAATTGATCATAATTTAAATTCCTCTTTAATTGTAAAGTTGCATTTCGAGTCACCATTCGGAAAATGCCACTTTTAGAATGTTGCCATTTTCTTGTTGCAAACATTTAGTCCTTGCTGCCAGTGTCCTGGGTCACATGACTGTGATTAACTTAGCGGTTTACCTTTGTGTATTCCCCCTGACAGTTAGAAAGAAGGGGACTAGATGTGACTAGATGTTGGCAGGATGGGCCATCCTGCCAGGATGGCTGGGGCGGAGTTGTTCCCTGTTCCACTTATACTTTAAAGGCTGCCTCCAGCATTCACACACAGGTACCTGACACTCGCCTTTTGTCATCCCAGACTTCCTGAAGCCTTGATAGGGAGAAGGAAGAACATTCCAGAACCATATGTGGGGTTAATATAGGCACTCCCCCAACTTCAAAGGGTGGCACCAGGTATACATTTTATACCTCCTGTGCCACTCTTTAGTACACTCTTGGACTTGTGAACACTACAGAAGGACTGACTTGTTCCCCAGAGGACCGCCCTGCTGCTTGGGGCATACCTTGTTACCCAGAGGACTACCCTGCTGCTTGAGGCCTGCTCCGCTCTCTGAGAAGGAAGACTGGACCTACTCCCTACATTCAAGGCTAACTGGCGTGGCTCCAAGTGTCAGATGGTTAATCTCCTGTTCTGAGCTACATGGGCACAACAAGCTCCAGGAACATCCCTTCAACTGCTCAGTTGACCTGCGGCAACTGGACCTGCCTGAGCCCTGCAGGCCTCTGCTAGAATTCCTGATCCTAGACCCTTGGCTGGTATCAAAGTGCCTTTCTCTTCAAGAAAAGGTTAAATCCTGAAGTGTGGGCTCTTCACGACCAGGACTGTGCCAGTTCTCAACAGGACTGTGCCCCCATATGACCATCAATGCGAAGCTCCAGTGAACCCAACTCTTGGCTCTACAGCGACTGCCTGCAACAACCGGCAGTGCAATATATGCACTTCATGCTACAATAATGGCAGCCTGTGGTGCCTTCCAACATGAAGCTCCAGCAACAACCACCTGCAACGCCTGACTGGATCTTTGTGCTACAGCGATGCCCATCTATGATGCCAGGCCTGCTCTATGCGCTATTGCGTGGACCATCGTGACTCTCTCTGCTTCTCACGATCACCTCCAACGTGTATGGAACTCTTTGCACTGGACTCAGAAAGCAACTTTTCAGTGGGACTAACCTGGTCCCTGTATCTGACCTGCACTCTAGCGTGGTCAGCCTAAACTTGTGTCTTTCCCCCGGTCTAGCATGACCAAATGACTGCAAGTAGCGTTTTGTGCTTTTAGGTGGTATATTTACAAAAAACTTTGAAATTGCATATATCTATGGATCTATGATAGGATTTTTTTTGTTCTGGTATCATTTTATTCATTAAAATGTACTCTGTTTTTCTAAATTGGTTTGGGATTTTTCTTGTGTCGGATTGTCACTTTATTACTGTTTGTGTGCTGCATAAATACTTTACACTTTGCCTCTAAGTTAAGCCTTTTTTTTTCTTCTTTTTTTTTATTAAGCAGAGGTTAATTTAGTGACTTTTGTGGTTCACCCTGACAAGGTTTGTGGTTGCCGCCTAAATGGGGCTACCACCCCTCGCAACCACTAACCCAACTTCTTATATCCTATATATTATTTGTTGACGACATTGCATGACATTTTGCATACAAATATTAACAAAGGTAAAGTTAAAAAATCTGTAAGTTTACACTTAAAATCCAGTTAATAAATGACATGTGGATTTTTACAAGTCCAAGGGTCCTATCTTTTTATGTGGGCATATCTATGTATAATAACGTCTGCGGAGACTCCACAGGTGGATTGAAGATCTCTGCGCATAAAAAGACAGGAGTTGTAAAATCTTGCATGTATTAGTTGAATTAAATTTAAAGTGTAAACGTACGCGTACTGTAACTTTAGCTTTGAAAATTAGGCCCCATGTGTGTATTTACTAAATTGTGGATAAGTATGTACTATATGTAGTGTGGCAAAGTGACACAATGTCAGCCTTGTCAATATTAGAAACAACAAATAGTGGTTAAGAAGGCAAACTAAATTACCAATAAGCCTGCTTAGTACACCATAGTAAGGTCACACCGTCACATAACAATGAATATGTATAAAAGAGAAAAGTCAGTATAGCATCACATTTTAAAAGGTGCTTGCATCAGTAGTTATACCACACCCACTATTTCTGATGTTAAGCAATTAATTTTAATGCAATTGTAGCCATTTGTGACTTGAGGATAACAACTCCCTGAATTCCTTGAGCAAAATAAAAAAAATAGTGATCCATGGTCCTTGTACAATGTGAATCTATGACTCAGGTCATGTTACAGGTAACAAGCAACACATGAGCACAAATCATCAACTCTCACCTGCGCACAGTGATACTCATGTATACAGATATTCAAAATGAGCTCACTATCTTTTCACACGTAAGGCCCATTAAGACCACAAGCATGTTATAAACACTTACACCCATTAGCAGGGAGAAAGACAAGACAAATTAAGGTAGAGATGTAGGATGATGCTTACCTACCACTATCTAAAGTGTAAAACAAACTCATTGGATGATGTAATCAGTGATGTAATTTGTGATGTCAGCAGTGATGTCATCAATGATGTCATGGAACATGTCATGAGTGATGTAATATGTGAGGTCATAAGCACTGCATGGCAGGACTCAAGTATAGCTGGCAGTGATAACTATAAATGTTGAATTTCTGTTATTTCTTTTAGTTTAAAACATTACGTTATCACAGAAATGTTTAACTAGTATTCAGTGAATTGTTAAGGTTTTATTTCAATGTAAAGTAAGATATTATATCTAACTAAAATATTACTCTAACCTTTGCTTCTTTTTAATGCATTTCTAAGGTATTTTTAAACATAAAGCATAACACCAACTGCCAACCAGGAATGTTGAGAGTTCCACTGAAGAAAATTGAAGTGCAGCGGGCCAATATTAACTGTTATAGGCCTGCTTCTCAAAAACATTACTATCTCCTAACACACAGCTTCTGCCTCTCTCTTTCCCCTGTGTCTGCAAAATATATGGATTGGGCAGGGGAGAACGAAAGGCAGACCTGTGTAGTAAGAAATGCATGAGCCTCCTCCCTTCCTTCTCCTGTGGTCGAACGTTTCACT
This sequence comes from Calotriton arnoldi, assembly GCA_963921515.1. NCBI lineage: Eukaryota > Metazoa > Chordata > Amphibia > Caudata > Salamandridae > Calotriton > Calotriton arnoldi. Next base: position 34,170 of record CAWUFW010007845.1, read on the forward strand.
AGAGCATCAGGAGAACGAAGGGGGGGATTCTGTTCAGCTTGCTCTCCCTGGGTCGCCTTAAAAGGAAAAGCAATTAAGCTGAGCTGAGGAAGTTACCATGGCTAACTTCAATCCTCTTTTACAGCTATTGTGGTTACTGTTGAATAGTTAACAGCCATTGCACTTCAGGCACCTGCTAACTGTTCAACACTGACAGAACCAGCTGTGAAACAAAGACTTTGGAGCCATTGGAGTGTTTTAACCCTCATGGGTCAGGATGTTCTAATAGTCTTATAGCCCGCCATTGGAGCTAAGTCAACCATTAAAGGCCCGCTTCCTTGTTAAAGGCCCTTGACTTTGGCTTGGGACTTTAATACGGGAGCAGGCTTTTAATAGCTGGCATAGCCTGCTATGGTGTCCATAAGGCTGTAAAATAGTGTGAGGTAGCCGACTATTACATTGATATTATACATATATAAGGCAAACAACATCAAATGTTTCCTTTCTTTTAGACAGAATAGGTGGCTAAAGAGCCTTTTGTGTGTTTTTCTTGAATGATTTATTTTTTATGTTTGATGTTTTTGTTTTTTAGAGAAAAACAGAAAAAATGACCTTATGTTAAAGCAGGGACACTGAACTTGGATACAAAACTAGTATTTCAGAGGGCATTACAGTCCTGAACAAGTTTGTCGTGAGCTGTGTGCCTCAGCTCAGATGGCAATATGATTGTGCTGCATAGGTGGCAATACATTACTTTATTAAGGTAAGCTGGGTTGATATCAGCTTCCTTTACTACAACTTGAGGTGGTGCATGTTGGTCTGGCTGTGCATCTGCTGGTGTTCCAGAAGTGGATCCTTTCTCTACACTTCTCTACCCTTCAGCATGAACAAAACTAGCTGGGTGCATAGCCTTCATATGGCACCACATTCCTGTGGTGCCAAAGCTGTACTGCTTTTTTGTACGAGAAAACTCTTTCCTCCTGCAGCAAGGTAACAAATTCAGAGGCTTGACAGGCTGAGATGTTGATGTGCCCGCCTCCTTGTCTAAATCTGAAGAATGGCATCTTCTATTGTTCCCCTAAAGAGTCCTAATAAATCTTCAGAAAATATGCTGTCTAGGCTCAGGAATAGATGTCTAGACATCTGCTTGCTGAACCTAAGAGAAGAAAAGAGGGTGGCTACTTCCTACATTGAAGTTTGACATTGATTTCACCCATTGAGAACTCTTTCAAGGGTATTTCTTCACTCTCAAGAGAGTTTCGGTAGACTCTTGTGCCATTGACTATTATATTATATTACTATTATAGTGTAATATATCATATTCATGTATTATTTGATGTTTTAATAAAACGTATCGGGTTTCATTTAAATGTCTGTACTGCAGTAATTGTTTCATAGCAATGCAAACTCTCAAAAAAGTCCAGCGAGAGCCTGTCACACAATCCCCCATGTGCATTTTGAGAGCGCAAAATTTCCAGTTTGCACTCTCACGGACTACCCATGAGAGCATGCTTTGCATTCAAAGTTATTCTGCCGCCATAGTCATATTCAGGTTTATGAGAAGGAAAGTCTAAAGTCTCTGGTATGCTCTGCTGCACAGCTTCTACCTTTCACTTTACACTACTAAATACATACATTCTGCACAGGTAGGGTAGACAGAAAGGCTGAGAACATTATGACATTTAAAGTATTTAGAACAGGTGCTCTATAGCAGCTTATTAGTATAACATAGATATTATATTTAGGGTTGGGTGGAATATTCCCCCTGCCTGTGAAATTGTTGGAATTTGGTGACTCTGCGTTGTAGTGCTAGAGGCACTCTTGTGGTCTGACACCACGTGATGACCTTTGACTACCATCATTTTAATTGACTTTGGTGTTTTACTTTACCCTAGCATGAATGTACGACGTCCTGCGTATGCCTTGTTTCTCTTGAAGATTTCTTCTTGTAGTCTTGAAGTGGGAGCTGTCACAGTAGAACAGCCTTGCCAAGAACAGAATGTGTGGGATGTGCATTTGAAAGCATGCGAGAGAGAGAGGTGTGGAATGTACATTTTGGCCTCGAAGTGCAGTGTTATGAGCAGTGGTGCACAAATGTGCACTGTGTTGTACATTGAGAGATGAAGCAAGTGATGCTATAAGCAGTGGTGCACAAATGTGCATTATGTTGTCCATTGAGAGATAAAGTGTGTGATGCTATAGGCAGTGTGCACAAATGTGCATTGTATTGTACATTGGGAGGTATTATGAAGTTCTTACTATTGGCTTTGACATGGCCTCATGTCATCTTGAATTCTGACTCTGCCTTGTTTGAGCTTTTCTGCGCGCACAGACAGGCCCCCAGAGTGTTTGCAAGTTGCTTGGGTTAATCACGTTCAAGGTTTGTTTTGTGAGTGATTGTTTAATGTACCCTGGAAGGCTTTCGTAAGCTTCGTCAAGATAAAGGCTGGAACATGTGAGAATGTAGAGGGAACATGGGAACTCCTTCTTGCCGTGGAATGCTTGCCTGGAAACTGGCCAGTTCCAGTAAGTTTCCTTGGCACAGAGGGAAAGACTCTTGAACCTTCTAGTGTGTTTTGAGACTATAAAGCCAGGGAATCTTGGCACGGAGCTTAAGAGCTCATTTGTGGGACAGACGTGCCGCCACAAAAAAAAACGTAACCTAAGTCCCGGTCGAGAGTCCATTGCCTGGCTGGTAACGGGCTGCTCCAGTTTGAGTTGGCAAGGATGTAGAGTGAACGATCGGGTGAGGTAATTTGTTTCTGACTAGTGCCATTGTGATGCGTGGTTCCAGTGGCTGTGGTCATTTGAGGTGTTTTCTTTGTGATGTGTGAATGAGTCAGAGTGCACATCCAAAGTAATCATTTCATTGATGTATTCAGTATATATATATATATATATATATATATATATATATATATATATATATATATTCCAATTGTGAGGTCCACTGGAAGGCGTGATAAGGAATTAATAAAGCATGCATCAGGTGCTTGTGAGAGCCGCAAAGTTTAATTTACCCTGTGAACAAGGAGCGAGGGGAGCTCCGAAACGCGTCAGGGAAAGAAATAAAGAAAAATATCAGAGCGCAGACGCCGGTTGATTTAAAGCAAATAAAGATTTGTAAAATCCAACTGCTGTGGAGTGCTTCTTCAGCCCTAGGGCAACTCCCCAATTGGAATATGTTTTCGGCAGCCCTGCCGAGAAGAGAGCACCACCGCAACAACGACTTGTGGGGCCACTGGGCTCGGTATTGGATTGAGCCTCTTTGTGGAAACAGCAGTTTAAGCGATGAAAATTGTTATTTGACTGTGCTGATGTTATCTGAGGTCCACCTGAGGGCAGTGAACAATGAACTAAATTCAATGGCATGGAGCGACACCCACTTGAGGGTAAGAATTTTATCACGAGTACCGCAAGTTCCAGCATGCAACATACCATGTCACTCACTTGTGAGGCCCACTGGAGGGCGTGATAAGGAATTAATAAAGCATGCATCAGGTGCTTGTGAGAGCCGCAAAGTTTCATTTACCCTGTGAACAAGGAGCGAGGGGAGCTCCGAAACGCGTCAGGGAAAGAAATAAAGAAAAATATCAGAGAGCAGACGCCGGTTGCTTTTAAAGCAAATAAAGATTTGTAAAATCCAACTGCTGTGGAGTGCTTCTTCAGCCCTAGGGCAACCCCCCAATTGGAATGTATATATTTTTATATATACTCACTGAAAAAACCATAGGTTTTAGGGACAGTTATAGTTAGTTGGACATTGCACTCGTACAAAACCCGTGAAATTCCCCCGTTATAGTTAGTTCAGCTAACTATAACTCGCGCCCCCGCAATTCACTGCGAATGACGTCACATATTACATCACTCATGACATGGTCAGTGACATCACTCATGACATCACTGATGACATCTCAAATGACATCACTGATGACATCATCTAGTGACTGTGTTTCTGTAAAGTTTAAATATTTTTAATGTATATAGGGAAAGGCGTATTGAAGAATGAGTGGGTGTATAAGTGTCTGTATGGATGATTTAGTAGGTGCGTGACTAACTGTATAAGTGAGTGATTAAACGTCTTACTGAATGCATGGGTTAGTGACTAAACTGGGTGAATGTCTGTATCCGTCTGTCTGTTGCTGTGTAAGTGGCTGCATGGGTTTGTGAATAGCTACATGAGTGTCTATATGAGTTATTGATTGGTTTTCTGAGTATCTGTATGGGTGCCTGAGTGTTTGTGTGGGTGGGGTGTGTGCGACTCTGTACATAGATGTGTGAGTGGGTGATTCACTGGGTGCATGATTTGAAGAGTGCGTCTGTGATGGACTGCTTGGGTGGGTGAGTGTGTGTATGGGTGTGTTAGTGAGTGAATGTATATCTCAGTGGTACATGTGCGAGTAACTACATATGTAAAAGGCAGTATATATGTGTGTTAGAGTATTTAAAAGGCTATAAGTGAGAGTGTGTGATTGTGAGAGTGGCTGTATGGATGCGTGTGTGCTTGTATCAGTTATTGTATAAGAGCGTAAGAATGTGCTAGTATTTGTATGAGTAAGTGAGCTGGTGTGTGTATAACTGTATAGGTGAGTAAATGGGTGTGTGATTAATTTTTTGCATGACTGACTAGGTGTGTGAGTACCTCTATAGATGAGTGGCGGTGTGTGAGTGTTTATATAGGTGTATGAGTGCATATGATAGTCCAGTACTGAGTGACTGTAAGTATGAGTGAGTGTACGGGTGAGTGAGTGGATATGTGTGTAGACCTAAGAATCAGTGATTGGGTATGTAGTTTTTGGTGTTGGAGTGTCTATGGTTTTGAGAATGGCAGTCTGTAAATAAGAGTGGGTGTATCAAAAGTTATATTAGGGTGTGAGATGATGCATGAAATTATCACTTGGATGATGTCATCAGTGATGTCATTTGAGATGTCATCAGTGATGTCATCAGTGATGTCACTGAACATGTCATGAGTGATGTAATATGTGACGTCATCAGCAGTGAATTGCGGGGGCGCGAGTTATAGTTAGCTGAACTAACTATAACGGGGGAATTTCACGGGTTTTGTACGAGTGCAATGTCCAACTAACTATAACTGTCCCTAAAACCTATGGTTTTTTCAGTGAATTTCAAAGGTTTTTTAAATGCTAATTTCAAACTATAACATGTCTGAAACCTATGGTTTTTTCAGTGAATATCAAAGGTTTTTTAAATGCTAATTCCTAACTATAACATGTCTGAAACCTATGTTTTTTTTCAGTGAATTTCAAAGGTTTTGTAAATGACAATTTTTAAATGTATTAATTGTTATATTTATTTTTTGGAGACTGATATACTACATTTTTTAAAACTATTTATTTTTAGATATTTTATTTTTAAATTACATTGTAATTACATTATACATTACATTACAAAATATACTTTCTCAGAATGAATTACTTTAGTTTAAATAGTTTGCAAATAGGCAATAGAGTTTTAAGTACAGTAGTTACAGTTGTTGCAATGGGCAACACAATTTCAAACACAATGCAACATTGACCTCAATGTGAATTTCTAGTTAAATGCAATTAGTTACTTTATGGATTACTTTTCTAACCACAGGACTGGATCCTAGATTCAGTCCTGGGACATCTCCTGTAAACAGTTGAGTAAAAGCGTTTTGGTTACAGTAGTGATTTTTAAAGAATATTATTTTATTTTAAAAGTTGACACTTAGAAACTTTTTCACATAGAATCACCAATGTTATCCTATGGGAGGAAATTCACTTAGCAGGTAAGTAGTGTTATCGTTACTTTTTCTTACTCAGTGTTGGATCCTGGATCCAGCACTGGTGCATCTCCTGTAAACAGTTGAAAGAATGCGTTTAAGTCATCTGGCTCCACGAACGGACAGCGGACAGCCCACAAGAGCGCCACCCGCAATCACCATCACCTCATCAGATCCGCCAAAAGGGCCTCACTCAAAGACCGCCTAGACAACAACGCACACAACAGCAAAGAGCTCTTCAACATCGTGAAGGAACTCTCCAACCCCAGCTCCAACACCAACGACATCCAGCCGTCGCAAGACCTGTGCGACTCACTGGCCACCTCCTTCCACCACAAAATCGCCGACATCCACGACAGCTTCAACACCACGACCGCCCCGGCAACCACCGAGACCACTGCCCCCACAACCACCAACCGCCTGCTCTCCTGGACCAACATCAACGACGAGGACACCAGCGAGATCATGAACACCATCCACTCCGGTTCACCGCTAGACCCGTGCCCTCACCACATCTTCAACAAAGCCAGTACAGCCATCGCGCCCCATCTCCGGAAAATAATCAACATCTCCTTCGAGACAGCAACCTTCCCGGAAAGCTGGAAGCACACCGAGATCACCGCCTTACTCAAGAAACCCAAGGCAGACCCCAAGGACCTCAAGAACTTCCGACCCATCTCTCTGCTCCCGTTCCCCGCGAAGGTCACCGAGAAAATCGTCAACAAACAACTGACCCGCTACCTCGAGGAGAACAACATCCTGGACCCTTCCCAGTCCGGCTTCCGCAGCAACCACAGCACCGAAACCGCCCTCATCGCCGCCACCGATGACATCAGGATCCTGCTAGACAACGGAGAAACAGCAGCCCTCATCCTCCTGGACCTATCAGCCGCCTTCGACACGGTCTGCCACCACACACTACGAACACGCCTTCACGACGCTCGGGATCCAAGAGAAGGCCCTGGACTGGACCACATCCTTCCTTTCCGGCAGAACACAAAGCGTCCGCCTCGCCCCTTCCGATCCAAGGCCACCAAGATAATCTGCAGCGTACCCCAAGGCTCCTCCCTCAGCCCAACGCTGTTCAACATCTACATGGCACCCTCGCCCACGTCGCCCGACAGCACAACCTCAACATCATCTCCTACGCCGACGACACCCAGCTGATCCTCTCCCTCACCAAAGACCCTCACACCGCCAAAGCCCACCTCCACGAAGGAATGAAGGCCGTCGCCGAATGGATGAGGACCAGCCGCCTGAAGCTGAACTCGGACAAGACGGAGGTCCTCATCCTTGGTTCCAACCCTTCAGCCTGGGACGACTCCTGGTGGCCAACATCACTGGGAACAGCCCCGCCACCCACCGACCACGTACGCAACCTAGGGGTCATCCTCGACCCCACCATCTCCATGACTAAGCAGGTCAACGCCGTTTCCTCATCCTGCTTCAACATCCTCCGAATGCTCCGCAGGATCTTCAAGTGGATCCCCACCGAAACAAGAAAACAGTCACCCAGGCCCTCGTCACCAGCAGGCTGGACTACGGAAACGCCCTCTACGCAGGAACGACGGCTAAGCTCCTGAGATGGCTGCAACGCATCCAGAACGCCTCTGCACGTCTTATCCTCGACATCCCCCGACGCAGCCACATCACACCCCACCTGAGAGACCTGCACTGGCTCCCTGTCAACAAGAGGATAACCTTCAAGCTCCTCACCCACGCACACAAAGCACTCCACAACTCCGGACCAGCCTACCTCAACAGACGACTCAGCTTCTACACCCCCACCCGCCAGCTCCGCCGACCAGCCTCGCCCTCGCCACAGTCCCCCGCATCCAGAAAACGACCGCCGGCGGCAGATCCTTCTCCCACCTCGCCGCCAAGACCTGGAACACCCTCCCCACCAACCTCCGACAGGCCCAAGACCTACTGGCCTTCAGAAGACTCCTCAAGACCTGGCTCTTCGATCAGTAGCAGCACCACCCCCCTCTTCCCCCAGCGCCTTGAGACCCTCGCGGGTATGTAGTGCGCTTTATAAGTGACATGATTGATTGATTGATTGATTGATTGATTGCTGCAAATTCTACGAATTCGCAGCATCTCACCATAAGGGATGCTACGGACCGGGTGTGCCGGATGGTGACTCGAGGCATGTAACAGCGTATTGCCAGCTGTTGGTTTCCTAAACAGTCTGGTTTCAAGCTTGTTGCAAACAACCATAATTTCAACATCCAAAAAGAAGACAGAAGCCCTGCTGAAATTACCTGTAAATTGTAAATTCATATTATTGTCGTTGATCTGCTCAATAAAATGGAGGGCACTCTCATCAGTGCCCTTCCATATTATGAGCAAATCATCGATATAACGAAACCAGCGCATGACATTATTAGACATTGTGTCCGCATGTAACACCCTAAGGACCTGTTCTTCCCAGAAACCCATGTGTAAGCAGGCGTAGCTAGGAGAAAAACAAGCCCCCATAGCCACGCCTCTCACCTGTTGAAACACCTGGTTCTGGAAAAGAAAGTAATTGTGTTCTAAGCAAGCTGTAATCATTGCTAATAACATCTTATTGTGTTGGTGAAAGTACAAAGGTCGAGTGTCTAGGTAATGCTTGATCGCCTTCATTCCATCTCTATGATTGATGCTCGTATACAATGATGAAACATCGAGCGAAATCAGAAGATATTCAGGTTGCCACTTAATGTTAGTCAATTTTCTTAACAGATCGCTGGTGTCTCTCACAAAGGAAGGAAGGTTTTTCACATGTTCTTGTAAATGATAATCTACATACTTAGACACATTTTCCATTATGCTATTGCAGGCAGATATTATAGGCCTTCCCGGTGGTTTGTTCACATCTTTATGTATTTTTGGAATGAAATACACCACAGGCATAACGGGATGGTCATTTTTAAGGAATTTAAATTCATCGATAGTCAACAAACCTGCACTTTTCCAAGCTATAAGACTAGAGTAGAAATTATTCCAAGATGACCTGACGATTAACATAGTGCTGCGCCTGTAGCATTCTCGATCGTTAAGCTGTTTCAACGCCTCTTCCAGGTAGAGATCGCGCGGCCACAACACCACGTTCCCACCTTTATCAGATTGACGAATGATTAGGTCATCATTAGCCTGCAATTTTTTCATCAATTGAAAATACACGTTATCCTGCTTGGTATAATGCTTGGTTGTTCTTGCTTGTTTGTGGTAAAGAGTTTTCAGTTCTTGTGTCACTTTATCATTAAAAACGTTGATATTGTCCCTTAACATGATTGGACAGAACTTGGACTTAGGTTTGAAAGGTGTTTTTGATGCCCCAGTATACATTGGCGTTTCCTGACTGATTCCAAGATCAGTACCATCAGTGTCTTGCTGAAGACAGATCAAATCATGCAGCAAACCTGCATCACCTGCTGTTAAACTGGAGGGGCTGGGTATATCACAGTAAGTATTTCCTTTTGTTTTTGCCTGGATGCACCCTGCATAAGGTGATACTTGCGTAACTTAAGGTTGCGTATAAATCTAAACATGTCAATACGTGTTTGTGTATAACTGAAGTCACTTTTTGGACTATATGATAATCCAAGAGACAAGATCTTTTGTTCATCATCAGTGAGATTCATTGAAGACAGATTGATGACAGTCAGTGGTATTGTTTCATATTCCCTGCGCAGCAGGCTCTTGCCCGAGCGCGATCTCCCCCTCGCAGTTTCTTCCGCTGTGTGCTCTGCGCGCGGTGAGATCCTGTCAGGCGCATCTGGTCCGAGCGAGGCAGCTCCGTCGAGCGCTCCCTCTGGTCTTTACTCGCGTTTGGGAATCCGGTCACTCCTTTAGTGTCCGCTTGATTCCCGACCAACCCTCGCCTAATTTTGACACCGCTACGCGGTGATTTCCCCACACGGCCACGTTAGTGACCAGCGCCACCTGGTGGTGGTAATTGGTATTGCGCCTCAGTCTATTCTTATAACAGCTTTGGGGAAAGCCCAGCTGTTGGAGCACCGGCGAGGGGGCTGCCTTAAGGATTTTAAGGGCATTTGTTCTGTGCTCACACCCTCTGCTATCATGTCTTCTCCAGAAGACCATTTTTACTCCTCCTACCAGGAAGTGGAGGAGGATGGCCCCCCAACATCTCCCTCCAGCAGTGGACCAAGCCCTCTCTCTGGCTATTTCTAGGGCGCTGGCTCCTCTTAGGGATCAGGTTGATAAGCTGGCGAAAAGCATCCCTGGGGTGTTCAGTGACCCAGATCTGGTGGTGGCGGGTCCCAGTAGCTCCCAGATGGGGAATAAAAGGGCCGTTAAGCATAACGCGGGGCACTTGGAAGGATTTGATAAACTTACGGAGACCTTCCTCAAGAGTGCGCGAACGCTAAAACATGCACCCTGCCGGGAGGAGGAGGGGCCCGGAGAAAATTGCGACACTGTCACCACTATTGTAGACCCCGACGGCGGGTTTCCCTTAGAGGGAGAGGGTGTATCAGAGGACGATTTCTCCTCCGATGAGGATAAGGACTCGGGGCGTCCCTGGCATCCAGAGTCCCACTCCTCTCAGTCCCCGGTTGGGGACGGGGTCCACTCGGACATGTTCGAGCCTACCCAAATTTACCATCCTAGGTCAGCGGAGTGGACACCTGACGCCAAAGTGGCAGAGTATGTGGTGGGGAAAATCCATCAACCCCTTGAAAGGGAGGTCAGGAATAGGATGAGGGGAGAATGCCCCAGGCCCTCACTGAAGGGGAAGGTGGCACACACGCCTGAAATTGATGAGAAACTATGTACCTTTTTCTCCAAGTATATGAGGGATCCCAAGAAAGGAATTGATAGGTCTTGGATGTGGTAGGGCCCTTGACCCAAATTATTCAATTGACGGAGCGTTCCAAAGAGTCAGGATCCCCTTTGTCCACGGATATTGTGGCTGGTTGGGTGCACTACCCTAAACCCTAAAACACTACCCTCCACTACCCAAACACCACTGCACTATCCTAAACCCTAAAACACTACCCCCAGCATGACACCCTACACTACCCAAACATAACTGCACTACCCTAAACCCTAAAACACTAACACCAGCATGACTCCCTACACTACCCAAACACCACTGTACTACCCTAAACCCTAAATCTACCCACAGCACAACCCCCTACACTACCCATACACCACTGCACTACCCTAAACCCTAAAACACTACCCCAGCACGACCCCCTACACTACTGCACTACCCTAAACCCTAAAACACTACCCCCAGCACGACCCCCTACACTACCCAAACACCACTGCACTACCCTAAACCCTAAAACACTACCCCCAGCACGACCCCTACACCACCCAAACACCACTGCACTACCCAAAACCCTAGAAAAGGAACCCCCACCCCATGCCCAATCCCCCTTACCTCTCACTCCTCGTGGTTCCTCTCTCCTCGTGGTTCCTGCTTCACGTCGTCTCTGAGGGGCGGTGCACGTCGTTGTGAGGAAACAGAACAGCCTCTGTTTCCTTACAACGACATGGATCGTCTACATGTTTTTTAGAACGCATGGTCATTTACCATACATACCTTTACAACAAAATTCGTTGTAAAGGCATGCGTGGTAAATGACCATGCGTTCTAAAAAAATGCGTAGTAATGACTTCGTGATGTACAACGCATGCGTGATAATGCTTGCGTTGAAATGGTATCGCAAAGTAAAAAAGTCGTTGTAACGGCTGTTTACCGATCGAAGCTGGCCCTTGTTCTTCAGTGAGACGTTTATTTGATTAATTAGGAGGAAGGAATGTGGTTTTTTTACCGAAATGTGCATTTCCGGCTGTTATATTGTGAAAGTGTCCGCGTGGCCTGGTTTCACTTCCGGTGAGAGAGTGGAAGAGTCTGTTTGGATCTAAAGGAGTTCTGTTGTTGGACGGGGCCGGCGCGACATCTCATCAGAAAACATAGCTAATGGAAAGCGTCCTCCCTGAAGTGTGGAGCAGTGCCATGAGAGGTCAACGAGTGTGCGTCCCACCGCAGTATGACCGTACCGCGTGACCCATGTGCCGCCTCCAGGGTACGGGAGGCAGAAGCGGCATCGCAGGTCCTCTTGAAGACCGTTGTAGCACTAATTCTACATTTTGGTACTAGGGCATTTTAACTTCGTTGTTCCTGCCAGATACAAAGAGAAGATCCTGTGTTATTCAGTGCCCTCGTTACCTTTTTTGTGGGTTGTGGTGCTTGTCACTTCGCTGCCCCGCCGGCGCACACGACTGGGCACCCCACCTCGTGTGCCATCTGCAGGGCCTCTGCCCTCGGATCACTGGTTTCGGTTTCTGGAGTAGCAAAATAAACAGTTGCTCCCAAAGGACTAGCCTGAACACTTAGGTGAATATCCCCTGCACCAGCATTCCACGGAAATTCTTTCCTAGCTCTCCCACGTCAACGAGGACGTCATAATAGCACGGCTCTGCTCGCGACACCGTATGATGTCATCGGAGCCATAAGAGGACCTCGTCGGCGTGCTGACGTCAGTTCCACCCATTTTTTCCGTGCCACCGAGGCAAACAGGGGACCGAGACATTTTCACATGTATACATAGTATAATAAATATATATATATTCATTGAAAAAACCATAGGTTTCAGGCATGTTATAGTTAGAAATTAGCATTTAAAAAACCTTAGAAATTCACTGAAAAAACCATAGGTTTCAGGCACGTTATAGTTAGAAATTAGCATTTAAAAAACCTTAGAAATTCACTGAAAAAACCATAGGTTTGAGGGGCGTTATAGTTAGTTGGACATTTCACTCGTACAAAACCATAGAAATTCCCCCGTTATAGTTAGTTCAGCTAACTATAACTCACGCGCCCGCAATGCACTGCTGATGACGTCACATATTACATCACTCATGACATTTCAAATGACATCACTGATGACATCACTGATGACATCATCTAGTGAATGTGTGTTTTTCTGAAAATTAAATATGTTTTATATATGTATATCTCAAGGTCGATGGAAGAATAAATGGGTATATAAGTGTCTAAATGGATGATTTTTTTGTAAAATTGATTGTATAACTGACTAAGTGTATCTTAGTGAATACATGGGTTAGTGAGTAATGTTTAAATATGAAAATATCTGTATCAGTCTCTCACTTTGTGTATAAGTGGCTGCATGGGTTGGTGAGTAGCTACATGAGTGTCTATATGGGTTATTAGTTGGTTTTTTGAGCATCAGTATGAGTGTCTGAGTGTCTGTATGGTTTGTGGGGGTATTACTTAGTGCATAGATGCATGAATGAGTGACTCACTGTTTGTATGTGTTGAAGACAGCATGTGTGCAGGACTGTATAGGTGGATGAGTATGTGTATGGGTGTGTTAGTGAGTGAATGACTGTCTCAATAGTGTCTTTATGAGTAACTACATATATTTTAAACTAGTATATGTGAGTATTGGTGTATATAAGTGAGTATATGTGAGAGTGAGAGATTGGAAGAGTTCCTGTACAAATAAGTAGGTGTTTCTATAAGTGATTGTTTAAGAGAGTAAGTATGTGTAAGTTTCTGTAGAAGTAAGTGTGGTAGTGTGTGTATAACTGTATATGCAAGTAAATGGATGTTTGATACTTTGTTTGCATGTGTGACTATGTGTGTGAGTAACTCTATGGATGAGTGGTGGTGTGTAACAGGATGTATAGGTGTATGAGTACATATGATGAGTGAGTACATGTATGAGTGACTGTATAGGGACTGTTGGTGAATGAGTGGATGTGTGTGTAGATCTTGGAATTACTGAATAGGTGTGTTGTAACTGGTATTGGTATGTCCATTGTTTTGAAAATGTTAGTTTGTATTTTTGAGTGTGTGTATCAAAGGTTATATTAGGGTGAGAGGAGGTCTGCCACTCTATCACAAGGATGATGTCATCAGTGATGTCATCAGTGATGTCATTTGAGATGTCATCAGTGATGTCATGAGTGATGTCACTGACCATGTCATGAGTGATGTAATATGTGACGTCATCAGCAGTGCATTGTGGGTAGCGCGAGTTATAGTTAGCTGAACTAACTATAACGGGGGAATTTCACGGGTTTTGTACGAGTAAAATGTCCAACTAACTATAACTGTCCCTAAAACCTATGGTTTTTTCAGTGAATTTCAAAGGTTTTTTAAATGCTAATTTCTAACTATAACATATCTGAAACCTATGGTTTTTTCAGTGAATTTCAAAGGTTTTTTAAATGCTAATTCCTAACTATAACATGTCTGAAACCTACGTTTTTTTCAGTGAATTTCAAAGGTTTTGTAAATGACAATTTTTAAATGTATTAATTGTTATATTAATTTTTTTCATACTGATTTACTACATTTTTATAAACAATTTTTTTTTACATATTTTATTTTTTAAATTACATTGTAATTACATTATACATTACATTACAAAAAATACTTTCTCAGAATGAATTACTTTAGTTTAAATACTTTGCACATAGGCAATAGACTTTTAAGTACAGTAGTTACAGTTGTTGCAATGGGCAACACATTTTCAAACACAATGCAACATTCAGCTCAATGTGAATTTCTAGTTAAATGCAATTAGTTACTTTATGGATTACTTTTCTAACCACAGGACTGGATCCTAGATTCAGTCCTGGTACATCTCCTGTAAACAGTTGAGTAAAAGCGTTTTGGTTACAGTCGTGATTTTTAAGGAATATTATTGTATTTTAAAAGTTGACACTTAGAAACTTTTTCTCATAGAATCACCAATGTTATCCTATGGAAGGAAATTCACTTAGCAGGTAAAAACTGTTATCGTTACTTTTTCTTACTCAGTGTTGGATCCTGGATCCAGCACTGGTGCATCTCCTGTAAACAGTTGAAAGAATGCGTTTAAGTCATACAGGCGATTTTTAAGGAATATTTGTAGTTTGTGAAAATCGACACTTTGAAACTTTTCTGCTGAAAACCAGACAATGGATTCCTATGGAAGAAAATATAAGTTACTGGTAAGTACGGTTAAAATTACTTTTCAGGGTCAGTGCTGGGCTAAAAGATGCAGCACTGGGTTCTCTCCTGATAACAGGTGAGTAAATTGGAATTCGTACTTTGGTTGATTTTAGAGGAATATTATAAAGTTCCAAAACTCCACACTTAGAAGAATTTCCAAGTGAAACCAGTCAATGTTAGCCTATGAAGGAAATTCAAGTTACCGGTAAGTACGGTTAAAATTACTTTTCAGGACCAGTACTGGGCTGAAAGATGCACCACTGAGGTCTCTCCTGATAACAGGTGAGTAAATCAGAATTCGGATTTCGGCTGATTTTAGAGGAATATTTGTATGTTTCAAAAATCAACACTTAGAAACTTTTTCAGCAAAAAGCAGGCAATGATATCCTATGGAAGGAAATTCAAGTTACTGGTAAGTACGGTTAAAATTACTTTTGAGGATCAGTACTGGGCTGAAAGATGCAGCACTGAGGTCTCTCCTGATAACAGGTGAGTAAATAGGAATTCGTATTTCGGCTGATTTTAGAGGAATATTTTAAAGTTCCAAAACTTCACACTTAGAAGAATTTCCAAGTGAAACCAGTCAATGTTAGCCTATGGAAGGAAATTCAAGTTACTGGTAAGTACGGTTAAAATTACTTTTCAGGACCAGTACTGGGCTGAAAGATACAGCACTGAGGTCTCTCCTGATAACAGGTGAGTAAATCGGAATTCGTATTTCGGCTGATTTTAGAGGAATATTTTAAAGTTCCAAAACTCCACACTTAGAAGAATTTCCAAGTGAAACCAGTCAATGTTAGCCTATGAAGGAAATTCAAGTTACCGGTAAGTACGGTTAAAATTACTTTTCAGGACCAGTACTGGGCTGAAAGATGCAGCACTGAGGTCTCTCCTGATAACAGGTGAGTAAATCAGAATTCGGATTTCGGCTGATTTTAGAGGAATATTTGTATGTTTCAAAAATCAACACTTAGAAACTTTTTCAGCAAAAAGCAGGCAATGATATCCTATAGAAGGAAATTCAAGTTACTGGTAAGTACGGTTAAAATTACTTTTGAGGATCAGTACTGGGCTGAAAGATGCAGCACTGAGGTCTCTCCTGATAACAGGTGAGTAAATCGGAATTCGTATTTCGGCTGATTTTAGAGGAATATTTTAAAGTTCCAAAACTCCACACTTAGAAGAATTTCCAAGTGAAACCAGTCAATGTTAGCCTATGGAAGGAAATTCAAGTTACTGGTAAGTATGGTTAAAATTACTTTTCAGGACCAGTACTGGGCTGAAAGATGCAGCACTGAGGTCTCTCCTGATAACAGGTGAGTAAATCGGAATTCGTAGTAAGGCAGATTTTAGAGGAATATTTGCACAATGGTGAAGGGAGGGGGCGGGGCCTGAGGTGACATCTGTGCAAATGCGCCCCGTGGCGCGTTTTAAGTTGGGGGATTAAGTCCCTTGAATCATGAGGTTCCCTAGGGGCCAACTAGCCCACCATGAACCTCCAGTATGCGCCAGGGGCTGCGTTGCAGAGACGTGTAGAGAGGCCACACCCCTTTTACACCTCTCTGCAACGCAGCTCTGTGGCGCTTTCTGGATGTACCTGTTGGGTTAGTTGGCCCCAGGGACCCTCAGGATTGAAGGGGATTTAATCCCCATCTTAAAACGCGCCACGGGGCCTGTTTGCACACATGTCACATGAAGCCCCGCCCCCTCCCTTCACCACTGTGCAAACGCGCCCTGTGGCGCGTTTTAAGTTGGGGGATTAAGTCCCCTTGAATCCTTAGGGTCCCTGGAGTCCAACTAGCCCACCATATACCTCCAAAAAGCACCACAGAGCTGCATTGCAGAGAGGTGTAAAAAGGGGCGTGGCCTATGTACACGTCTCTGCAAGGCAGCCCCTGGCGCATACTGGAGGTTCCTGGTGGGCTAGTTGGCCCCCAGGGACCCCCAGTATTCAAGGGGAATTCATTCCCTCTCTGCAAACGCGCCAGGGGGCGCGTTTGCAGAGTACTGCAGGGAGGGGCGGGGCCTCCGGCACGATGCCGGTCGTTTTTTTTTTCCATTTTTTTTTTTTTATGGGAGGGGGCTGCGTGGCCCCACTTCCTTACACACTTTTGGTCCCGGGGTCCCCATCCCCCGGGGCCTGAGCATTTTTTTTTTTTTAATTTAAAAAAAACGGGAAGGGGCCGCGTGGCCCCCTTCCCTGGGCCTGTATTGGCCCCGGGACCCCATCCTCCGGGGCATGGCCTCGATTTTTTATTTTTTTCTTTCGAGGGGGCTGCGTGGCCCCCTCCTCAGGCCATTTAAGGCCCCGGGGACCCCATCCCCGGGGCCGGCCTTTCCCTTATTTTATTTTTAATTTTTTTTTAACTTTGGGGAGGGGGCTGCGTGGCCCCCTCCCGGGCCACTTATGGCCCCGGGGACCCCATCCCCCGGGGCCTGGCCTCACGTTGGAGACTGTGGGGGGTCCCCAATCCCCCACAGTCCCAGCCGGCTTCCCCGCCTCCTGCGGAAGCCGGCATTGCTTTTCCACATGGGGAGCAGCTAACATGCTGCTCCCCATGTGGAAAAGCATTGTTTGCATTTTGAAAGAGAGAGCGTTTCCTGCTCTCTCTTTCAAAATGCAAACCAAGTTTGCTATGACAGGACGGGAGCCGCGAGGCTCCCGTCCTGTCATAGCAAACAGCAGTGTCCCGGGGGTAGGCACCCGGGACACTGCAGGAGCCGGCCCTGGGGGGTGGTGGTCCCCAGGGCCATCAAGGGCTCCAGGAGGGGGCCGCGCGGCCCCCTCCCATTCAGTGCACAGCCCCGGGGAGGTGGTGGTCCCCGGGCTTGGGGGTCCATAACGGACCCCCATATTTAACATGTTTAGTGCCCCGGGAGGTGGCGTCCCGGGGCATGTGGGGCTGGAGCCCCCACACAGGTTTAAAAAAAAAAAAAAAAGAAGCCCCGGGAGGTGGCGGTCCCTGGGGCTGCGGGAGGGCTCAGAGCCCTCCCGCCATCATTTTTAAATAAAGCCCCGGGGGGTGGCGGTCCCCGGGGCTTGGGGGGCCTTAGAGGCCCCCCTACATCAATTAAAACCCCCCCACCATGCCCCCGGGACTTGGGCCACCCGGGGGCCAATTAACATCGAAGCGCCGGAGACCGCGCTTCGATTTTTTTTTTTTTGGCAGGATCCGCGCTCCCTGAGCACATCCTGCCGATTTAAAAAAAAAAAAATAATAATAAATTTGCCCAGGGGGTCCTTGTGGGACCCCCTGAGCAGACCTAGGGGGTCAGGGTGTTTCTACCCTGCCCCCTTTGTGCATTTTGCGCACTTAGTTTCTGTCCCTCGGTTCTACCGAGGGACAAATGGCTGCCAACACTTCCTGATTTGGAGTGTTGACAGCCAATTAGCATGCAGCTCGTGATCGGGAGGGTGCGCGAATCCGACGCGGCCATAGATATATATGTACTTTTACTTTTGATTTTCTCAGCAACTACTGAACGGATTTACACCATTTAACAAAAGGGTTCTTTCTAAACCAAGAACTACCTCTTTGCCAAATTTGGTGTAATTCCGTTCAGCAGTTCGGGCTGTAGCCGTGTCTAAAGTTTCCTATGGAAAATTGCATGGGGAAAACGCGTTTTGGGACCCCCCTTTTTCTCGGCCCCGCTTGACGAATCCCCCGAGACTTTCAGGGTAGGAGCGGACCGGAGCGCCCCACAAAGTTTGAAAATTTTGCGAAGATACGTCAACCGGCAAGAGAGTTATTTCAAATAGAATGTCGCGGATTTCCTATGGATAATAGGTTGTAACTATAACTATCTACTGGCAACCGCCAGTAGATAATATATATATATATATATATATATATATATATATATATCCAAAAGAGATTCCTCCCCACCAAGGAAAGAACCGGAGGGACACAGCGGGGGACCAATAAGACCAGCTTTAATGCAGCAACAGGAGGCATGACGCGTTTCGGCATGTGTGCCTTAATCATATGCCAATCACCAAACACTAACACCAGCCGCTTTACAACTGTTCCATCTCGCTCCCATTGGTGGGAGCCCAGCTGGGGCAATTTTTCTCGCGTGCTGTGACGTGCCCTCCTTCAGCAGACCACAACTCCCAGAAGGCACCATCCCGGCCATCAGGTAAGCGCTGCACTGTCGTCCCTTTGAAACCCTTAGTGAGTGCTGGCGATCCATGCGAAGCGTTAATAGGTGCAGTTTTAAATATACACATAATACTATATATATATTTTTCTGATTTCTTGCAGGATGTCCAGTATTATTTGCTTGAGTTTTATCTCATATTATTTGCTGCTTGTATTTCATATTATTGTCCATGCATTTAACTGTTGCCTTTACCAAGTGTGTTATTATTGCTTGCATATAAATATATATATCTATATACATTTGAATGTAGTTCATTTGGCATCTGGGAAAGCCTTTCTGTTAGAGAGCATTGCATAAATAAAACCCCAAGCCTTATTCTAAAAAGATTCTTTGCATTTTGTAAAGTGAAACCCCTTTCTAGGTGTTGTTGTGTTTTATGTCTCCTGCTTCGCCGTGTTTGAGCCACCGTGTGGGAGTGGTTTTTGTAGAACTATGTATTACCTGATGTCATGTAGTCCCTATAAGACCTATATAGGATCTGCGCGTTTAGACAACATACACTGCGGGACTGGTGTCCAGACTGATTCCAGACACCCCCACCGGGTGTGTTGGCCTGTGTACCAGCTAGCTCGCAATGCCACTATAACCTCCTCATACCAAGGAGAGAATAGTTCTTGGCAACTATCGAACATGACAACCCTGATCCCTCAGGACCGTGGAAACAGTAGCTTACTTTTCGCTCAGTCACTCGTGCTTACTTTTTCTCAGAGAGATACACAGACTAAACGGTTGGGACATTTTCAATAAGTATTTATTGAACAGTCGTTATTCTAGCGTAAAATAAGTGCACTGAAATCACCAGTAGACAGTAGCATATATAAATGAGTAGCAACACTAAGAAAGTAAACAGATGGTAGGTTTCTACCATTTTGCTAAAATCATAAATATAGGCGAGTATATAAAATACATGGCAATAAACTGCGTACTCCTACGATACACCCTAAACTAGATGTACCTAAGTGTACCTAGCATATGAGTAGGTGTAAAGCCAAGAATCCCTCTAGGATAAAGCCAACCCCATTACCTGATGTTAGCCTGCGGGAACTCGTTCTGGTCTCGAGCTGAACACACCGTGAGGGATGTCAGACCACTGCGAGCTGAAGTATCTGCATGCAGATGAAGTCGTGATCTCCTCTCTCTATCTCAGCAAGATGTGGTGTTTATATACCCTAAGGTATCCCCAGGGGTTCTACCTTGCTGGGCCAGTTTCGGACTTAGGATGACATCGGGAATGAACTTTATACACAGTTATTATGCAGGAGATGATGGGCCTGCTGTGATTCCAAGAAACTAAGAATCCTCTTGCATAATTTATGAGGCCAGTGTCCAGGGAAAAACCCTACGTACTTATGTGTAGTATTGTAACTGGGTAAAAGGTCAGTCCTCCAAATCCGTTATGTATGTAGTATAGGAGAGAATGTAGGTGAAGGGTTATGATGTTACCTAGACCTATATTGGGGTACCTATCTGAAATATAACACCCACTCCTCATCCGACTGGACGACATTACTAAAATCTAGCGTACTACCAAGGCGTCTAGAGGTTTGTACGCAACAAATAATAAAAACATTTTTAAGAAGTTAAAAAAGCATTATAAAACCCTTTAAAAGTGTTCTATAAAAAAAAATCATTCAAGCAGTGGCTCTAAAGTGTCCGTTTATAAAGTCCGAACAACTACAAGCATTTGAAAGCCATGCAGGTCAAAAGGTTTCAATTTGGAATTTCGAAAAAGTTAAAAGCCAAATCTTCCCAGCGTGCGGCATGCCTAATGTTTATGTGTCCTAGCTGGTAGACGCAACATTGCTGCTGACTGCATACGCAGCTGACGATCCCTGTAACACCTCACAAAGAATGTCAATTGAGCACAGATGATCTTCTGTACTGCCTGCAGCAGGTGCCGGGCCAGACTGTGCCACATCCAAGGCCTGATTGTTGGAGGAGCCGGTCCATACCAACAGGAGTAGAAACTACCTGTTGTGGCTCTAAGAATGCTGCCAACAACATGGGAATGCACTGAGGACACTGCAGAACATGGGCCATTATCGGGTCCAGTAAAGCATCAACGTCCGGTGGCGCAGCAGATGGAAGTGTCAGACAGAGGTCCAACACGCATTCTTCTCCGCAGAACAGGCATCGGAGAACAGGTAGGACACAGTCCATCCAGACTGGTCTAAATGACAGGAGCCAAGAGGCGCTCAGTTCCCGTAGGCGAGGTGTGCCCAAATGTAGTACCATGCGGTCATGGTATTTGCGCTCCAGGAGAGCTGTTGCTACTTCCTTGGCGGCTGGGATGTCCATTGCGTAGCAGAAAGGTAATAATCAGGATTCAAGCTATAAGGAACAGGATCAGCGGAAGCCCTCCAAAAATGCTTCCAAAGACGGAGTGTATAAAGTTCGGTATAACTCCGAGGACCGCCTGAAAGGTGATTAACAGTCCGGAACCTATGGTCTTAAATAGGTGTACAAGACCCGTCGTATCGGACATGTTAAAGATACGACTTACCATTTCTGTGAAATGGAAAGGGCAGTTTGTACATATAAGTGCCTGTATCTCAGCCGAGGACCTTGCGATCTGGAGATCAAAAGTCTTGCGGGCAGAGGTTAAGGGCACTGTTCGTTGTAAAAGCATGGCTTTCATTCTGCTCAGAGTATCAAACCGTATAAAGGAAAGATTTAGCCAAGGCCATAACGGCGCCTCCCTGACTGTATGTGTTGGTGGAAACAATACTTGCATACAGCAAGTAACCCTGGAGCTCACGGTGACTAGATATGCGATGCCCGGAAGCATCCCACAACAACCTTGATCATTCAGCATCAAGTAACTCCCATTCGAGAGAAGCCTGAATACCGGATTAATCACAGCTGCCGGGGTACCCCTCAAGTGACAGGAAAAGTTCGCCACAGACCCATTACAAGACCCGTGTAGCATAATACCCTGGAATATGAGAGATCCACTTAAAGCGTTCTCACAGTTAGTTCCGCTTAGAAACACTTCCAGATCCCCATTCCTGCATCAAAATCTGTATGGCAAATCGCAGGATTCCCTGATGAATTCCTTACCCATCTTTTAATATCTGCCTGCCTGTTGTTGTTCTAGGCAATATTGAAACTGGAAAGTTGCGACCGGTAATGTTATATAGCCATGAACTAACCATTCTGTGGACGGTGACTCAGCCACAGTAAAGGGTAACCTATCCAGTTTCTCAATACGCAGCATTGTATATTTTGGTCCCCTCTGTGCCGTTTTTATCTGTTTTTCTGTTAGATTGTATGCAGAAAATAATGATGTAATGTTGATAAAACGCCAAGGCACATAACCAGTGCACAATGACTGCAGCGTCCAGCTTAACAAAATAATAGAACGTAACTGCGACTGTCCATGTTGCAATATGGACAAATCCTGTTCTATTACATCGATAGCAGAAGATACAATGTTGCCCAGTGAATATTTCCTGGATGTTAATGTAGTCATACCATTGTCAAGTACGGCTAACGCCTTTTCTAGGTTAACTCTATCTATTTCTCTTAATCTCTCTGCAGCTTCTTGTTGAGAGGTCTTCCAGAGTTCGTTATAGACAGCATACAAAAAGTGCTTCTGACGTGGTTTCCTGGGACCTAATAAAAGATCCTGTTGGTCCACGTCCTCTGAGAGTAAGGACAAGTGTTGCTTCACCTGGGGTAGTGTTGAGGCCTTTAGCCAATCAAGGCACAACTTCTTAACACTGTATGATGTCACTACCCCCAGATGTTCTCGTTGTACATAACGTGGGTCTGGTCTGTGGATACTAAACCCTTTGGTGGTATCCCTGAATCTTTGCTGACATCTGTTTGTTTCAGTAGGCCAAACTAACCATCCCTTCCAATTGGGGTCTGATCTATTGTATTGCAATATGTTATCCAACTTAGCCCCTCTTTCTGATGTAAAATTCCCCTCGGTGTTTAAAGGTGTTGGAATTTGAGGTGTGTTCAAGTCCTTATTCTTGGCTATTCCAAAACAGGAAGTCTGTTGCACAGTGTCATTCATAAAAATCATCTGCTGTGGAATGAGGCATGCTCTAAACATTGCTTCTGTCCCCTGGACTTGCCAGTCCCTAGAGCCCCAGATCGATTTCAAGTCTACAGTGTCCATCCATAAATCAAAACCCTGTTCAGACAGCTGGGTGATAAAGGAAGCAGAGTAAACCTGTTTGGTGTTTGTTAACATATTTTTCTGTGCAGATATTGGTGCAACCTTATAGTAGTACGAGGTTGGGTCAGAAGTGTTAAACCCTGAAAAATATGAGAATTTCTGTGCAAATGTTTTTGAACTACCTTTCGGTGGTGTAGGGCAATGTTCCCACTGGTGGTATGTGAAAACATTTCTGGGTTTGCTAGATTTATGCAAGAAATGATGTCCATAATGTTGGTAACAATACATTTTGTCAAAATCTGATCTATCCTCTAACATTTCAGTGCTAGAAAATGCGGCAGATTGTTCTAATTCAGACAATAAGTTATTAACAGTTTCAAAATCCCAATCATCAGAAAATGTACTGGAGGTAATGATATCGTTTAATGAAATTTTAAACAAATGTGGAATTTTTAAAAGCTCTCTCGGTCTAAATATATCAAAATGTACTTTGTCCCACACTATACCATCCGGTATAGGAACTGCTGAAATGTTCACGAAGGACAAGTCTCTTTGTTCACGATGAGATGAAACATGAGGTTTTAAAATTAAGTTCACTTTTGACGTTGCAGAGCTCTGTTGAAGATAAGTTCCATTGATGAGCAAGTGGAAAGTTATTACTAATCCTAACCAGAAAAGAAAAAATAAAATACCTGTGATTATCCAAAGTTCTAGCCAAGGTGATACTAAATAAGTTTTTCTAAGAAAGTTAAAAAAGTCTTTGATCCGTTGTTTGCGAGAAATTTGGGCTGGCGTCGTTTCAGGTTCACTTGGATCCAATGAAAAGGTAAGCGTAGTCCTGGGCACACGCGGTGAGGGTATTCGTAATATAACATTCAGTATTGGTGCGTTATATAAATGCAGTGGTCGACATCAGTATTGGTTCAAAAAAAGTTTCTTTATATTTCAACAACGACTATGTTGAATACAATAAACCAGCCGACACGTGTTTCGTCACTGGGAGAGGTCCCGTGACTCATCAGGGATAAACAGCGAAAGCTACTGGAGGAGTGCTGGACTTCAGAAACCGGTGATAATTCCAACCCGGTAGGGGGTGAGCGGGAGACGGGAGCAACTGGGCAGAAGACGCTGGATGTAGCTCCAGTGTCTCCTCATCTCTCTTCGATCCGGACCCCAGGCAGGCGTCTGCATTATCCTGCTAAACGCACAACCTGATTCTGCCCAAATTTTCCCGTACCCGGGCCTTGTTCTCGCACCCCGCCTGCTTGGCTCCTTGCCTGCAACTCGGCCGGACACTGGACAGCCTCCTCCAGTCACTCCAGGGTGAGCCCTCGTCTACATATTCCATTGCAGGTCCCTTTAGCCGTTGTTGCTTCTAGCTCTCCCCTTCTTATCCCCACAGTTCCTGCCACCTTCCAAGCGCCGTGGCGTACCCGCCCCAGCCTTATCTTCATATTCGCCGCCGGCATATCTCAACCTGCGGTTCCCCTCCTTCCTACCCTCGTATCCAGCGTGGCGCTACATCCAGCGCCTTCTGCCCAGTTGCTCCCGTCTCCCGCTCACCCCCTACCGGGTTGGAATTATCACCGGTTTCCGGGGTCCAGCACTCCTCCAGTAGCTTTCGCTGTTTAGCCCTGATGAGTCACGGGACCTCTCCCAGTGACGAAACACGTGTTGGCTGGTTTATTGTATTCAACATAGTCGTTGTTGAAATATAAAGAAACTTTTTTTGAACCAATACTGATGTCGACCACTGCATTTATATAACGCACCAATACTGAATGTTATATTACGAATACCCTCACCGCGTGTGCCCAGGACTACGCTTACTTTAATTGTGGATCCTGCGATTCACACATTCCCCAGGGGTTATCGGGTTACTCCCCTGACCTGGTAGCACCGCACCAATACAGGTCTACAGTTAGTACACGCAATAGCCTGAGCGCCACTTTCCTGACTTAACTAAAAACCCCCAACCTAGCCTCCATCCAATGAAAAGGTATCAAAGTCGATGAAATAGCCAGATACAGTCCTATCTATCTTTGGTAGCTCAGCAGGGTTTGTTGAACTTGTAGATTGCTCTTGAAGAGGCATGTTGACGTAGATATCCTTATTAGGTTGAATTAAAATTTGTCTTTCACTTTGATTTTGAGAGTTTGTGTCAAGGGGAACTAGTTCTATTGCATTGTTATTGATTCCGTTGCTTTGTAAAGGTGACTCTTCAAATGTTATGAGTCTTTCTGTTTGTACTTCCTGTATTGTAGCGAGAGGAGGATGCCAGCTACTCAGGAGCCCACGAGGCCTACTATTTAGTATCGGCCACATGGTGTGGTTTGTTCAGATCGATTGAGACGAATCTCTTTTCTTTTCCGGCAACAGGCGGTAGAAGAACAGTTCTTGATCCTTCAATGGCCAGGACAGGATCAGGCTTTCGATAGGATGGCCCGAATTCTTTCTTGTCCACAATCTTTTCTCTGACTAGATCCCCAACTTTAGGGATCCAGGCAGGTCTTGCCGTGGCTGATTTGACTTCCCCAGTAGCGCTTTTCTCTGTCTCGACGTTACTTAAGGAGGGTCTGGATTCATTCAGATCCTGTAAAACAGCCAAACATTTATTGATGTCAAACGGTTTTTCATCCGCCACTGTGCCTTCACAATCGAGATCAGGTACCCACATTCTTGTCCCAAACACGACCTTGTAAGGAGTTGCATCTCCCAGAGAGCTTCTTGGCTGGTTATTAAGGGCCCGCTGGACCCCAAATAGGTGATTGACCCAACTACCATCCGAGCCTGATACCCTAGCTGTTAAAGATTGCTTTAAGTCCCAGTTTTTCCTCTCCACATCCGAATTTCCCTCGGGATGGTACCGAGAGGAGTACCGCAATGCTACACCCAAACTTCCCAAGGCTTCCTTGTACGCACTAGAGCTGAACGCGGGGCCACGGTCAGAATGTAATGTGCCAACTGCGTATGTCCCTATAAAGACTCGCAAATCTTTTATAACAGTTCGGGCGTCAGCCGAGCGCTGAGGCCATACCCATAAGAATCTTGAGCAGGAATCCACTGCAACCATGATATACTTGTAAGCCCCGTCAGATTGTAAGGGGCCACAGTGGTCCAGGTAAATGCCTGCGAGCGGTCTACCTGATATTAACAATGGTGTCTGAGCTGGGGAGCTACGGTGGACCCATTTATCTGTTGACAGATATCGCACTTTAAGACGAAGTCTTTGGTCTGCTTTGTTAACCCTGGCCACCAATAGCGTTGTTTCAGTAAAGAAACTGTTGCCGTAACTCCTGCGTGCGCAGAACCCAGACCCTCGTGTGCAGCCAAGATTAAACCTAACCTGCGATCCATGTTTGGTATTACTCTATCCCCCACTCCAGGAATCTGAGCAAATGGAACGTTGTCTGCATCTAACTTTTAGGAATACTTGAGTGGAAAACCTTTAGGTAGTGCTTTGCTGTTGTTGCGTGAAGCAATCACAGCTACCATTGTGCTACAGTCTACTCTAGTTTTTTGAACGGGTGATTGCAGCTACGGATGCAGTGCGTACTGCCCTCTTCGCGGCTTCATCAGCCAATGAATTCCCTTCAACGTGAACGCCATCACGTTGATGACTCAGTGTATGTATCACGTGAGCCCTTGGTAGTTCGTTCTTCAACTCTGCTACCTGTTCCCATAGTGTCCTATGTTTAATTGTGCCACCTTTTGAATCTCTGAACCCATTTTGTCCCCAATAGTGGAGATATTTGTTGTATGACTGGACACAGTAAAAGGAATCACACACTATCAGTGTGGGAAATTCTCGATCCGTATTTATCAGTGCCCGTAGTAGTGCTTTTAATTCTGCCAACTGAGCCGTGCAGTCTCCAAGAGACTGCATTTTTTGCACAGCTGGACGGAACTTTCCATCCTGCATCCTACCTTTTACAATAGCGCATGCTGCACTGTATTGTTGCTTACTTCCTATGGCCGGTTGAGCGGATCCGTCAGTATGAATAATGTATTCATTCCGATCTAGAGGCAAAATTTCATTTAGTAGAGGATATTCTTGTTCGTATTGCAGGAATGCTTGTGTTTTTAGATTGGGGTCATATCTGTATTCTACATCTGTTGCAGTGAGAGAATTAGCACATTGTATCCATCTTGGATGTAACGCTTTTGCATTTGGGACGCTTGCCTTTGTGGCAGCCTCTAAGGCCCGTACCTGGGTCACGACAATTATTCTTTTCCCTTGAGCTAGTGCTCTTTCTATCACTACAGCAGTCTGTACTGCTGTAAGAATGATTTCTGTTGGAGCAAAACGCATTTCCCCATTAGTGTACAAATGCGATTTATATGCAATTGGTACTGTTTCACCTTCGTTAAATGTTAAGTAAGTGTACCCGGATTGACCTGCGACTACGTAGATCACCAGGTTGCGTACATTTACTCATGTCTGTAAGTGTTTTGATGATATCATATCAGCTTGCAGAGAACGAAGGATATTCGTGTGTTCCTGTGTCCATTGTCTAACTGAAAAGTCAGATCTTATTAGGTCGTAGAAAGGTTTTACTCTTCCTCGTATTTCCAAAATGTATGTTCTGCCAAAATTCAAAAATCCCAGTATGGACTGTAAAAATTTTTATGATTTTGGAGGTTGTAGCAGTGCGCACTTTTCTAAAAAGTGGGCTGCCAGGCTTTTGCCTTCACCTGAAAGCTCATATCCTCAAAATAGGACATTGAGGGGGGCTATTTTTGATTTTTTTAAATTAAATTTGTGGCCCTCAGAGGCGAAACCCAAAATTATGGTGCTCACCCTGGTCAAGTGTTCCTCTAAGTCATCATCCGTCAGATAAATATCATCTACATAGGATAATTCTTCTTCATCCAAATTCTGTAGTAACTCTGTTACGCTCCTTGAGAATAACCCCGGGCTATTCTTATACCCTTGGGGGAGTCGAGAAAATGGACGCTGGGACCCTGGCGCTGAGAAGGCTGTCAAATATCTGCTTTCATGCGCTTTGCTTTGGCAGAAAAATCCATTTGAGATATCTAATGTTGTTTTGTATTTTTTCTGCACAATGTTATTCATTAATGCGGCACTGTGTGCATTCTGAACCACAAATGTCTTTGTACATGAGTTCAGGTGTCTATAGTCTAAAACTAGACAATATGAATTGTCTGGTTTCATTACGGGAAACAAAGGATTATTCATTGATGAGGTGCATGGTTAAATTACACCTTGGTATTCAAGTTGATCTAAGATCTCCCTGACCTGTTTTTAGCTTCCTGTTTTATGGGATACTGTCTTTGTGGAGTTGGGTTTGTTTTTATTGGAATTACATGGTGGGGTGAAGCTTCATCACACCCTACGTGGTTGCGGTATAATGCTGGAGCAAGGGCTACCACCCACTCCTGTGCATATGTATGTCTTAGGTGTAAGGGGACTAGGTCGGAGAAAACTGGAAAAATTACATTTTTCCCCTTTGGGCATTCCATAACAATAGTAGGCGGCCAATCTTTTTCCGCTAATAGGATGTCATAGCCCGAAGTCAGGTTCTCCCAAAAGAGACACTTAACTTGTCTCAGCTTGTCCCCCTCCATTTGGAGCGTTATTTCATGTACCTTGGGTGGGACACTCACCCTAGTATCACGTGTTTCCACCGTGATATACTCACTCAACTCCGCTGTCACCAGAAATTCATCAGGTTCTGGCGAGTTATTGTTACCTCTGCCGCGCTGTCTAGCATCGTCAGAGCCCATTCCCCGTTCAGTAGCTTAGTCCTCAGAATTCTGGGCATGTCTAACTTTGAGACCTGCTACCTTCTTCTTTTTAAATTGAGGTTTTGCTTTAGGTTTTTCTTCTTTCTTTGAAGCGTAGTCTGAAGTGCGTTGCTTGCCTCTGGACTTTGTACGCTGTTCTTGTCTTTTTTCTGACCGTCCTTCCCTCTCGGAGTTTTTTGATGAACCCTGAAAGGAACGAGAGGAACGAGTATTAGTATCCTGATACCTGTCAGGTTTTTTAATGTTATCGCTATTGCTAAGATTATATCTCCTTTCTGGGAGCTCCTGCTGAGGAGACCTTCCCCTGGAGTGAGATCTGTTCTTTTGTTGTTTTTTATTGTCCCATTTCTTTTTTGAAGAAACTGGTGTTTGCTTTGCTTGTTCTTTATCTGAACTCCCCATTAGATGGGGTTTTACAGGTCTAGCTCCCAGACTGTCTCTACCTAACTCTGCATAAGCAGTTTCAATTATTTTAGGTAGTTCTGTTTCCTGTTGTAATGGAGTGAACTCTCTCAGGCGTTGGCGTATTGCCACTGTTGCTGCTTCCCCTTAAATATTAGCCAATATTATTGCAGATACTCGGGCGAAGTTGTTTAACAACTTCATCCCTAAGTTTAGAGCAGACTCTGCTCCATACTCGTTCTGTATTTGTTTTAATACATCTGGTATTACCGCTAAAGATGGGAAACCATGTGTCCTGGTATATATTGCAGCCAAGACTGTACTCCAAGAAGTACAATCCTCTATAGAGGGAGCTATCCCCATTGGCAAGCAAATAGTGAGTATTCTATGCTTTTCCTTAGGACCAGTGTGTGGAAACACTGCCTCTAGCTGTGTTATTTTTTGTGCTATCCAGAAGGGCATTTGTTCATGTTTAGTGGGCATTTTACCCATCACTGCGTGGAGTGTCTGTGGTGTAATTTTTGTTGTAGGAGCTTGGACTGGTCCTGGTTGTGTAGCCGGTGTGGGCTGAAGTGTGACTGTTCTCAACACAAACTGTGTCATATTTCTGTAAAGTCTTATTAATTCTTTATGCTGTACAGGTGAGTCTCCTCCTGGTATTGTGTCAATGTCAGGATGTGGTGTGTATGCCGTTAAAACTGGCCATGTTGCTCCGTCCCTTCCGAGCGGACCGAGTCTTACTCTATTTCTTGTATGGGGAGGGCGCCTTTAAACCAGTAGAGGTGTTCTTCATAAGTGAGTGGAATTTCAATGTCCTCATATGGACTATACTCATTTGGTATATCATCCTTTACATCGTAGTTAAATGTTTTGGTTTGTGCATTTGCCTGCGGGAATTTAATCCATGAATAGAATACCTCTGTTCTATATGATTCGTGTGCCACAATCACGAAAGTCACTTGCCCACCCCTAATGGTAACACCAAATGCTACTAGTTTTAGGGTGACAGTATTTCTAACACTATCTGCAATGTATATTGCATCTGCATCGTCTTCTTTGGCTGAGAAGTTTAGTGCATTTCCTTCATCTACGTCGCTCTGTTCAGTCATTATTTTTAGAAAGGAGAGCGTTTCAAGGGAACTGAGATAAGGTGTTATGCACAATTAGGAACACTGTATCCTTCAAGCTTGATTAAACCAACAGCCAATACATAGGAATTTTCCTACTCAGCTGTGGCGGATTTCTTCCCTCCCACTCCAGACGTCTCTGGGAAAAATGTGAGTAGGGGTTTCTGAGAATAGCACGACTGAACTACACAGATTTGACTGTTAAATAAGTGCCAATACCAACGTTGGCGGCGCAATGTCGTGTAGTCCATATAAGACGTATAAAGGATCTGCGCATTTAGACAACATACACTGCGGGACTGGTGTCCAGACTGATTCCAGACACCCCTACCGGGTATGTTGGCCTGTGTACCAGCTAGCTCGCAATGCCACTATAACCTACTCTTACCAAGGAGAGAATAGTTCTTGGCAACTATTGAACATGACAACCCTGATCCGTCAGGACCGTGGAAACAGTAGCTTACTTTTCGCTCAGTCACTCGTGCTTACTTTTTCTCAGAGCGATACACAGAATAAACGGTTGGGACGTTTTCAATAAGTATTTATTGAACAGTCGTTATTCTAGCGTAAAATAAGTGCACTGAAATTACCAGTAGACAATAGCATATATAAATGAGTAGCAGTACTAATAAAGTAAACAGATGGTAGGTTTCTACCATTTTGCTAAAATCATAAATATAGGCGAGTATATAAAATACATGGCAATAAACTGCGTACTCCTACGATGTACCCTAAACTAGATGTACCTAAGTGTACCTAGCATGTGAGTAGGTGTAAAGCCAAGAATACCTCTAGGATAAAGCCAACCCCATTACCTGATGTTAGCCTGCGGGACCTCGTTCTGGTCTCGAGCTGAACACCCCGCGAGGAATGTCAGACCACTGCAAGCTGTAGTATCTGCATGCAGGAACCTCAGCATCTCGCATCAGTGTGTCGGCATGGAAGTCGTGATCTCATCTCTCTATCTCAGCAAGATGTGGTGTTTATATACCCTAAGGTATCCCCAGGGGTTCTACCTTGCTGTGCCAGTGTCGGACCTAGGATGATGTCGGGAATTAACTTTATACACAGTTATTATGCAGGAGATGATGGTCCTGCTGGGATTCCAAGAAATTAAGAATCCTCATGCATAATTTATGAGGCCAGTGTCCAGGGAAAAACCCTACGTACCTATGTGTAGTATTGTAACTGGGTAAAAGGTCAGTCCTCCAAATCCGTTATGTATGTAGTATAGGAGATAATGTAGGTGAAGGGTTATGATGTTACCTAGACCTATATCGGGGTACCTATATAAAATATAACACTGAAAGGCGAAGCAAGACATGCGTACGCCATTCTCTCTTGTAATGCAGAGATCCAGCCAAAGACCACCAATTGACATGTGGTGGAATTTTTTCTCAAGCGAGACTCCAAAATGGTTAGTTGGTGAGCATGAGTGAGAGTTGGAGTCCCCCAGTCCAATTTCAGGATGCTAGGAGGACATCCAGCAAGGTTTTTTTAATGCCGGTGGACGTGAGCTTTCGTGGTCAAAGGGCTGCCACTCGAGTAGAAAATCTACTCAAGCGGCAGTAAAATAAATTCAAGTGTCTGTGTTCTATGTTGCACCGCATGGTGCCGTTCATGCTAATTCTTCAGCATGAAACACACTACTGCCTCTAAATCACAGAGTGAGCAGCGAGATATGCCTAATTCTGCCCATTGGCAAAATTGCATGGAAATCCACGGAGTCAAATTCTGCGAGTTCTGCCCAGCCCTAATCTACCTTTCTGACACATTTGGTGTGATCCCGTTTAGCGGTTCGGGCTGTAGTTGTGTCTAAAATCACTATAGGAAATTGCATGGCGAAAATGCATTTTGGGAACCCCCCTTTTTCTTGACCCCTGCTTGATGAATAACACTGAAACTTTCCACACAGCAGCTGACTTGAGTTGCATACTAGTTTTAAAAAGTTCATGAAGATTCGTCAAAAGGCGCCAAAGTTATTGGCAAAACAAAAAAACGCTTTGTCTATGGAAACTAGCCAGAAGGCAGTCATAGTTAGGAGCTAGTTTTCATAGGAAAAGCACTTTTTGACTTGTCTATATCTTTGGTGCCGTTTGACAAATCTTCACCAAATTTTCAAAATTATTATGACGCTCACTTCAGCTGCTATGTTGAACGTTTCTGGGTGATCCGCCAAGCGGGGGCTGAGAAAAAGAGGGGTCCCAAAACACTTTTTCCCCATGTTAATTCCCATAGAGATTTTAGACATGACTACAGCCAGAACCGCTGGACGGAATTACACTAAATATGGCAGAAAGATAGCATTTGGTCCAGAAAGAGCCCTTTTTGTTATTTGGTGTAAATTTGTTCAGTAGCTTTGGAGATAGTAAAGAAAATCCAAATTTGTATGTCTAGGGTCGTGCGGCTCTGCGAATATTGACGATCTCATGCAGAGATTTAATTGGCTGCCAACACTTCAACCAGGAAGTGTTGGCAGCCATTTTGAGACTCAGCCTCAGTCGAGTCCCAAAAAACCCATAAAATAGAGAAAAGAGGGCAGGGTAGGAATTCCCTGACCCCTCGCCCTGGGGTCCCCAGAAACTCCGCCAAAGCCAAAACGCATTTAAAAAAAAAAATGTTGCCACAAAATTGCGAAGATTCGTGAATTTGCATAAAAAAGAAGCGCTGTCTCCTGGGCTTTTTAAAACTCAGCCATTGGGTGGCTCAGGTCACGGGGTTATATCTAATAATAATAATAATAATAAATAATAATAATGGGGAGGGGGAGCATGCAGCCCCCCTTCCCAAGGTAAGTGTCAGCCCCGGGGACTGTCACCTCTAGGGGGCAGGCAGAATCAAATTTTAATTGGAGGAGGGCCACGGGTCCCCCTCCTAAGCTCCTAAGAGCCCACCACCTCCCTGGGGCTTTATTCCAAACATTGAAGGGGCAGCGCAGACCCCCCTCCATTTTTATTGAGGGCCCCAGGGACCACCACCTCCCTGAGGCCAGAATTATTTTTTGAAAGGCGAGGCGGGCAGCGTGGCCCCCCTTCTGGGCCATTCTTGGGCCGGGGACCACCACCTCTGGTGCTGGCCCTAAGGAACAAAGGAGGGGAGCCACACGGCCCCCCTCCTAGATCCACTAATGACTCTGCCGACCACTAACCCCCAGGGTTGGCTCCCGCTGTCTCCAGTGTTGTCGACCCTTGGGAGATAGCAGTTTGCTTTCACTTGGTGGGAGCTTTGACAGCTCCCGCCAAGTGAGAGCAAACAGTAACTCCACTCCCAGCAGGCAAGAGCAGGAAAACTGCTCCTGCTCATTTGGAGCATAGTTTTCGTCTATTTCCCTGCCCGCTGTCAAGTGGGCAGGAAAACAGATGAAAGTTTTGCTTCCGAACACAAGGAGCTGCATATTTAGCAGACCCCTGCGTGTGGAAGCAATGCCAGCTCCCGTTGGAGGCGGAGAGCTGGCACTGGGGCTCCCCCAGCGGCCTATTTGTAGTCTTGTTGTCTTCTCTATAGGAGGATTCATGTTTACACAGAAGTCTGGAAAAAGACACAGGAGGAACAATCACATTACTGCAGCAAACACAAGGTCACTGGAGACGTCTCCCCATGGTCCATTATGCAGCTGTAGTGTGAAATACACACTAGACATTTACCCAACTAGGTATCACTTATTAATTAACCAGTAGAAACTATTCCAGTTGGGTAGACTTTTTGTGCAAAACTGTGGACTCTTGTTCGATAAATGGGCAGGTGAGTTTCTGTTCTGGCCCTGGTGCTTATTTTACTTAAATTAACCCTCAATGGGAGCCACTTACAAATATAAGCATAGCAGGTTCCCGAGTTGAAGCTCCATTTCTGTAAAGGACAAATAATCCTAACCTCCTAGGCTTGGTGAAGGCAAAGCAAGTGTGTTTTCTTGGAAATTACACAGTGAAAAACAATCTGAAATCCTTGGTAATGGTTAAAGCATTGGTGATCTATCGGGGGCAATCTGTAGTGACTGTAACTAGTGGGTTCTTTCTTGGCCTCTCCTAATGAGAGCAGAATCTATGGTTCTCCCTTTGCATTACTTTGAGTATAAAAATGGGCAAATCACTTGGAAGCTTCAATTGTTTGGCCATCCCCACCTTAGTAGTATGCAAAGGTCTTCCCCCCTTTTGCCAGGATGATGAACAGCTTAACAAGAGGTCCCCCAGCGAGTTTTCCGCTTATTTTGGTGAGGTGTCTTTGATGCCTAGGAATATGAGGACCTCTCCACCAAACAAAGAAGCACTTGCTTCATATAGTTAAGTGTAAGCACCCTTGTTTGATGGAGATTTGCCCATTTGTAGTCTCGTCATCTTCTGTGTACGAGGATTCATGTTATCACTTATTTCTAGATGAAGACGCATGAGAAACAATCACATTCCAAAACGTACACAAGGTCACTGGAGACATTTCCTCATGGTCCATTACACAGCAGTAGTGTAGAATATGCACTAGACATTTACCCAATGAAGTAGCACTTACTAACTAACTAGTAGAAAGTACTCCATTTGGGTAGACATTTTGTGCAAAGCTATGGACTCCTTTGGATAAAGTGGCAGGTAAGGTTCCGTTCTGGTGCAGTTACTCACATAGCTACTGATACACTTATATAGACACGCAGACACCCACTCACACCCCCATTCTGCTACCGATGCATCTACTCACAGACTCAGTCACTCACACACTCACTCACTGACCCATACAGCCACTCACACACCCACAAAACCACTCACACACCCACTCATAGACCCATACAGATACTCACACACCCACTCACCAAACCTATACAGCCACTGTCAAAGGTTACAGGTTACAGTTAGGAAATAAAATTAAGCGCTGAAACTTTTCAGACAATCGCCCCCTTCCGGTCCAGGGAAGACCTAGCTTGGCAGTTCGGGCTGGACTATTCCCATGAGGAACAGGGTCAAGAATGATTTGCACATGGCTGGGTCTGAACTGGGGTGGCGAAGTGAGCTAGAGAACGATGATGGATTCAACCCAGATCTGTGACTGGGGGTGAGTGTCTGAAAAGTTTCAGCGCTCCGTCCATCACCTCCTTGTGTTTGCTTTGTTCGCCCTAAGTTGACAGGGTATGCCCAGACGTGGGTTCTCTTGCTCACTTTGCCACTGGATTCAAGCTAGCCTGGCTGATGATCGGTGTTACCCCAAAACCAGTCCCAGGATGCTTATTTCCAGTCCAGGGAAGACCTGGCTTGCAGTTCGGACTGAACTGTTCCCATGAGGAATAGGATCAAGGCTGATTTGCATATGGCTGGGTCAGAACTGGGGTGGCGAAGTGAACTAAAGAACGATGATGGATTCAAACCAGATCTGTGACTGGGAGTGAGTGTCTGAAAATTTTCAGCACTCCGTCCATCATCTCCTTGTGCTTGCTTTGAGCATTTTACAGAAACACTACCTCCTGTGTTATCACATTTTAACAGGGCACAAATTCTCTATGGTACAGTTTGATGCAAGACTGTCTTTTTCCCTCACAACTCTATACGGGGTGAATTATTGGGTGTATGAAAATTCCCTCTGTGGTGAGACCTCTGTACAGGGGATAACAAAGAGTGTGAAAAGCTTTACTGAGGAACTCACCCACCTGCAAAGACCTTTTCTCTTGGAGAACAGGGTCTGTGCTTGGGTTTTCTAAGAGCAGCCTTACTTGACTCCTCAGCACAGAGCGAAGGATCTATTTTGAAGGTTTTACAGAACCACTAGACCTTGTGTTATATCACATTATAACAGGGTGCAAATTGTCTATTGTAGAGTTTGATGTAAGACTGACTCCACCTCTTTCAACTCCAAACATGATGAATACTTGAGTTTAATGACAACATGGTTCGTCTGCTCAGACCTCTCTACAGGTGAAAACTGTGGGGCATATTCTCAAGGAGCTATCGCTGAGTTATCAGCACTTTATCGCAGCCAAAGTCGCAATAAATTTATCGCCCCATTCACAAGCTGGTGCTAACAGCCGATACCACCAGTTTACGTGCGAAAGCATCCGCAAAAAACATCACCACAGATGACCCCGGCAACTATTGCTAATGAGATGCAGAGTAGGCACTCCCGAGCAAAAATCCGTGACAACACCACACCCCAACATTCTCAACGACCAGCCACATCGGCGATAAGACCACAAAACAGGCGATAAGGCGTGTTAGCAGCAGGAAATTAACACCTGCTCTGACCTGGTGTAAAGTCGGACGACAAGCTGCACCATCAAAGGGAGCCCAGCCCAGAGCCACACATGAAGAACAACAGATGCCATCGAGCCACTCACCATGCATCCCGGAGCCCTGAGAGGGCAACAACACCCACCGCCACGACCCCCAGGACAGCCACCCCCCCCGATTCCCCCCCGGACCACCACAGAGGCAGTGCAGACAAAGACAGCGGACCTTCAGGAAATGCACCAGCCTCACAGACCTAACACCAGACAATGTCAATGCTCACTACAGGCTCAAAAGGACAACCATCCTCCGCATCCTGAACATCATTGCCCACAGGCTGATGGTACCAACACAGTGCACAACCAACATCCCTCCGCAGACAAAGATGCTGGCTGTGCTGCACCTGTTGGCCTCTGGTACCTCCCAACCAACAACCGCCAGAGTCGGAGGAGTCTCACAGCCAGCCCCATCCAAGTTCCTCACACCTGTCGTGGGTGCCATCATCAGCTTGATACCCTGCTCAGCTCTTCAGGTGCCACTAACTCAGTGCACCACAAATCATGGACCATTCTGCTTGCATGTTGGGTGAACTCTGTACTTTCTCCGGCTGCCACCATGATGCTTCACAGTTGTTCTTGTTATGCTGGTGTTTTCTGTCTCCGCTTTAATTGTGATCACTGTTCAAGTTGTTGCCAGCACCAACGACTCCATGAGGGCTGGCTTACACTCACCCCGCACACATCCAGCACATGCGTCGCTGTACATGTGACCATGCCAATAAAGGTGTTGAGCGCACGTGCCCGTAGCAGTTCAACAAACTATCTGAGTGTGTCTGTGTGCTCATGATGCATGCATTAGGGCCCCGGGCCCTACAACATTACATTGTGCCGTGTACCTCAGGATGCAGCCATGTCACCGCAGGCAGCGGGTGAGACATTGCACATGTAGCTTTGTCGTCCCCCACTGAATATGTAAGAGGAGTGAACTGGGCCGGCGTACGCCAGTCCAGCATGGGGTTGTGGATGATTATCCCATGGCTCTGGGTGTGGTTCAGTACTGGAAATGTGCAAAGGCATGTGTCTCTGTCGCAGTGTGGGTCTCCATTGGGGAGTGTAGGTGGTCCCTGATGGGACTTAGACACCCACGTATGTTATCTAGTTCGGCTTCTATGAGGTAGTTCCCCACCCGCACATGTTCGGCCACCCCCTTCTGGCAGTCTGACACCTGGCCTTGGAATGCGATGTGTGCTTCGGTGGGCTGCTGGGAGCCAGCCGGGGTGGTGGGTGCATCCAGCTGTGTTGTCTGTGCAGGGGGTGGGGTATCCTCGATGCAGCGGTGCTGCCCTGCTCCTGGAGGTCGATTGCCTAAGATGTCCATGGACTGTTGTAGGGCGTCGGTGTCAGAAGTGTGGAGGTCCTCTTCAGCATCACTGTAGAGTTGTCTGGTCTGCTCTGCTGGAGGTGTTGTTTGTCCCTCTGCAATGTGAAGGGGAGATGCTTGTTGACATTGTGTTGGCATGTATGTTGCCGCATTGTTCAAGTTTACATATAGACTGCATGACAATGTACATTGTGACTGTTTGGGAGGGGCGGACTATTTGATGTGGGACAGTAGACATTTGAACTACATGACGTAGGTGAGGTTGTACACGTACATTTGCATCTCACAGTTTCCTGCTATGTCAGATGTGATTGGCCATTTTCTACGCACAGGCGGACCCAGTTGTGTCCTCTGTTCTGCAGTGTAAGTGTTGCACTGTGTACCACATTGTCGTCCATGTGGATGTGCTGTCATTGCTACGTGTGTGTGCTGCATTGTGTGAGAGTCGCACCTGCAGCTGTGATTTTGCTGCCCCTTATCCCTTGGAGGCGGTGTGCCTTTGGCTTTTGTGCTTTTAAGGTGCTGTGTTGTTGGCGACTTGGGTCATTTGTGCTCTTGGACCATTTGTGCTCTTGGACGGTTTTTGTACTCTTGTGCATTGTTTGTCTGCAGATGTATTGTTGACATCAGTGGTTGTTTGTGCATGTGGATGTGTCAGAGTGTGACCTGCTCCTTTCTGGATGTGGTCCACACTCAGCCACCTCAGTCTCGTGGCATGCACAATGTCATGGTGATTGTACTCCAGCCATGCTGCTCGTCATGTGGTGTCACTTGCAGTGGCTCTCACATAAGCATCTTTGCTGTGTTTGGCACGGGTGCATGTGTGTGTTGTGTAATTGGTGATGTGTGGGGTGGGACCCCTTTGGGCACATGGTGGACGGGGCCTACTTGATGTTTGTATGTGTGCTGCAGTGTGCCACGGGGATCAGGGACATGACCCAGGGTCATTGTGGGTGTGCGATGTGCTACACGTCGTTGTGCATGTGTGTCATTGTGCCCGTCCCCACAGTCGCTGTTCGTTACTCGCCCTGTTGATGATGTGTCAGGTCATGTCGAGCAGTGTCCGGACTCCCGACTCCTTGCACCGTCTCCACACTGATGACTGTGGCCACCATTTGCTCCAGCTCCTCCTGTGGCGCAGGACTCCCACCTCCATTCGCCATTGCTGCCTTCCTGTTGGCAGCTGGTTCTGCTTGGTTTGGCTTTTCACATCATGCCAGCGCATCTTGGCCTCCTCGACACTCCGGTGGCATTCACGATGGAATGCCATTTTTCCGTCTGTGTTGCCAAGGACACGGTGGAGGTAACGGGCAGTTGTTGTTAGTGCTCTGTCACCTCCGTGACGATGATCCGGTTGTCATGCGGACTGTACCCCGTCTTCCTCTTCCTCTTCTACTTGGCCTTCCCCGACCCCGAGGTTCCTTGCTGGTGGTCTGTAGGGCTTGTGGGGCTTGCGTTGACCTGGGCACTCGTTCTAGGTGCATCCATGTTGCTACGCAGTTTATTTTGTTTATGGTGTGTTTTTCTAGTTCAGCTTTTATAGTGCATTTTCCCGCATGACGCGTGGGAATTGCAGGCCTGTCGCTGGTTATCGCTGATTTTTGTATCACGGTTGGCCTCATCGCAACTTTATTCGCGTTCGTGTTTCGCATTTTTGCGGCGCCGCGTTAATTTTAACACGGTCATTTGACGCGTTATCGTGGGACTATAGCATGGTGCCGCCAGGTTGGGAATACTATGTTGACACAGCGTTGTTTTCCCGCGATAGACTGCGATATGCAAAGTTGCGTTAAGCTAAACTTGCGGTGGTTACCACATGTTCTTGAGAATATGCCCCTGGGTGTGAGAGGCCTTACTGAGGAACTCTCCCCTCTGCAAATAACTTTTCTCTGTGTAAACAGGGCGTATGGTTGGGTTTTCTAAGAGCACTCTCTCTAGTGACTCCTCAGCACAGAGTAAATGGCCCGTGTAGAAAGTTTTAGAGGAACACTAGACTCTGTGTTATCACATTTTAACAAGGTGCATATTATTTCTGGTACAGTTTGATGAAAGTTCGGCTCCTTTTCTTACAACTCTTTACAGGGCGAATGCTTGGGCTTTTTGACAGCATGGCCCCTCTACTGAGACTCTTCTACAGGGTGAAGTCTGGGAGTGAAAGGATTTAGTGAGGAGCTCTACCCTCTGGAAACACCCATTTCTCTGGGTGAACAGGGGGTATAATTGTGTTTGCTAAGAGGGGCCTCTCTAGTGACAACCCCATACAGAGTAAAGGCTCTGTGTAGAATATTTTAGAGGAGCACTAGTCCCTATGTTATCACATTATAACAAGGTGTAAATCCTCTGCAGTACAGTTTGATGAAAGACTGGCTCCTTTTCTAACAACTCCATACAGGGTGAATGCTTGGGTTTTATCGCATCATAGCTCTCTGTCGAGACCTTTCTACAAGGTGAACACTGGGTGTGAAAGACTTTACTAAGGAACTCTCCCTTCTGCAAAGACCTTTTCTCTGGGTGAAAGGAGAGCATGGTAGGATTTGCTACTTTCTCTAATGACATCTCTGCACAGGGTCAAGTCTATGTGTACAAGAATTAATTGGACACTATACCCTCTGCAGACATCTTTTAACAAGGAGCAAGTTCTGCATAGATCACTTTGATAGGGGCCTGGCTTTTCTTTTTTATACCTATGACATATGGTAGTATGAAATATAATACCAACTTATGACACCAACAAACTAACTATATCTTAAACTGTGCTATGAGGAATAAAAAACTAAAAGCTTATTTAAAATATGGGGAACATTATTGCACTGGAGATGTAATACAAGATTAACTTCTAAATTTCTATATAGCATCTAGAATGCTTCCACAATACATCAAAAACTCCTACAAGACTTCTACAGCTCAATACACAAATTGCTCAATGTGCTCTTATGAATTAAAAAACATACCAAATGTAAGCTCATTTAAGGTTGAATAGCAAACGGGGTTTATCAGTATGAGGCATTTATTATCATTTTGAAATTTCAAGAAACGCAATAAAAAATACACATTACACATACAAAAGGTCAATTACCTCCAGAAGAACAATAAATACGTATTATTATGAGCACTCATACATTTCTTCAACCCTATTATTAGGTTTCCATATATTAAAGGTTTTGCCAATTGCATTTTAAATGTGCTAAATAATCACCACTTCCTGAAACACACAATTTTAACTGTTTTTAATTAAATATTGTATTATTGAAACCTTAACCCACAGACACCATACATTAATCACCCTATACTTTCAAGTATCTGCAAAAGAAGCTGTATCTTGAAGGTAGTTGAGTACACGAAGGGCCAGATGTACGAAATTCTAATTTTGCTTCTCTTAAATAGCGAATCCTAAGAAATCGCTATTTAGGAAATGCAAAATGGTATGTACATAAATAGATACTTTCCAATAGCGATTCCTACAGAGTCTAAATCACTATTAGGAAATCGCAATTTAGGAAATGCAAATCCATTCTTTCCTATGGGCTTAAAGGCCTATAGATATAAATGGTTTTGCTTTTCCTAAAGCGCTATTTTCTAATAGGAAATCACAAATTAGGAAATGCAAAAACAAGGGTACTATCGGCCTAAGGCCCCCCTTGATGCACCCCGAAAAAATTGGATCCTATTGTATGGCGCAGCAGTTTGTGGGGAAGAACTGGCCTCTCCACTGACACCCCCAGGAGTTGAGTGTAATTAGTACAGTGGGGAGAGAGACTAGCCTTTCTAATGAGACCCCTTAACAGGGTAACAGGTGTGAGTAGAAGAGTGTAGGTAGGGACTGGCCTCTCCAATTATACCCCTCCCTAAAATCACAGGTATGCATAGTAGGAAG
Organism: Calotriton arnoldi; assembly: GCA_963921515.1. Lineage (NCBI taxonomy): Eukaryota > Metazoa > Chordata > Amphibia > Caudata > Salamandridae > Calotriton > Calotriton arnoldi. The sequence continues at coordinate 75,941 of CAWUFW010007845.1, forward strand.
TGTGAAATTACTGGCCTCTGTCTTGAGTGACGTTTGTGTGTATTAGGGTGTAGGGACAGACTGACCTCTCTGCTGAGACACCTCCTCAGGGTTGCAGATGGGCAAAGTAGTGTGCAGGAAGGGACTGGTCTCTCCATTGACACCACAACCCTAGGTGACAGGTGTGCATCTTAGAGTGTGGGAAGGAAATGCCAATCCCTTTATGTTTTACACAATCCAACGAGAGTCCCAAGGGATTACAACATTGTTTTAAAGGAATTTACAGTTTGCTTCATCACACTACTAATGCCTCATAGACCTCCTTTAAATTTGTAGGGAGATGGCTGTCTTTACACTGCCCTCTTATATATTTTCATGATCATTTTCACAATACCAGCAAATTTTCCACATATTCAGTAATGGCGGCCATTTTAATTTCTGTTCCTTCAACAGTCAGCCAATCCAAGCGCTCGCACCTGCGGGACTCACAGGCGCTTCTCAGGCCTGCAGGAGCGAGGCAGCCGAAGGGAAAAAAGACCGCTCAACCAATAAGATGGCTTCATTTTTTTAATTTGCATTACTGAGATACTCTCACAAGGCTCTTGCAAACCCAACTGTCCAGATATACAATTATTTTTTAACCTTAATTTCTCAAAAACTACTGAACACATTTACGAGCTTTGTCGACTAAGATCTAGCTTCCTGTCAAATTTTGTGTAATGTCTGGATGATGTTTTAGATGTTGTCACCAAACTGGAGATTGGATGCATGGTTTGTTTTACTTGTACGATTTTAAAATAATTTTGGAATCAGATCTTTCAGTCATAAATAGAAAATGACTGACTTCCCTAGCAGCTTCCCTGCTTTGTTCGGAATTGTAAATTGTAATTTGACAATGCGTCAACAACAGTTTGTATTTATTGCATATTTAATGGCTAAGTCCCTCATTTAACAAAAATAAAAAGGATTGAACCACCTGCCTTTAGCCACTGGGAACATAAAATGACCCAAGTTAAACATAAGGAAAAACTGTATTCCCAAAGAGTAGGGGCCGTGACAAAATTTCAGACAATTTGGGGTGAAGAATATAAATATCTTTTGTCCTCAGGATGGGGACCACACGGCTTAAAGTTGGTCAGTGAGGGGGGCCACACATGCCTTCACCTTTAAATAAAGGGTCTTGGGGGATGGGGTTCCCAGGGCCCGAAGTGACTTGGGGAGGTGGGCTGGGATTATGGGTTGCAGCCAAAGGCCGTGCATGGCGTGGGGTTGACTGCCTGTGGGAGGTTGGCCATAGGGCCGAGCTGAAGGCCAGGCCCTGCAGTCAAACCCCTGCTGTGTACGGCCAAAAGCTTTGGCTTTACGAGTGGTAACAGAATATTACTTTACTCTAGAAATTCACTGAAAAAACAAAGGTTAGAGTAACGTTATAGTTAGGTGAGACTTTCAGTGACAATGTAACCTTTTAAACGTACTAAACCACAAAAATTCACTAGTTTGCCATTCGCTGCTAATTACCCCACATATTACATAACTCATGACATCATCTATGACATAATTGCTAATGTCACAGCAACATTTGCAATTAAATTATTGATGAGAAAACTATGCATGCTGGGGGCACAAGTTATAGTGACCATAGGGCACAAGTTATAGTTACTTGAGATTACTATAACTGGAGAATTTCAGTAGTTTTGTTTGTTTAAAATGTTACGTTGTCACTGAAATTCTCACCTAACTATAAGGTTAGTTTGGGGGCGTGGCTTGCCGAGCTGCAGTATGGCCGCCTTCTAGAGGGGCTCTGCAGGCCAGGCCACATTATCGTATACCATCGCCTTCAAAGATTGGAGTCCGTTGCCACAAACATGAGGAAATGAAAAGTAAAGCCTTTCGCCTTTGATGTGAGGCTCTGCGGTCGTGCAGGTGGAACAGTAGCAGAGTTGCGGAGCCACCGCGCTGTGACCTGATCTGCATAGCGACATGGCCGCCATGGCGCTGCAGTGCGGGTGATACTGGTGGTATGCTCCTGGCCCCCCCGGTGCTTTGACTGCTCTGCGGCATTCCGGTGAATAACGTAGATCAGGAGGCGATTGCGATTTGCCCTTCGTGGAGGTGACTATATTGGAACCGGGCCTGCCGGGAGCCCTGAGCCACCGACTGTGGCCTGGGCGGCCTCGATATCACCACCAGACGCCGGGACCGGTGAGATGGAGTTCCTCGCTGTACTGGGGCTGGCGGACGCCAGAATAAGACAGAGTGAAGTGGGAGTGACGGCTTACCTGGTCCCCTGTAGAGTCTGCTAAGGCGAGGCGTAGCGGCCTGGTGAGGTGAGTGCGGGCTGAGGCCAGTGGTGCGGGTGGCCGCGTGCGCTTCAGCTGCCTGGGTCCCTCCTCATTTGGCGTCTCGCCGGGTGGTGTCGGGTTCGCTGTGCGCCACCCGGTCTCCTGTGCCATGCTGCCTAGGATAGGTGAGGCCTCCCCGGGTTATTTGCGGGGGCTGGGGGCTGGTCTCCGTGTTCCTCCACACACCGTATAGCGCTCCGCTCGGTGTTGGGGGTGCGGACCCTCCCCCTCCCCTGGGACTGCTTGGGTGCGACTTCTACCGCAATCTCCCTCCCAGCCTATACTGCGGTGAGCCCAGGCTGGTGTCAGATCCTGCGCCCTTCTAGACACCGCTCCGTTTGGTCAGTCCTGGTGAGGCGGAACGTCCATATCAAATGTGAAGTTGGCAAATGTAAATTAATGCAGGTATAACAACTCAGAATAACTTGCTATTAACCAAGCTGCGCAGACCATCTACATCCCCAGTTATCGCACGCTCGAATGGGACACCAGGCATTATGGGGAAGACAGACCCCAAGCAATCAAAGCTCCTCTTTGAAAATAAGCGCCAGACCTGCACAGTGGAAACTAGCTCTGAACCAGACACTGATCATGGCGCAAAAGACTTGGGGGAAAATCAAGAAGAAGATCTGCGCACTATATTGTTGGCTGTACGCTCCAGCATAAAAACAATCGACAACAAAATAGATGCCCAACCACGAGCCTAGACCGGGTCAAAAAGAGAGTGGACACTCATGAAACCCGGCTGGATACCCTGGAGAATAGGCTCTCAGACACCCAGGACATCCAGGCCGAATCCAAGGTGCAACTACTAAACATGGAAAAGGTACTGGTGGTGATCAAAGCGAAAAATTAAGATTTAGAAGCGCAATCAAGGTGCAATAACCTCAGAATTATTGGTCTGCCGGAAACCACTGCCATCCCAAAAATGGAGCCATACATTGAAAACTTACTGAGCGAACTGTTTACGCCGGTGCTCTCATCAGTGATGATCGTTGAACATGCACACCGCTCCTTGGGCCCTAGACCACCGGTAGGAGCTACACCCCATCCTATAATTGCGCGCCTTCTGAACTATAGGGACAGAGATGAGATATTAAGAGCTGCTAGAACCAAGGGCCCTATCACTCACCAGGGGAACTCTTTCTCTTTTTTCCCAGACTACACACCATCAGTGCAGGCTGCTCGCAGAGAGTTCACACGGGCTAAACATATCCTGCAAAGCTCATCTATTCCCTATGCTATGCTGTACCCGGCTAAGTTGAAGATAACATTTGAAGGGCAAGCTCACTTTTTTACGGATGCCAAAGCGGCCCTTAAATACACCAAGCAAATTTGCACCAAAAAATCGCCACCTCATTCCTCGCACCAAGGCAGATCAGAACAAAACCTAAGCGACAATGACTGATACCAATAACCTGTTTCTGGTAAAATGTGGCCATGTGCCCTGTATGTAACTTATAATCTACGTTCCAACTGTTAACCTGCACTGCTGAGCTGGAGGCAATTTTTTTTTTCTCTTTAAATTTAGACTGATGCAAAGTTATACTCAACGGATTCCATAATACCTGTTACGGCCTGGCCACCCTGCCACTAGGCAGGTTTAGGCCAGCGACCCAAGCCCCCAAGGAAGATCTCTCATGTGTTCCTACTTCTGTGTTATTTGGGGAGGGTTCAGGGAGGTGGGGGGCATCAAGTCACAACCTGTTTGGGAGGTTGGTGTAGGTGGTGGGGGGGACGAAAAGTACATTTTCAGACATACAGTTGTTTACCATGCAGTTTCGACTTACAGTAGAACAAACTTTGTTTACTTATCAATCCTCTGCATGCATCTATGTGCACTCAAAAACTGTGTTCACAATTACCGACTCCGCCTCAGGCTCTGCTGTCTGTATGTTCTATACAAGTACGAATATTCTTACATGACTTTCATATGATGTCAGAGGCTAAATTTCTTACATGGATTGTTAGAGGGCTTAACTACTTCAGAAAGTCTAGACTAATGCATGCATATTTAATCAGACACCGTATAGATGTGTGTTTTTTGCAAGAAACTCACTTGAGGGTTGTACGGATCCCAAACTATACAACAGATATTGGGGGGAGGTTCACTCGGCTCCATATTCAAACTACGAAGGGGAGTCACTGTGCTGATAAGATGTGGATTGGGCTGGACGACCACATGTTCACAGATTGACCCAGAAGGGCATTTCTTTATTGTAAGGGGCACGCTGATGTCTAAAAAAGTGACACTAGTGTCTGTGTATGGTCCAAATGTGGACGACACGCAATTCTTCCTAACTGTATCGGCCAAGGTTCTAGCAGTGGGGGACGACACAGTTATTTGGGATGGGGACTTTAATGTCACGCTAAACAACATATCAGATAGAGTTGGAGCCACTCGCTGCCCACACATTAAGGCAGCCCAACAATTGAACACCATTATGCTTGACCATAGTCTCATTGACATCTGGCGCAGCAGACACTCTGCAGCTAGGGAGGGAACATGTATTACATCACATCATAGTGCTTGGTCCAGGCTGGATTACTGGCTGGTCACTGGCGACATTGCATCCTGGACCATACACTTGCCTCGCACGCTCTCAGACCATGCCCCTGTGATGCTAAGATGGTCGATACCACAGACTATGCCCCGCGTTTAGCTGGCGTTTCCCACTGCATGCCCTCCTAGACGCAGCATTTAAAGAAGAGATCAGGGTTGAGATCACCCACTGCTTTTCCACGAATGAGGGGTCGGTGGACTCTCCCTCCACCCTATGGGAAGCATTTAAGGCGGTGATATGGGGTGCATGTATATCTAAGCAAGAGGGGGTGTTAAAGTCAATAAGGTCAACACTATCCAATTTGGAAAAAGAGATTAGATTCTCGGAATTGATGTATTACCAGTCGGGGGCGTCTACACATCTTGTTTCCATGAGGGAGAAGATAACAGAATTTGGGGAGAAGGACAAGAGAGAGACCCGGTTCCTAGGGAAACACGCAAGAGCACGCAGTTACGGCAAAGGTGATAGGCCGGGAAAAATCCTAGTTACCACACTCAAATACCACGCATCTTCAACCTTCATAGCTGAGCTACTCGATGACGATTTAAATCCAATTAGGGGACAACAAGCCACACATAGCCATCTCACAAATTTCTATTCTTCTTTAGACACAGCCACACAGAGCGCTCCTCACCCTGAACTAGAAGTGTATCTTGACTCCATTGAATAACTTTGGCTAAGCGAGACCCACAGAGCCTACTTAGACGTCCCTTTCTCGGTGGAGGACATAAAACAGGTTATAAACAGTCTGCCCGGAGACAAAGCACCTGGGTTGGATGGACTGACAACTCTCTTTTATAAAACGTGTGCAGAAGAGCTGGCGCCCCGCCTGCTAGATGTATATCGTGAATCCTTGGCGGACGGGTTGCTGCCGCCATCCATGCGGGAGGCGGTGATCATCTCTCTACTGAAACCTGATAAACAAGCCAACCTATGCGACTCCTATAGACCTCTTTCTTTAATCAATGTGGATGTAAAGATCCTAGCTAAACTGATTGCCAACAGGCTACAACCGCTCTTACCACTTATAGCCAGACCGGACCAGTCTGGGTTCATTCCGGGCAGATCAACAGCCCATAATCTGCGTACCTTCTTTGCCACAGTCCATCAGATCGACCCCAATCTACCAGCCATCGATACATTTTTAGATGCCACCAAGGCGTTTGATTCTTTGGAATGGCCCTTTTTATTCACTATACTGCCCAGACTAGGGTTCAGTTCTAATTTCATCAAACTGATTAGCCTGCTCTATACTAAACCCACGGCCCGCCTAAGAGCTAACGGACTCCTTGCAAAACTGTTTGATATAACACGTGGCACTAGACAGGGCTGCCCGCTATCGCTGCTGCTTTTTGCGGTGGCAATGGTACCATTAGCGGCCAGAATACGGCAACACCATTCTGTTCGCGGCCTGGGGTTCGCGGATAGAAGCCTAATAATTTCAATGTATGCGGACGACATCACCCTATACATTCGCAAGCCAGATGTAAACTTAAACCCAGTGTACCGGGAAATTCTTCAATTTGGTGGCATGTCCAGCATAAAAATAAACTGGTCAAAATCGTCAATTCTACCACTAACTGATGCACCATTACAGACAGACCTGGAATTCCCGCTTAATTGGGCTGATGGCGCTGTTAAATACTTAGGTGTAAGGCTGAGCACAGATTTGCAAGTAGTCTGGCGCATGAACTTTGGGAAACTGATGGACTGGCTGGAGTGTAAATCCAAATTCTGGTCGGCTCTGCCGCTATCCTTGGCCGGAAGGATTGCCATAACCAAAATGATTGTCCTCCCCCAATTTCTATATTTATTTGTCAATATACCTATCCCCTTAACCCGAGCCTTTTTTAAATCTCTCCGTTGTAGTCTAATAGCCCTTGTGTGGGCCAGAAAACAGCCACGTGTGACCTGGGAACTGTTAAAACGCCCGCTCTCGCAGGGAGGGCTGGGTGCACCCGATGTCGAACTCTATGCCCTATGCGCGCAAGCACAATTTCTTCATTTGTGGATACACCCGGTACCATTTCAGCCACATGTAGCTATTGAGAAGGATGTGGCAGACCCCATTCCCCTGCATGCTGCTATCTATAAGCAATACCGTAGAATGCCTGGCGAGGTGAACACTGTCGAGTCTCTTCGATGGGCCTGGGAGGGTTTAAGGAAACGTGTTGGCACTCCATCGCTATACGCTCCATCTACTCCTCTTGCACATCACTCATTGTTCCCTATCCTTCTTGATAAAGGCACTATAGAACGCGCCCGAAGCATGGGCCTGTCCAAATTGGGCGATTTATACCCACAGGATACATTTTTAATAGTACTGCACAATCAAGATGGTAGCCCAACACCCATCCTAGAATTATTATTATATTACCAGCTTCGAGCGACCTGCAGAGCATTACACCCTACATTCCCAACACCTACCAACCACTATGCTGCCGCTAGAGCATCTCTTGACCACTCCATCTCCCCGGAAACTGATCACCAGACTATACAATTTCACACAGTCCAGCGCCCCATTGGATGCCCCGAAGGCCCTGGTCCAGTGGAGGATTGATCTGAATGAGTTGCCCACGGATGAGCAATGGTCATTCTGCTGTTCCCAGTTATGACACCTCTCCCCAAATTATAAATTGAGACTTATTCATTTTAGATTTTTACATAGAGTGTATCGTACTCCCTCACATTTACACAAGTTAGGGCTACGCCAAGACTCGAACTGTTGGAAGTGTAAACAAGACAATGCAACCTTTCTACACGTAGCGTGGTACTGCCCTTTCATTGCCAGCTTTTGGGAGGAGGTATATGGTACAATCAAAGAGGTTACGAAATATATAAGAAGAGATGCACTCCTAGTTATCCCTCTTTTGCCTTTTGATTTTGACGGCGTGCAAAAACCTGCCTCGCGCTTCGTCCCATTGCGCTGTAACATTGTATCTCCACAAAGGGAACCCGCTTTTGCAGATTCCACCAGGCTGCACTGCCCACCTTTATTTTGAATCGAATGAATCAATTATTTCTGCTTTACTCTCGTTTTTCATCATGTTTAACCGTTTTTTTAAATCCATTACTTTTTCTTTATGCTTTACTCTCGTTTTTCATCATGTTTAACCGTTTTTTTAAATCCATTACTTTTTCTTTATGCTCAATTCATTTTACTCAAGTCTATTCAAGGCGTAGATCTCTCAAAAAGCTCAGGAGTCAAAAATGGGTTCCACATGCCAAGATTTTTAATAAAACAACCCAATGCATTTCGGGAAGTAACTTCCCTTCTTCAGGGGCATCTACAATATACCAAAATAGGACATAATCAACTTTATGAAACACTTCATTACATTTTGAAAGCAACATTTATATTAATAAGAAACCACAAGCATATTTTTAGACCGTTTACACAATAATTCCACCCTCATTCGAGACCTACTGGCAAACTGTGACCATTTCACGCCTTGAATAGACTTGAGTAAAATGAATTGAGCATAAAGAAAAAGTAATGGATTTTAAAAAACGGTTAAACATGATGAAAAACGAGAGTAAAGCAGAAATAATTGATTCATTCGATTCAAAATAAAGGTGGGCAGTGCAGCCTGGTGGAATCTGCAAAAGCGGGTTCCCTTTGTGGAGATACAATGTTACAGCGCAATGGGACGAAGCGCGAGGCAGGTTTTTGCACGCCGTCAAAATCAAAAGGCAAAAGAGGGATAACTAGGAGTGCATCTCTTCTTATATATTTCATAACCGTGAATTTTTTCGTCTCAACCGAGATTGCACCCAAGAGTACATGATGAATACAGGAGTACAAGGAATACGACGCAAGAACACGATTACCGTAAATATTATAGATGGCGACAAGCACAGGAGTAGGGTTCCCTTTCATGTTTGATTATTAGGAGTGTAGTACTTTATTTAAAACAGTTTAGCAATTTTTCTGCAACAGATTGATTATTTTATACAAAAGCGAACGGACTCATTGAATACTATATGAACACTCAGTATAACAATGTGAATACTACATGAATGATGTGCACTGGGAGTTGTAGTGACTATCGGGTTTAAGCATCTGTGGATTTGAAGCGTGGTTAGTCCTTCGTTTATGTTAGCATGAAGTTTTGACGCACACAGGTGAAATGAATCATTGGGTGACGTAGCTTACGGTCGTGAGCATAAAATAGAATGTTTTCGCAGGTATCTGGTTCAACTTGTATCAGAAGCGTTTTATACGCTGAGAAGGAAGGAAGAAATGAATTTTCTTTTAAATAAATGCGGTGACCAGCAAGCTATGGTAAGCGTATAGTAATGCATTTTTGTATATCTGTGACAGCAATTATTATATGGCGCAGTATATCGTGGGGGGGGATTGTTTGGATAAACAACATGTTGAATTCAGGGTACTAAGGTGAAATGGTCACAGTTTGCCAGTAAGTCTCGAATGAGGGTGGAATTATTGTGTAAACGGTCTAAAAATATGCTTGTGGTTTCTTATTAATATAAATGTTGCTTTCAAAATGTAATGAAGTGTTTCATAAAGTTGATTATGTCCTATTTTGGTATATTGTAGATGCCCCTGAAGAAGGGAAGTTACTTCCCGAAATGCATTGGGTTGTTTTATTAAAAATCTTGGCATGTGGAACCCATTTTTGACTCCTGAGCTTTTTTGAGAGATCTACGCCTTGAATAGACTTGAGTAAAATGAATTGAGCATAACGAAAAAGTAATGGATTTAAAAAAACGGTTAAACATGATGAAAAACGAGAGTAAAGCAGAAATAATTGATTCATTCGATTCAAAATAAAGGTGGGCAGTGCAGCCTGGTGGAATCTGCAAAAGCGGGTTCCCTTTGTGGAGATACAATCAAAGAGGTCACAGGGATATCACTTGATTGCACAGCGCTAGTTGCTCTGTTGGGATACGTTGCAGATGCCCCGCCCGAGAAACGCCGACTAACGGCAATGATGCTACAGCTTGCGAAGCGCAGATTGGCCATACACTGGGGCGCATCTCAGACCCCCCGCATTAAGTCTTGGATACAGGACATCGCATACTGTCAGGAGCAACTGACCGCATTCTGGGACCTAAAGCCCATGGCTTCTTGCCCGAAAGACATTTGGGAACCCTTTATGTCCTGGCTTAAAGAAAAAGATGACTCGGTCACGGATGGTCCTCCTTTGGCTACTGATACTGGACCATCAACGCCGCACTAATTAGTTAGCCTGGCTCATGACACCCCTGTTGCAGCGCTTGTCCTTGTGGCTGGGGCTGTGCGGGACATGCCCTGGCTACTCACTATGTGCTGGGGGACTGCCACGACCCTCACTTGTAGTGTAAGTTATGCCCGCAATTGCTTCAAGAATTATAAGCCAACCTTTAATCAAGAGACCTAGATACTTGTACTTTTAAACGGTAAATGAACACAGTATAGTAAGTCTTACTGTCTAGCAAGATGCAATGTAATCTAATTTTGTAATGTTTTGCCATGAAGCCATGTAACGCTGAAACCTTGTATGGAAACTGTATGATCCGACACTGCACAAAAGTTTGTAACATATTTATGTCTGAACAAAATTTATAAATAAAAATATTTTTAAAAAACTATAAGGTTAGTTGAACCTTAATTTTGTCAGTGAAAAAAAGTTAAATTCTATTGATTTTGTTGTTTCAATTTTTCCTAATGCTATGGTCATTTGGGGAAGGTTTATTATGTTAAAGAGTGCCCACTGGGACTACATTTCTGTGCAAATTGCAAATTTATAGCGAATGAATATGGAGTCACTGCACACTCTGTGCTATTTTTATTTTGTTTTTTTTTATCTAGCAAGATGGTGCTGCTTTAGTGTGAGTGTGCAATATATTAGTTGAGTTATTTATATTAGTTGAGTTATTACAATTTTTTAATGCTTTTTGGCCTTTATAAAATGTGTGTATTGTTTATATGCTAATTATGGCAATATTGGTTTGCAATACTCATAACATGAGTGATCTGGGCCGTTTGCTGTGGGGCACTGACAACAAACCCTTTGGGCGCTATTCATTGAAGGGTAATCAATTATTGATATGCCAGTCATTATTCAGTAAGCATGCGTGTTCACTTCAGGAACTTTACTTCAGATTATGTTAAATGTTCACTTGCAATATTCATAATACTTGTAATATTTTCAATTTATGCCATTAGGTGTGTGGTACTGGAAGCAAGCCCACTTGGGCACTACTTAATATGATGCCATTAATTACCTTCGATGTTCTTATGTTTACTTTAGTTTAATGTATTCTATTGTAACCGTACAGCGTGTGGCCCACAACAGCGAACCCGGTCATAATACAACACTATGTGATGCAGTTATGTAACTTTATACTTTGTGTTTATTATAACCATTGGGTTTGCAGGCTTTATTTACTGTTTTCTGAACCTTCCAAGATGGCACTGGGATTAGATGCAAAGAATATCCACAGTACTTTGTTGATTTCACTTGTATACCATTTATTTATAATGTCCGTTCTCACTTACGGGTGCTATCTTGTGATCAAGACTATGGGGTTGTCAAAACGCATTGAGCGTGCTTGCCATGAATAAAGACAATTGCTGAATTATGCTCAACTGGAGTGTGTGTGCCTTTCTCTGTTATTGGTGGAGGCTTTTTAAAATGGGTGTGTCACTGGTGTATGGATGAATGAGTGGGTATGTGAGATGCATGTAAAGGTGAGTGATGGGGTGTGTGTGGCTGTATGGGTGAGTGCCTGGATGCATAAGTGGTGTATAGGTGAGTAAATGGGTGTGTCAGGGACTGTATGGGTGAGTGACTGGATGTGAGAGTGGCTGTATGGGTAAGTGTGTGGTTCTATCAGTGACTGTATAGCTGAGTGTGTACATGTGTTAATATCTGTATGAGTAGGTGAGTGGGTGAGTGAGGTTCTGTGTTTGTCACTGTATGGGTGAGTGAGTAGGTGTGTGAGTAGCTGTATGGGTGACTGACTCAGTGTGTGAGTGGCTGTATGGGTGAGGGAGTAAGTGTGTGAGTATCTGTATGGGTGACTGACTCAGTGTGTGAGTGGCTGTATGGGTGTATGAGTGGGTATGTTAGCGTCTGTATGTATGTATAATTGGATATGTGAATGACTGTGTTGGTGAGTGAGTGGGTGCACAAGTGTCTGTATGGGTGAATTAGTGGTTGTGTGAGTGGCTCTATGAATCAGTGAGTGGATGTGTGAGTACATGTATGGGTTTGTGATTCGTTGTGTGGGAATGGGAGTGTGTGTATGTGGGGTTGTATAGGAGTGTGAGTGGGTGTGTGAGTAGTACTGTGGATGATGTCATCAGTGATGTCATTCGAGATGTCATCAGTGATGTCATCAGGGATATCACTGACCATGTCATGAGTGATGTAATATGTGAGGTCATAAGCAGTGCATTATAGGAGCATAAGTTATAGTTAGCTCAGGTAACTATTACTACTCAATTTAACTGGTTTTGTATGGAGTCAAATCTGAGCTTTACTATAATGTCCCTGGAACCTTTGTTTTTTTCAGTGAATTTCTAAGGTTTTTTTAATTCTATTTTCTAACTATAATGTACCTGTAACCTTTGGATTTTTCAGTGAAATTTTACAGTTTTTTAAATTCTTTTTCCTAACTATAACATTACTGTAACCTGTCTTTAATTTTATTTCCTAAGTGCAACCTGTAACGTTGAAAGTGAGTGTGTGGAGTGAGTGCATGAGTGTCTCAGTGGGTGTGTGAGTGACTGTGTGAGTGTCTTAATGGGTCTGTCAGTGGGTCTATGAGTATCTGAGTGGGTCTGGGAGTGACTGCATAAGTGTTTTACTGGGTGTGTGAGCAGGTGCGTGAGTCTCTGAGTGGGTCAGTGAGTGGGTACGTGAGTCTGAGCAGGTCTGTGAGTGGGTACGTGAGTATGTTAGTCAGTCTGTGAGTAAGTGCATGAGTGTCTGAGTGGGTCTATATGTGGGAGCGTGAGTCTCTAAGTGAGTGAGTCAGTGAGTGGGTACATGAGTGTGTCTGTGAGTGAGTGTGGCATGAATCTCTGAGTGGGTCTGTGAGTCGGTGCATGAGTCTCTGAGTGGGTCTGTGAGTGGGTGCATGAGTCTCTCAGTAGGTCTGTGAGTGGGTCTGTCAATGTCTCAGTGGGTCTGTGAGTGGGTGCTTGAGTCTCTGTGTGGGTCTTTGAGTGGGTGCATGAGGGTCTGAGTGGTTCTGTGAGTGGGTGCATGACTCTCTCATTGGCTATGTGAGTGGATGCATGAGTCTCTGAGTGGGTCGGTGAGTAGGTGCGTGAGTCTCTGACTGAGTCAGTGAGTGGGTGCATCAGTTTCTGAGTGGGTCTGTGACTGGGTGCGTGAGTATCTGAGTGGGACTGTGTGTAGTGTATGGATGCATGAGTCTCTGAGTAGGTCTGTGAGTGAGTGCTCACTCCTGACCTTTATTATGCCTCTTACTGCTCATTTATGATGTCTATTTTACTTTTTTCTGGTTGTTGCTGACCTTTATTTTGTCTCTTTCTGCTCATTTCTGACCTCTATTATGTCTCTCGCTGCTCGTTTCTGACCTCTAGTCTGCCTCTTTCTGCTCATTGCTGACCCTTATTTTGCCTCTTTCTGCATGTTTCTCACCTTTATTTTGCCTCTTTCTGCTCTTTTCTGACCTTTATTGTGCCTCTTTCTGCTTTCTTTTCCCCCCCCGCAGTCCCAGCCAGCTCCTGCCTCCTGCAGGAGCCAGCATTGCTCTCACAGAAAGGGAGCTTCTACACATGCAGCTCCCTGTCTATGAGAGCAATCCTTTCATCTGTTTCCCTGCCCGCTTGACAGCAGGCGGGGAAACAGACAAAGCCTCCGCTTCCAGCAAGCAAGAGCATTTTGCTATGTTTGCTCTGACTTCGTGGGAGCTATTAAAATTCAGAATGGATTTTTTTACATATTATTTTTGGATGTGTTGGTGTCATCAATTGTCTGCTTCTGTTTTCTGTTTTTGCGGCGTGTCCGCGGGGATTGCAACATTGTCGCAAAGATCACCAAAAACTAAAGAAAAAAAACCTTTAGAAAAAAACTTCACATTATTTCAGGTACTAGTGTGGCATTGACAAGAGCTGCTGTGCTGGTTGTGTGTATATGGCTGCTATACATAAGATCGAATGCAGAGTTTCAGGTTACTTAGAAACACTCTGTTGCCTTCATCTGTAAAGTGCACTCAACCAGTTCTACAAATTCCATGCATGTCAAAACGCTGACTGTTGTTATAGAAACAGCCCATGCGATGGTCTCTGTGAAATGCAGAAACAGTTTTATTAACATGCTTCCTGCCTTTGTCAATCTGTGGACAGAATTGATTTGACCACTTTCATTTCTGTCTTTGGCATATATTAGAGTACACCAAGACAGTGTGAGGGAAAAACGGTTCTGCAAATGTTTCTTTCATTAAGATTTCCAGCCCTACCCCAGTCAATGAGCCTAGGTAATTGCCACCACAGTGCACAATCATGAGGTGAGGAGCTTGGGAATCCACAATGGATTTAACCAAAGCCAGCAACTGATGAAACTTTAACCCTCTCTGGCCAAACCAAGTAATCTGCACATTTGGCATACCCAACCCTGTCAATACCTTTCTTTTTTGCAGCCTCTTTAGCCTAATAGATTTAACTGTGGCCCACAATCCATACTCTAAGCATTTTGAAGTGAAGGAGCAATAGTAGTCAGAAGAAGGCTGGAGCTGAATGAGGCAGTTTTCCTAAGGAAAAGCAGTTACAATAGAGGTGTTTTTTTTAAAATATAATATATAATATTTCATTGGAAGCTGTCAGCATGAAAGTGAAAAAAATTAGGTAGTGTGTTGGATGCCTTAGCAAAAAGTCTTATTATTGGCTGTTGTTTAAGAAAAGAAATGTAATACAGACATGGATATGCTTTTTAATCAGTGGAGTAAAGCACAACTGCTGTATCTTATTGGGAAGTAGCATGTTCCTTCTAGAATGTGCTATGAACTTTTGACCTACCGGTTCCACTGGGTTGCTAGGTACACTGAGCTAAGAGTGTATTGGGGGAAGGGTGTTAAAGAGACAGAACATTTTTTTAAAAAGTTGAAGAGTGATGACACAATTTAAGTAATGGCAAGCTTTAATTTCCAACTCAGGACTATGTAATAAACGACTGTGTAGTATGTACATTTTAGAAAAATGAAGCTAGATGTAGGTTTGAACTCCCGTTTTTTTTGTGATTTCTCAGCGATCATTGTGGATACATCGTCAACACACAGAAAGGAATATCTTTTTGAAAGAGAGGGAAAGGGTTAACAGATACAAATCATTCACAAGTGGAGATAGTGTAGTCTAAAATGAAAGGCATGATTTCATTTGCTGCCTTTCTCATGATCACAGAGTGCAAAGTTGGAGAGGTTGTCATTTTATGGTTGCTTTGTATGAGAGTGGTGTACCATTCTTGTGCTTAGTTTTTACAAATCCTAACAGTGTCAAAACTATCCACAAAGAGCTAAAACAACAATATAATCTACAAACTGAATTCACTGGTATGTACATTCCTTTTTAATCCTTTATAAAAATTACATTAGAAATTAGGATGTATATGGGAGTTTGATTAAAAAAAAAGAGTATCACAGTGATATGAAAAAATATATCAGATGAACTGTATCTATTAGAGGGTATGTGTTTAAGAGGTTAGTGGTGAATGCTCTGGGAAGTAAGGGAAAAATGAATTAGTGCCTCTTTATTACATTGTGAACTTTATTGAAAGATAATAGTATAGTCTTGTGGAAAGTTGCAATGAGGAACTAAGAATGTTTTAAATGTCTAAACATCATGTCCAGAATAGATACATCTGTTATTTGCATTCTGGGAGTTGTAGTACTTTTAGTAACATTATTAAACAGGAGTAGTGTAGTCAAAAATACAAGATGAGAACATGTTAGCCACCTGTATATGAATTAGAAAGAAGTAATACTTGTTAGGTTTGTATTGTAAAGTGTTTGTCAATGTGGTTTTTAACTTATATGACCACTTTGCATATGCTTAGATGGTGAGATATGGTTCTTGTGGTTGCACATATCTATATATATGGTGGGATTTTGGGTATACTTAAAGATGTAAAGAGGTATATATTTTTTGGAAAGATGGCTTGAAGGTGTACATCTATTAAGAAATTGCATATATGTTTACACGGTGATCTATGTTCAGTAAGGCTGATAAAAATGTCATGTATATGGTGAGGGTGGTGCTTTTTCTTTAAACATGGTTTGTTTAAATTGAGGAGGATTAATAGTGCAGAATGCCTCAAGTGTTCTTGTGCTAGCTTCATTTTGAGTGTAACTTTTGTTTGAGAAATGCTGAATATATGTTTTGGAAGCAGAAAAAGTATTTGGGAAATGATGTAGGTATGCCATGCATGTACTCAGACACTATACATGCACTCATCTATTCACCAAGGCACTGCCCATACATACATCCAATCACCCAGGCACTACCCTTCTATTCATCCATTCACACAGCCAGTACCCATGCACTCATCTATTCACCCAGGCATTATCCATGCACTCATCCAATCACCCAGGAACTATCCATGCACTCATTCATTCACTCAGGCACTACTGTTGCACTCTTCCATTCATTCAGGCACTACATATGCACTCATCCATACAGCCACGCACTACCCATGCACATGTGCAAACACCCAATCACTACGTTTGCACTCATTCAATCACTCAGGCACTACTTATGCACTCATAGATTTACTCAGGCAGCACTGCTGCACTCATTGTAACATCCATGCACCAGTTGTGCACTCATCCAATTATCCATACACCAGTCATACAGTTATTCCAACATATATACATACTTTATCTTTTTTAAACTGTAAAAGGCGGTTCCAAAAGGAACCTTTTTTTTTTTAAGTCTTTTGTAAAGTTTTACATTTTTTTGTTCTTTTTTATAATAACAAAAATGGCAATTGGGACAGCAGGAATTGAAGAAACGTGCCACTGAAGTAGATGGTCCTCAATTTTGGGTTTTCAAAATTCATGTGGTCATGGAGAGTGGTGCCGTCTTATTGTCACACTTTCGTCAAGGTGTGAGCACCACACCTTGTACCTATGCTTCTCCTTGTCTGCAGCAGAGTCAGGCGGGCAAGGAGAAGCTTAGGTAGAACAGAAGACGAGACAGGTGAGCGCTTTAGGCCTCACAAGTATGCATGGTGTGCATGCATAGTCAAGCAGGGATACACACAGCAAGCCTGACGAAGGCCCCAGACCCAAACAGGCTCTAAACGGGGGCCGAAACATGTTGGCAGAAAGACAGTAGGTTTAATTGAACAGTTGTTTTCAACACAAAACCTCAAAACATCTTTTAACCATATCCCAGGTACCCCGTGAATAAAAAAAATGATGGGTATACCTGTAGATATTTTTAACAATATACTTTTCACCTGGATACCTGATTATCCAGTTTTGATTTATCTAAGAACTCCCATATCATCTTTGGCTGAGTCCTACCAGGGTGTGGATAGGCACCGATGATGAAGCATGTCATGATCAAGTGAGTGAGGCGTTTAATCCAATAACTTTGGATACCAAAGAGGTTCAACGAAAGGATTGATTAATTTATCACTGATCAATCTATGGAAAATATTCCAGTTGACCTCAAGGAGCCTGCCACACGGTGCAGGGATTAACAGGAGGGTACTATGGTGCTCCCTTGGCCCCCAATCAGAGGCTGCAAGGAGAAGGGGGCCCTCATAAGGCCCCCTGTCGGAAAGCCTGGCATGGAAAGCCTGTTGGAAACCGAGCATCGTAATCCCTATGGCAAAAACGCCATCCATAGGGATTACAGGTCAGTCTCCGACTGGCCGACAGGCTCCTTGAGCGCGTCTGAATCCAGCCAGAATGACCGGCCAGTTTCACTTCATCGTAATAAGGAACATAGTTGTTTAAATTAGTGAGCCTTTTAGATTGTTGATTTAATTGTTAGTCTGATTGTATCGGTTACATTTGTTTTTACTGGTATTTTATTGGTTGGTTTAGTTTTAGTTGAAATTTTGTTTATGGAGTATGTCCTTCTATGGTAAATGTTAATTTAGGACTTATTTTTAATGTATGATATACAGTTTGATAGTTTTGACTATAAATGTATTGATATACATATTACCTACTGGTGGCCTCTAGTAGGTAGTTATAGATAGGACCTAGTTTCCATAGGAAGAGCATTTTTCAATTTGCCAATAAATTTGGTGCAGTTTGTCAAATCTTCACAAAATGTTCAAAACTTTTACTTTAGTCGGATCATCTGCTATGTAGAATGTTTCAGGTGATCGTCAAGCAGGGACTGAGAAAAAGGGGGTCCCAAAACGTGATTTCCCCATGCAATTTCCCATCAGGATTTTGAACATGACTACAACCCAAACCGCTGAAAGGAATTACACCAAATTTGGCAGAAAGTTAGATGTTGGTCCAGAAAGCGTGCTTTTTGTATTTTGCTGTAAATCCATTTAGTAAGGTAAAAAATCTAGATATCTGGGGATGCGGATCCTTGCAGTATACTCGTTGATCCACAGTCCCTGTACTGAAATTTTATTGGCTGCCAACACTTCAACCAGTAAGTGTTGGTAGCCATCTTGGGATCTGGCTAGAAGCCGAGTCCCACAAAAAACTGTAAAAAAGAAAGAAAAGGGGTCAGGGTAGGAATACCCTGGCCCCCCAGATATGGTGGGGGGGTCCCACAGGGACACCACTGGGGGTTAAAAGCATTTTTTTAAATTAAACTTTTCCATGAATCCATAGATGGATCAGTGGCAGAATTGAAAAAAAACAAAGCGTGGGCTCCCGTGCTTCGTTACTAATTGGCACCTGGGTTTGCCAAGTCCCGGGGGCATCTTAATAAAGAAGGGGGTGCCTCTTGGGCCCCACAAGCCCGGGGGACTGCCACCTCCCCGGGTCATTATGTTTAAAGAATGCAGGGGCTGAGGGCCACCCCTCCTTTATTAAGATGCTTAATTAAGATTAATATTTTTCTTGGGGGCAGTGGGGGTCCAAGCAGCCCGCTGCATTAAATTTGACAAAATCCCTGGGGAGGTAGTGGTCACCGGGGCTGCAGGGGGTCCACGCACCCCCTGTATTCTTTAAACAAAAAGCCCCGGGGATGTGGCAGTCCCTGGGGGTGGGTGGGTCCAAGAAGCCCCCAGGAGGGGGGCCCATGCACCCCCTATTCAGTAAGTCATAAACAACGTGATTGCTGATAGAACTTTGGTGGCTACGCCCCCTTTCCCCACCATTCTGCAAACATGCTTCCTGGCACACTGCTGGTTCGAGGATGAAGTCCCCTTGAATGCTGAGGGTCCTTGGGGGCCCTGGTTTTGCACGAGTGAAATCTGAGCCCAACTATAACCTTTGGTTCTTAGCAGTGAATTTCTAAGGTTTTTCAAATTCTATTACCTAACTATAACATCCCTTGAACCTTTGTTTTTTTAAGTGTATATATATATATATATATACACACACACATATATATGTATATGTGTGTATATGTGTATATATATATATATATATATATATATATATTTGTATATATATATATATTCACTGAAAAAACCATAGGTTTTAGGGACAGTTATAGTTAGTTGGACATTGCACTCGTACAAAACCCGTGAAATTCCCCCGCAATGCACTGCTGATGACGTCACATATTACATCACTCATGACATGGTCAGTGACATCACTGATGACATCACTGATGACATCTCAAATGACATCACTGATGACATCACTGATGACATCATCCAGTGACTGTGTGTTTCTGTAAAGTTTAAATATGTTTAATATATATAGGGAAAGGCGTATTGAAGAATGAGTGGGTGTATAAGTGTCTGTATGGATGATTTAGTAGGTGCGTGACTAACTCTATTAGTGAGTGATTAAACGTATCTTACTGAATGCATGGGTTAGTGACTAAACTGGGTGAATGTCTGTATCCGTCTGTCTGTTGCTGTGTAAGTGGCTGCATGGGTTTGTGAATAGCTACATGAGTGTCTATATGAGTTATTGATTGGTTGTCTGAGTATCTGTATGGGTGCCTGAGTGTTTGTGTGGGTGGGGTGTGTGCGACTCTGTGCATAGATGTGTGAGTGGGTGATTCACTGGGTGGATGGTTTCAAGAGTGCATCTGTGATAGACTGTATGGGTGGGTAAGTGTGTGTAAGAGTGTGTTAGTGAGTGAATGTATGTCCCAGTGGTACATGTGTGAGTAACTACATATGTGAAAGGCAGTATATATGTGTGTTGGAGTATATAAATAGCTATAAGCGAGAGTGTGTGATTGTGAGAGTGACTGTATGGATGAGTGTGTGCTTGTATCAGAGATTGTATAAGAGCGTAAGAATGTGCTAGTATTTGTATGAGTAAGTGAGCTGGTGTGTGTATAACTGTATAGGTGAGTAAATGGGTGTGTGCTTAATTTTTTGCATGACTGACTAGGTGTGTGAGTACCTCTATGGATGAGTGGCGGTGTGTGAGTGTTTATATAGGTGTATGAGTGCATATAATAGTCCTGTACTGAGTGACTATAAGTATGAGTGACTGTACGGGTGAGTGAGTAGATGTGTGTGAGTAGACCTAAGAATCAGTGAGTTGCTAAGAATCAGTGAGTTATTGGTGTTGGAGTGTCTATGGTTTTGACAATGGCAGTCTGTAATTTACAGTGGGTGAATCAAAAGTTATATTAGGGTGTGAGAAGATGCAACAAATTATCACACGGATGATGTCATCAGTGATGTCATCAGTGATGTCATCAGTGATGTCACTGACCATGTCATGAGTGATGTAATATGTGACGTCATCAGCAGTGCATTGCGGGGGCGCGAGTTATAGTTCGCCGAACTAACTATAACGGGGGAATTTCACGGGTTTTGTACGAGTGCAATGTCCAACTAACTATAACTGTCCCTAAAACCTATGGGTTTTTCAGTGAATTTGTAAGGTTTTTTAAATGCTAATTTCTGACTATAACGTGCCTGAAACCTATGGTTTTTTCAGTGAATTTCAAAGGTTTTTTAAATGCTAATTCCTAAATATAACATGTCTGAAACCTATGGTTTTTTTCAGTGAATTTCAAAGGTTTTGTAAATGACAATTTTTAAATGTATTAATTGTTATATTTATTTTTTTGATACTGATTTACTACATTTTTTTAAACTATTTATTTTTAGATATTTTATTTTTTAAATTACATTTTAATTACATTATACATTACAAAATATACTTTCTCAGAATGATTTACTTTAGTTTAAATACTTTGCAAATAGGCAATAGACTTTTAAGTACAGTGGGCAATGGGCAACACAATTTCAAACACAATGCAACATTGAGCTCAATGTGAATTTCTAGTTAAATGCAATTAGTTACTTTATGGATTACTTTTCTAACCACAGGACTGGATCCTAGATTCAGTCCTGGGACATCTCCTGTAAACAGTTGAGTAAAAGCGTTTTGGTTACAGTAGTGATTTTTAAGGAATATTATTGTATTTTAAAAGTTGACACTTAGAAACTTTTTCACATAGAATCACCAATGTTATCCTATGGGAGGAAATTCACTTAGCAGGTAAGTAGTGTTATCATTACTTTTTCTTACTCAGTGGTGGATCCTGGATCCAGCACTGGTGCATCTCCTGAAAACAGTTGAAAGAATGCGTTTAAGTCATACAGGCGATTTTTAAGGAATATTTGTAGTTTGTGAAAATCGACACTTTGAAACTTTTCTGCTGAAAACCAGACAATGGATTCCTAGGGAAGGAAATACAAGTTACTGGTAAGTACGGTTAGAATTACTTTTCAGGGTCAGTGCTGGGCTAAAAGATGAAGCACTGGGTTCTCTCCTGATAACAGGTGAGTAAATTGGAATTCGTAGTTCGGTTGATTTTAGAGGAATATTCTAAAGTTCCAAAACTCCACACTTAGAAGAATTTCCAAGTGAAACCAGTCAATGATATCCTAAGGAAGGAAATTCAAATTACTGGTAAGTACGGTTAAAATTACTTTTCAGGATCAGTACTGGGCTCAAAGATGCAGCACTGAGGTCTCTCCTGATAACAGGTGAGTAAATCGGAATTCGTAGTTCTGCTGATTTTAGAGGAATATTTGTATGTTTCAAAAATCAACACAGAAACTTTTTCAGCAAAAAGCAGGCAATGATATCCTATGGAAGGAAATTCAAGTTACTGGTAAGTACGGTTAAAATTACTTTTCAGGATCAGTACTGGGCTCAAAGATGCAGCACTGAGGTCTCTCCTGATAACAGGTGAGTAAATTGGAATTCGTAGTTCGGCTGATTTTAGAGGAATATTATAAAGTTCCAAAACTCCACACTTAGAAGAATTTCCAAGTGAAACCAGTCAATGATATCCTATGGAAGGAAATTCAAGTTACTGGTAAGTACGGTTAAAATTACTTTTCAGGATCAGTACTGGGCTCAAAGATGCAGCACTGAGGTCTCTCCTGATAACAGGTGATTAAATCGGAATTCGTAGTTCGGCTGATTTTAGAGGAATATTATAAAGTTCCAAAATTCCACACTTAGAAGAATTTCCAAGTGAAACCAGTCAATGTTAGCCTATGGAAGGAAATTCAAGTTACTGGTAAGTACGGTTAAAATTACTTTTCAGGATCAGTACTGGGCTCAAAGATGCAGCACTGAGGTCTCTCCTGATAACAGGTGAGTAAATCGGAATTCATAGTTCGGCTGATTTTAGAGGAATATTTGCACAATGGTGAAGGAAGGGGTGGGGCCTGAGGTGACATGTCTGCAAACACGCCCTGTGGCGCGTTTTAAGTTGGAGAATTAATTCCTCCTCAATCCCGAGGGTCCCTAGGGGCCAACTAGCCCACCAGATACCTCCAGTATGCGCCAGAGAGCTGCGTTGCAGAGAGGTGTTCAGAGGCCACGCCCCTTTTTACAACACTCTGCAATCCAGCTCCGTGGCGCTTACTGGAGGTCCCTGGTGGGCTAGTTGGCCCCAGGACCCTCAGGATTGAAGGGGATTTAATTCCCCATCTTAAAACGCGCCACGGGGCCTGTTTGCACACATGTTACCTCAGGCCCCGCCCTCCCTTCACCACTGTGCAAACGCGCCCCGTGGCGCGTTTTAAGTCGGGGGATTAACTCCCTTGAATCCTGAGGGTCCCTGGGGTGCAACTAGCCCACCAGCTACCTCCATTAAGCGCCACGGAGCTGCGTTGCAGAGAGGTGTAAAAGGGCGTGGCCTCAGAACACCTCTCTGCAACACAGCTCCCTGGCGCATACTGGAGGTTCCTGGTGGGCTAGTTGGCCCTCAGGGACCCCCAGTATTGAAGGGGAATTCGTTCTCTTCTGCAAACGCGCCAGGGAGCGCGTTTGCAGAGTGCTGCCAAGGAGGGGGCGTGGCCTCCGGCGCGATGCCGGATTTTTAATTTTTTTTAAAAAGGGGGCTGTGTGGCCCTCCTTCTTTTTAATTATTTTGGGCCCTGGGGTCCCCATCCCCCAGGGCCTGACCCCTTTTATTTATATTTTTTTAAAAGGAACGGGAAGGGGACCGCGTGGGCCCCCCTCCCGTAGTCAATTTCGACCCGGGAACCCCATCCCCGGGTCATTGCCACCTTTAAAAAAAAAAAATTCATGGAGGGGGCTGCGCTGCCCCCTCCTCAGGCCTCCTTAGGCCCCAAGGACCCCATCCCCGGGGCCGGCCTTTTAAAAAAAAAAATGTATTATTATTTTTGGGGAGGGGGCCACGTGGCCCCCTCCCGGGCCACTACTTGCCCCGGGGACCCCATCCCCCGGGCTGGCCCTATCCTTTGGGGTCCGTGGGGGACCCCAACTCCCCACGGACCATGCCGGCTCCCCGCCTCCTGCGGGAGCCGGCATTGCTTTTCCACATGGGGAGCTGCTAACATGCAGCTCCCCGTGTGGAAAAGCAATGTGCTTTGGATATTGGAATAGAGACCAGGTTTCCTGCTCTCGCTTCCAATATCCAAAGCAGTTTGCAATGACAGGACGGGAGCCGCGAGGCTCCCGTCCTGTCATTGCAAACTACAGTGTCCCGGGTTAGGCACCCCGGGACACTGCAGGAGCTGGCCCTGGGGGTGGCGGTCCCCATGGCCACCACAGGCTCCAGGAGGGGGCCGCGCGGCCCCCTCCGATCCTTGCACAGCCCCGGGGAGGTGGTGGTCCTCGGGCTCGGGGTCCATAACGGACCCCCACATTTATTTTCTTAGTGCCCCGGGGGTGGCGGTCCTCGGGCTGCGGGGGGCCGTGTGCCCCCCGCCAACATTATTTATTTAAAGCCCCGGGGTGGCGGTCCCCGGGGCTTGGGGGGCCTTAAAGGCCCCCCACATTAAAAATAAATAAACCCTCACATGCCCCCGGGACTTGGCCCACCCGGGGGCAAAATAGCATCGAAGCGCGGGAGACCGCGCTTTGATTTTAATTACGGCGGGATCCGCGCACCCTAAGCGCATCCCGCCGATTTAAAAAAAAATGCTTTTACGCCCAGGGGGTCCTTGTGGGACCCCTGAGCAGACCTAGGGGTCAGGGTGTTTCTACCCTGCCCCTTTGTGCGTTTGCGCACTTGTTTCTTGTGCTTTTTTTAATCGGCGGGATCCGCGCACCCTAAGCGCATCCCGCCGTTTAAAAAAAAATGTTTTTCTGCCCAGGGGTCCTTGTGGGACCCCTGAGCAGACCTAGGGGGTCAGGGTGTTTCTACCCTGCCCCCTTTGCGCTTTGTGCACTTGTTTCTGTCCCTCGGTTCTACCAAGGGACAAAATGGCTGCCAACACTTCCTGATTTGGAGTGTTGACAGTCACTTGACAGCCAATTAGCATGCAGCTCGTGATCGGGAGGGTACGCGGACCCTACTCGGCCATAGATATATATGTGACTTTACTTTTGATTTTCTCAGGAACTACTGAACGGATTTACACCATTTAAGCAAAAGGCACGACACTGAACCAAGGGCTACCTCTTTGCCAAATTTGGTGTAATTCCGTTCAGCAGTTCGGGCTGTAGCTGCGACTAAAGGTTCCTATGGAAAAATGAATGGGGAAAACGCGTTTTGGGACCCCTTTTTTCTCGGCCCCCACTCGACGAATCACCCCGAGACTTTCAGGATAGGAGCCGACCGGAGCGCCCCAACAAGTTGGAAGCTTTCACGAAGATTCGTCAACCGGCGCCAACGTTATTGCAAATAGAATGTTGCGGATTTCCTATGGAAAATAGGTCCTAACTATAACTATCTACTGGCGACCGCCAGTAGATAATAAATAAATATATATATTTGTATATATATGTGTATATATATATATATATATATATATATATATATATATATATCCTCCAAAGTTGCCCCAGAGCTCAAGACGCCACTCCTACGTGAGAGAATTCAACAGAATTTTTATTCAGAAAACAGCGCACCCTTTCTCAATAAATTTGTCAGTCTGTAAACATTGTGAGAACAGTGGGGATGTTGTAACTTTGGACAAATACATGGACCCTACTGAGGGAAATATCAGCACTACAAAACCCAGCATGCTATTCACTGGAGAGTGCATGCTAGTGGAACAATACGTTTGCAGTGTGTTTTCCATGGTGTGTTTTTGCCCCGCCCTATGATTAAGGTGAAGTGTCACCGAAACGCGTCAGGGACTGACAAATGTATTGAGAAAGGGTGCGCTGTTTTTTGAATAAAAATTCTGTTGAATTCTCTCCCGTAGGAGTGGCGTCCTTGAGCTCTGGGGCAGCTTTGGAGGATGTTAATACGCGGCGGCCTCGCCCGCGGAGGATTGCATCGCCTGGCTCAATGATTTCAGGACTGCAGGGCTGTAATGGAATGGCAGCCCGATAGCAGCACGGAGGAGAAACTGATTTAAAACTGCAAATCCTTTCCCGAGGCCCACTGGAGGGCTGTAAACATTGTGAGAACAGTGGGGATGTTGTAACTTTGGACAAATACATGGACCCTACTGAGGGAAATATCGGCACTGCAACACCCAGCATGCTATTCATTGGAGAGTGCATGCTAGTGGAACAATACGTTTGCAGTGTGTTTTCCATGGTTTGTTTTTGCCCCGCCCTATGATTAAGGTAAAGTGTCACCGAAACGCGTCAGGGACTGACAAATTAATTGAGAAAGGGTGCACTGTTTTTTGAATAAAAATTCTGTTGAATTCTCTCCCGTAATAGTGGCATCCTTGAGCTCTGGGGCAACTTTGGAGGATATATATATATATATTTTTTTTTTGGTAAACTTTTTATTGATCAAAAAGAAAACATAAAACAGCAGTACAGCAGTGCATCAAGGTCATAATATGCATACAAACGTTGTGAGCTGGTCGGCATTCAATCAGTAACATCACATATCCCCATTTGAAGATGTATTGTCGGTATCGGACACGTCAACAAATTTCAGTCGTTCACGCCGTAGTTCAATTGTTGAAGACAGACATATGTCCCCCCTGTATTTATTCCACCCACCCCACTTACGATCCCATTTTTTGGGGCTTCCCTGTATTTGAAGACGTCTTTTTCAGCTACCATTGCTCTATCCATGTCGATTGCCCAGTCACGGACACTAGGGATTACACCCACCCCCCATTTCTGTGCAATGTTACGTTTTGCGATGCCCATCCCCTTGAGGCCCATGTTTTCTCAGTCTGTGTAAGATCGGTGGGGTCCCAAACGTTTAGTAGGCAGAGTTGTGGGGAGGCCTTCAGAGTCTTACCCTCCCCATTTCCATTTGTTTGGTAACATCATCCCAATATGATCGCACAGCTGGGCAGTCCCAGATAATGTGGAAAAAGTTTACCCTTTGGTGACATTGTCTAAGACACAAAGGGTTTACCCTTCTACCCATTTTGACTAAGACTGCCGCATCCAGGTTAACGCGATGTAGGATCTTCAATTGGACCAGGCGTAGTCGCATGGGGATAGCCACTTCTCTGGGGGAGGCCAGGGCGTCCCGCCAGTCATCATCCTCAAGTACACCCAGGTCTGTCTCCCATTGCTGCCGCAGACGCACCAAGGCATCCGGGCGGTTATTTATTAACTTTTTATACATGAGGGATATGGCTTTTTTGTTCATGGGATCAAGTAATAGCCTATCTTCCAGTGGAGAGGCTCAGGCAGTGGGTCGTCCCTGGGCAGCCCCGCTCTGATTGCGTGACTGATCTGTAAATACCGAAATGCTTCAGTCCATGCAAGTTGGTATTTCTGCTGAAGGTCTGCGAAGGTGGCCAGTCTCCCCGATCTCCATACGTACCCCACAGTTGAGATGTCAATCAAATCCCACTTATCAAACCCGGGGCAAGTGCTCAGGCGACCCAAGAAATCTGGTTTCCAGATCAGTGTAGCGAGTGTGATTTTATTGTGCCAACCCAAATGCCTATTGACCCTATGCCACGGGTCAATTGTGCGCGCAGTGGGCCCGTAAGGTTTAACTTCCGGGGGTCTGTGTATAGTGCCCTGTTGTATCCGCCCTGTCCCATAAGCCACCAATCTGTGCGGAAATTCGGGTCGTCATGGTTCCCATGTGCCCATCTGTTGACTGCGACCAGTTGGGACGCCTGATAGTAAAGTCTAATATCAGGTAATGCAATGCCCCCGCCGTACCTCCCCGCCGTTAGTTTTTTCATGGCAATCCGCGGAGCCCGGCCATCCCACAGCAGAGCACGCACAGCACTTTCGATGTTGGTGAAATAGGTGTCGGGGATTTTATCGGGGGTGTTCTGCAACACGTAAAGGAAGCGTGGTAATGCTAGCATCTTGAAAAGGGCCGCACGTCCCAAGAGAGTTAGGGGGAGAGAGCACCAGTGTTTGACACGGCGCGGAAACGTGCCAGGGGTTCAAGCAAGTTCATCTCATAAAATAGGGCCGGGTCAGTTGTGATGTATATGCCTAAATAGCGGAAGCCCCTCGATGCCATAGGGATGTCATACCCTCTTGGATTACATGATGGTGTCCCCCATAGTACGTATAATTGAGACTTGGTCCAGTTGATAGTGTACCCTGAGTGAGTGCCAAATATGTGAAATATGTGAAGGACCCGTCGGAGGGTCTGTGATGGTGAGGCCATGTATAAGAGGATATCATCTGCTTATAAGGATTATACGGTCTTCATGGTTCTCCGTCCACTTCAGACCACAGATTAGAGGATCCATCCTAACCCAGACCGCGAGTGGCTCGAGCACCAAGGCAAAAATTAAGGGCGATAGGGGACACCCCTGTCTGGTTCCCCTTTCTAATTGAAACTGTCTGTAGGTATGTTTATTCACCACGACTTGGGCAATCGGGCAGGCATAAAGTAGTTGGACCCATTTTATGAAGTTAGGTCAGAATCCCATTCTCTCAAATACTGCAAAGAGGAAATCCCACTCGATAGTATCAAATGTCATTTTGGCATCCAGTGAAAGCAGGGCTGCATCCTCCCTAGTCGTTTGGTGTCTTCCCAACACCCCATTGAGGCGTCTCAAGTTCAGGGCAGTATTCCGCCCAGGCATGAAGCCGGATTGGTCCGGATGTATCAGTATATATATATATATATTGATATCATATATTGATATATGTAGTTTAAACCTCTGTATAAAATGTTTTAGGTTTATTTGCAATAATAGATTTTTATAAAAACAGATTTTTAAAATATTTATTAATTATTATTTATTTATTTTGCAGACAACATTGTAGTCGATATTGTGTGACTCAATATTTTTGACAAATTATATGTTTATTTAAAGGTAGCAATATTTTTGTTTTCAATATTTCTGTTTTTGATATAGGTAAACATTGATATTTTTAACAACAATATTTGTGTTCTCGATATATTTGTGGCTTTACTAGTTAAGTATAGAGAGTCAATATTTTTGCTATTGATATTTAATTTCCAACACTTTAGTGTTTCGATATTGCATGCATCGATATTATGTCAGTGATCCTTTCAAATATTTTATCTGTGCTATTAGTTATGGAAAAATATTTTTGTATGTATAAGCTGTATTCTGATCTGATTTTATATGATTCTAATGTAACTTTAATGTCATTTTACCAAATAAAGTTGATTGACTGACTGACTGGTCTGGTGCTAGGATATACATTTCTGTTCAGGTAAGAACTGAAAGGGGGGAGTGATTGTGTTTTGCGTTGGACAAGACTTCACAGTGTGGGATAAATTACACATCACCTATATTACATTGGTTAGTGTAAGTATTATTCCTCATTAGTACTGACAAAGTGTGTAGGAAAGAGCAGTACACAGATATCACTACTACTGGCTGATGGGAGGGTGGTGCTCTCAAGTGACATCAAATTAAGCCAGGAAGAGGAGATACAAAGGTAATGCATTACAAGTTTTCCAGCACTAATTGCAGCAAGGTGGACTGAAGGCCTGCATTTGGTTTAGCATGATGGTAAGGCCTCTCAAGTCCAGTAGAGGCTAGACTAGAGAGAGAATGATGAGGGCATGCAATTTCTTTGTGATGGGCAAGGTTTAGGGCTCAGTGTCAATTCTGATGGTAGGTAGTTAGAGAATCCTTGTTTATGGAAGTTACTGTTAAAAAGTAGAACTAATGAAACAACTAATAGCAATCATTATAATCATACAAATACCCATAATAACATATTTTAAAAGGCCATAGGTTACAAAAATACAGTGTGTTTATTTTCATTAAAAAAAAAAAACACCCACTGTACCTGCAACATACCCATTCCTCTCCGTTAATCCCTCAAAATACACAAATCTAACCTACACTGAACTAATATACCCCTTCCACAACTGGTCCCACCCACACCACTAGCAAAAGGCCCAACCCTCTCCCTAAATCTCCCAAACACCCACAAAATATAAAAGATACTAAATCTAAGCTAACCCTTTCCCAGCTGGTCACACTACCACAACAGGCCCACCACTCACTCTACTGATGCTCCTCCAAATGTTGCGGTCTTTTTAAAATTAATCTCTGGCTTTCCTTTAGTTCATTAATGCCTTTTAGAGGAAGACCTTTATGGTACAGGAGGGAGAGGGACTGCACAGTGGCTGCTGTGTAGGATTAGGATCCACTCTGCCACTTACAGTGTGTGGGGCAATGGTGACTTAGCCTTGGTTCCACCAGCTAATTACTAAAAATCAAAGGGACTGCTGTTCGCATTATCCTCCATCTCCAGTACCAACAGCTGGAGATACCCACCACAATCACCTCAATTCTTTGGAGGCACTGCTAAGGAGCTCCCTCCCTCTGATATCCGTCCTCCTTGGTGGTTACCTCTGAGCTCAGTGATGGCCTTCAATGGTAACACCATGAACTTGTGCAGAAAGAAAAAAAGAAATGAATTGTAGCGCCCATTGAAAGCATATTTGTATACTTATACAAATATGCTTTCAATGTATATATACAATTGTATTTAAATGTATGTATAGACTGCTGTGTGGGTTCTCTAGTGCTTCTGGAATTTGTTTATGTGATTCTATGTGCCTGAGACTTACATAATATTTGCATAGTTACTGTTTGCAATACTTTGAATTAATTAATCTACCAAAAGCATCTGCATAATTTTAAAAAAGTTTTTGTGTTCAAAAAGAAAAATAGAAAAGTTTAGGTAGATGAGTGACATTTTCTTTTAATTGACACTTAGGTAACGTGTTATTTTACTATGTCATACAACATTCATAAGATAACCAGGTGGGATGGACTTGATTTTAGAAGTTATTGGCACAACAATAATTCCAGTGACCCTTTAATATCTTTACTCCTGTGTCCCACTCTGAGTTCTACAGCCCACACCACACCACTACTTCGTTACCAGAACAACAATTATTATTCCTGGGTTAAGATGAATGTGAGTGTTAGATTAACTGTATTAGGTTATGACTTGGGCCACAGTTAGGATGGGCTATGGACAGTTAGAATGAATAATGGAAGATAGTAGACAGATCCATGTAAGAGATGACTTATAAGAAACAAACTTAGGAAGAAGTTGAAGGAGAATTTGGGCAAGTGTCAGACATGGGAAAAGATGTAAAGTGGTATGTATGGTATGGCTGGGCAATAGACACTAAGCAAGGGCAACATCAATGCACCTCTTTTTTCTTCCCTTACCTTAAATGGGCAAGAAACAGAGACAAAAACATAAGAAGGTGGATAACTTAAAAAGGTTTGGGGGTCAAGCATAGGAAGAAGCAAGAAAAGAATAGTATACATGTACAAAATGCAACAAATGCTGCAGTTGTTATTGAAAAAGGAATGGGACTCTGACTTACTGGTCGTCCCAGCAACCACTCGCTCCTCCTCCATGCAATCCTCCTCATGGCTGTCCTCCTCAAAATCTGCCTCTGCAGGTTCTAGAAAAAAAGCCACTTATTAATGCCACTACCAACCCGAGTTTTGTGCACAGGCAACAGAAAAATACTTAACATATTCCAATTGATTGCTATCCAAAAAATAACTTGAAAGGAATACATCTAAATTTTAAAAATCTAATTCTAAAAAATGTAAAGCTATAAAAGTTTTAATATGGGGGAAAAGCTAGGAAAGGATCTGGAAAACAATGATGAAATGAAAGAGAAGAAACTCAAGAGGAGCCATTTAAGAGGTAGTGAGTCAGTAAGATAGAAGGGGGTAAGAAAGAAAAACAAAGAAAACATAAGCATGTAGGCTGCAGAAATTGGAGGGAAGATGAACAAGAAACACATGGAGGTGTGGGGTGATAGGAAAATGTACTTTGACCGAAGTCCACTCAGCATTATGATAGAGATTGTGAATTCAAATCTAAGAAAACTAAATAAATGAATATGCATGTATTAAAAAGCACCAGTGGTAATCCCTTCCAGCACGGTGGTTGCAGGAGAGCATGCTGGAATCCCTCTCCGGAGTCTGCTCTTCTTCAGTTTTCCTCTAATAAGCTTGCCTGTAAAGGTTTTGAAAGATGCAAAAGAAATTAATTATTTTTGGAGTGAAGCACTTTGGATGGAATCATTGTCATTTTACTCGTATTTACCCTAAGGATGGGTGCAGGGGGTAGGTAGCTTGCGGAGAGCTGCCAGCTGCACATCATTGAACGAAGGAGCCCTTGGTCAATTTTTGCAGTGAAGGGCTGAATGCTGAAAAACTAGGGTGGTCATGGAGGTCTGGGCAAGGATGATTGCAGACCTTGGCCGCTGGCTATATTGTAAGGTACAACAGGGCCCCCGCTAGGTCTCCATTTTAGCTACACTTTTTAACTTGATATTGTTATCTAATTGGGAATATTTTATATGCTTTGCACTTACACAATAATTTACTTAGAAATTATTCTGCATGCAGCACATTTCTTAGTCCGCATATTATCATGCTGTCTGTACACTCCGTGCCAGGCTAGGAACATTGATTGTGATGTCCTTGCTTTTGGTTGTCATGTTAGAGACATCTCTAAGGCTCCAGACAAACAATCACATTATCTCTGCACCTTTAACACAGTGCGATTGGAACAGCACTTTTATTATATAAATTGCCTCTGAGCCATATTTGGCAGTGGAGCACTTCTGGTGGGATTAGCCTGATCCATTGTGCACGGTGACAGAGATGCAACACTGCTGACTCTAACCCTCATCCTGCCAAGGACAATAACTTGCTCTACACCAGTTTGGCTTTGTTACACATCATACACAGGTATGTGGGGGTAGACTGTGCCACTGGATCTGACAGGGGGTACTCCCACTCTGCTCTTGATAGTGTAGGTAGTATTAGATAGCAGTATAAGTATAATTATATAATCTCATAATAATGTAATAATGGTTGAACTGTTTATCTTCTTCACCATTCTTGTAATGCTGGTTACAATACTTTGTTTCATACTCCTAATATGTGCAGCGCATGCTTTCTATACAAGAATACAATTGTTTTAATAAATGTTTGAAAAGCTAATTTGTGTCTTCCTTGTGTTCTCCTTGGGCATGCAGAAGTAAGCATTGTGGGGTATATTCACAAGAACGTGCGCTAAACATCACCAAAAAAGGTTAACGCAACTTTACACATCGCAGTCTATCGCGGGAAAATAACCCTGTGTTAACGTGGAATTTACAACACGGCGGTACCATGCGATTGTCTCCCGAAAACACGGACAATGTCCGCGATACAACCACCGCGACGGAGATAAAAACACAAACCCCAACACCAAAAAACATGCGATGAGCCCATTCGCGATGAGGAAAGCAGCGATAAGCAGCGCCAGGCCCGCGACACACACACGGCAGGCGGGAATAATCACAACAAAAGCAGGAAAAAGAAAGACAAACCAAACAGAAAACAACAGCGAAGCACAATGGAGGCAACCGGAGCCAGTACACAACCCCACAAGCCCCATTGGCAACAAAACATTGTACATGGCAGGCCATCGTGGACAAGGTGAATGCAGCCGGAGAGCGGAGGAGGACAATGGAAGAAAACCAGAACAGCTGGAATGATGCGATACGCACAAACAAGCAGAAACACGCCAACAACCAGAAGGCAGCAATGCACACCAGAGGTGGGAGTCCAGCGCCACACCAGGAGCTGGATGACATGGAGGAAATGGTGTCCACCACATCAGTCTGGAGATGGTGGCAGGAGTCGGGGACCGGAAACTGCTCAAAATCAACAGGCACAACAGCAACAGGGAGAGGAACGACCAGGGACTGGGGGGACGGGGGGAGATGGGCACAATGGCACACATGCACGATTAAGCACAGCACAACTGCAGACAAACCATGCCCAAGAGTAACAACACCAACCAAGAGCACAAGTCACACAACCCGGCAACATCACACCACTGAACAAGCACAGAAGTGAAAACCACACTGCCTGAATGGGAGAAGGGTGAGCCAAATCAGAGCTGAAGGGAAATCTCACACACAATGCAGCACACACACATAGGAAGCAGAGCACCCCAACATCGAACACAATGTGGTACAAACAGCAAAATTTGCACAATTGAACCCAGGACACAAGTGCACCCGCTTGTGGCTGGTAAATGGCCATACGCATCTGGCAAAGCACGAAACAGGGACATGACAATGCACAAGTACCAACCCACAACCCTGATGGGGTAGCAATGCATGTATGGCAGGGACCCAGATAGGCCGTGACACACACATTGGCATACAAATCAACACTCAACACAGTTGGAGACAAGTGAAGGTGCGGAAAATTTATCAACAATTGCGTGTCAGTACGGCCAAGAGAAGTGCCACGACATGCAGACCAATGCAGCAGCATGTCTGAATGAGGAACGTTGGAAAGCGCCCATGTCCACCCCGGGGAGTCCATCACCAATACAAGTCAGTGCCAACCCGCGTTGGTTGTCCGCGCATGGATCAGGAGTCCAGGCCAATGCAGCCATGCCCACTGTCGTCTTGGGACATGTGACCGGATCCCCAACATGCAACCAGGCGTCGGGACACGTGCAATGGGTCACATTCAGTTGTGGCTGCAGGTACCTTGTCACTCGTCCATGAACGCGAGTGCAGCAGCGTAGGCCAACATTTCCAATGAGAGATCATTGTCCACCACATCTAACATGTCGGCGACGTAACCCATCAGCTGTCCCGGACAGATGTGCTGACTCCAACCCCTGGCCCCAATTTGCACGAAAGCCCAATCGGGGAGCGGCTCAATGTGGTCACTGCACATGACGACTCGTGCAATCTCCCAGGTCCAGTTGCCAGCATGCATGCCAAACATCCAGGCATGCCATAAACGGGCATCACGGTGACACTCCTGGTCGTGGGCCAAAAGGGGGCGCACACACACGTCGAAATCCAGGTCAGCTACCATTACATTGGAGAGGCAGACATCCATGGTCCACTCGAATATGCACGAGCGACAATGAGACACAGGCTGAACGCAGGTGACGTTGGCAAGGCGGAAGCTCAGCCGGTAACTGATCCGCAGCACTGCCAATGGCAATGCCCCCAGTACATGCAGCAGACGTGCACGGTACAGGTCCACGTGACTGGAGTTGAGCATGTGTCCAGGATGGTCTGCCATTGTGTCAGTGGCTCTGCTTGAAGCGGCACTGGCTTGCCCCGTGCCAGTCCTGTGGATGAAATGGCACAGCTCGGAGCAATGAGCAGTGTCTGTGTGCAACGGGTGCAGGCCTGGGGTGGGAGTATGTGTGAAGGCCATTTCACGCACCCTAACTACGACCAAGGACTTCTGCGTGTGGAATGTGTACATGTTGGTCTCACGTCGGGCAGTGAGTAGTGTGGGAGTCGCCAGCAAATGCTATCGTATCTGTCAGGGGGTGCTGGGCACATGCAAGTCCCAGCTCAGAGCTGCAGATGTGCTACCGCCTGATAGTTCAGACAAAGGACCTTTCATCCCTACAGTAACTTCACCATCTGCTTGCATACAGGAGATGTACAGAAGCCTGTCGTGGGTGGGGTGGGATGTCTGCGACCCAGGGAATCATGGATGATATGCCGAGCACGTGGCACATGAGCGGCCTCACTGTGTGTTACGTTGCCTCACAGCTGCTCCTCCCTCCCACGAGCCCCCATACTTGTGTGCGCTGCTCGGTTGTATCACGTGCACTCCTACGGCACACCATTGTCATGCCTGTCCGCGCATGTAAAGCGGCATGCCAACAACACCTTGAAGCTGGCCGTTGAGGGTGTGCGGCCACGTGAGTGTAGGCCAATGGTCCGGACAGGGCGGACACAGGTGTACAGTTCATGGCTGGCTGTGATCGCGCTGCGATTGAGGCTAGGCATCTGACTCATGCAGCCGCAGGACTGATACAC
Source organism: Calotriton arnoldi (assembly GCA_963921515.1). Taxonomy (NCBI): domain Eukaryota; kingdom Metazoa; phylum Chordata; class Amphibia; order Caudata; family Salamandridae; genus Calotriton; species Calotriton arnoldi. The sequence continues at coordinate 111,592 of CAWUFW010007845.1, forward strand.
ATAACACTTGGCATGCATGTGCCAAGACTCCGAGCGGTCTTGTGCTCCTACATTTCCCCGTACGTGCGGGCCCGCCCTCTGGGTGCATGCTACATTGCAACATCGACTACTGTGGCCCTGATGGTGACAACACCCCAACACAAAGACACACTTACCGCACTTCCTGCTCAAGGCCAGACCAGAGCCACGCCCTGATCCCCCTGCCGAATCAGCACACCCCTGCGCTGACCTGACATACGCCGGACCAGCACACGCCGCTTGTGCATGCAGGGGGGGGCGGGCGAAGCTACACGTCCAAGGTCTCAGCCACTGCTGAGGTGACATGGTATCCTCTGCTGAAGACAGCACACTGTGATGTTGCAGGGCTCCGGCCCATCATGCTGACATAATGACCACACGGACACACTTGCTTAGATGGTGGTAATGGCTACGGGCACGTGCGCCCGGCCACTTTTATTAGCAGGCTCACATGTCGAGTGACACCTGTGTTGGATGTGTGTGGGGTGTGTGCACACCAGCCGTCATAGAGTGCCTGGTGCAGTCAAAAAACGACAACAGTGTACATCGTTAAGGACACACCCATTCAACCACAAAGGCCCCATGACTTGAGCTGCACAGAGTTAGTGGCCCCGGATGCACAGCATCCTGCACGGGCCTACCGCCACGGGCTGCTGACTTGCGGTGCACTGGGGCAGGGTCACGAGAGCAGAGCAGGTTCTCGTAGATTGCCAAGGGGGTTGTCGCGGAGTGTCTCGGTGGACAGTGGAAGGTGTACCCCCAGGGCATGATGCAGAGGGCAGAACCACGCAGAAACAGTCACTATGGTGGAGATGAATGGAACAGACACATGTCGGACACCAAGTCCGGCCCAGCCAGATGATGATGCAGACAACACCCAGGCCATGGACTCAGACGCCACCAAAGTCCAACCAGAAAGTGCCCATGACTCATTGCGCACAGAGTTAGTGGCACCAGTGCTGATAGGGGATGCCGCCTGCGATGATGCGTGTCCAATGGTGTGGACTCCTCCATATCTTACCCAAGACACAGTTCCACATGTGTGACCTACTGGACCGCAGTGTAGGCCTGAGGCAGCGGTCAGCAGGGGCCATTCACCGAGTGTCGCCGGCTTACATTGGATGGTCCCACCGGCCTGCGTAGTTCAGGTTCAGTGGCAACACGGGACGCAGACTTGCGGTGAACAGGGTTAGTGGCACCAGGTCAGTTGTTGCTAGTGTTCGGTCACCTCCGTGACTAGGATCCAGCTTTCATCCGGACTGAGCTGCATCTTCCTCTTACTCCTCTCCGTGCGTTCACTGGTATGGACTCTGCCATTCATGAATCACAACTAAGTGCTGGATGTGGGACCTACTGGACCGCAGTGTAGGCCGGGGCAGCGGTCAGCAGGGGCCCACAGACACGTGTCGTGTGCTTGGGATGCAAGGTCTGGGACACTGATCGAAGGGAGTTCAGTGATATAGACGCGGCAATTAACATTTGGTCACTGTCATTCAAGACTCAGGACACAGTTACACATGTGGGACCTACTGGAGCGCAGTGTAGGCCTGAGCCCTCATCCAAGTGTCGCCGGCTTGCGTTGAACAGGGTTGGTGGCACCACATGTCGCAGGCTTGCGATGCAGACTTTTACTTCACTGATCGGAGGGAGTTTGGTGATGTGGACGCTGCCACGGACTTGGGGTCACTGCCATTCAAGACTCAGGACACAGTTCCACATGTGGGACCTACTGGAGCGCAGTGTAGGCCTGAGCCCTCATCCATGTGTCGCCGTCTTGCGTTGAACAGGGTTAGTGGCACCACGTGTCGCCGGCTTGCGTTGTACAGGGTTAGTGGCACCACGTGTCGCCGGCTTGCATTGAACAGGGTTAGTGGCACCACGTGTCGCCGGCTTGCTTTGAACAGGGTTAGTGGCACCACGTGTCGCCGGCTTGCGTTGAACAGGGTTAGTGGCACCACGTGTCGCCGGCATGCATTGAACAGGGTTAGTGGCACTACGTGTCACCGGCCTGCGATGCAGACTTTGGCTTCACTGATCAGAGGGAGTATAGTGATGTGGACGCTGCCACAGACCTTTGGTCACTGCCATTCAGAACTCACGACTCAGTTCAACATGTGCAAACAACTGGGCCGAAGAGTACGCCAGTGGAGTATGTCAATGAGAGAGGAGTACTGTGGGCCAGCGCCGTGGAGGCCAGCAATGGTCTGCGGAGGCTGCAGAGGTCGCGGGACTGGGGCCTGGAGCTTGCACCGACACATGGTGGGCCCTCTTTGACACACGCTGTGTCGGCAGGTGAGCGGAGCCTCCTTGGTGCACTGGGCCAGGCATGATGGGTCTGGGGACCAGCGGCCCGGGGTGCAGCAGGCGCACAGGGATGCAGGCCCCGCCGCGCCCGGTGCCGGCCTCGTGGCGGGCTGGGAGGCGCATCCCTGGCAGACGCGTTGGCCATTCCGAAAGAGAACCACGCCCAGTGCGACGGGCTTTTTATTCACACCCCTACGCAGGCCTGGCGTACGCAGGGCCAACCCACTCCGCCCGCGCATACAGGGGGAGGCGTAACGTGCGACATTTCCGCGTTCTTCCCCACAGCCTGTGGGGACATGGTAACATCCACTGGCCACTGCACACCATGCACCAGCAGTTAATGTCCACATGGCCATTTCTGTGGTTTGCACACTGAAGTCTGTCTGCCACCTCCACGCCACACCTGGCATTGGGTAGGTTCTCATTCATTAGTCACTTGCTGCTCTCACACATACCTGCTCCAAGCCTCTCCTCACATCCTGCTATTGTGTGGCTGTGGTGCCATGCCGTGGCTGGGTTGTGGGCATGGCAAGCCCAGGTTCCCAATGGAGTTGTGTTGTCGTGTCTGGTCGGTTGGCATGTTGTGTGGCATGTTGAATGTAGTTGTGCTGCGTGCCCATTGCCAGTGTCGTGAGTTGCATGACTGTGGGGTGGAGGTGTGTGGTGTGTTCATTTTGGACTTACCAACGAGCACTGCATTTCCATAGGTGCCATCCTGGGAGCGCTGGTTGATGATGGACTGTCGGGAGATGTAGGAATCATGCACTCTGCCTGGAGAGTTGGCCACGACATTGTTGAGGAGTCCCGGGCGGTCCACTATTGCCTGCACATTCATGGGATGCGTGTGCTTTCTGTTGAGGTAGTTGTGTGCAGTGTCGGCAGGGGGCACGAGGGGTACGTGTGCAGTTGATTGCCCCCGACACGTGAGGGAATCCAGCTATGGCGTGGGAGCCGTGCTTGGTCTCCAGCTGCTCCTGCGGAGTGTGGGTGGAGTGGAGGTGCTGGGGTACCAGGCTGATGATGGCATCCAGGACAGGTGTGATGAACTTGGATGGGGCTGGCTGTGAGACAACTCCGACTCTGGCAGTTGCGCGTTGGAAGGTACCAGAGGCCAACATGTGCAGCACAGCCGGCAGCTTTGTCTGCGGAGGGATGTTCGTTGTGCGCTGTGTTGGTACCGTCAGCAGGTGGGCGATGTGAGTCAGGATGCGGGGGATGGTTGTCCTTTTGGGCCTATAGTGGGCAACGTCCTTCTCTGGCGTTCGGTCTATGCGGCTGGTGCGTTTCTGGTGGGTCCGCTGTCTTTGTGTACGCTGCCTGTGTGGTGGTCCGGGGGGGGCGGGACGGGTCCTGGGGGTGGTGGCAGGCCTGGGGGTGGTGGCGGTGGGTGTTGTGGCCCTCATGGGTCTCCGAGCTGCATGATCATTGTCTCCATGGCATCTGTGGGTCTTCATATGTGGCTCTTGGCTGGGCTCCCTTTCATGCAGCAGGTAGTCGTCCTGCTTAACACCAGCAAAAGGCAGATGTTAATTCCCTGCTGCTACCGCGGCTTATCGCCTGTTTTTTGTTCGCATCGCAGATCTGGCAGTTCGTTGTGAAAGTGGTGTAGTGGTGTTTTCGTGTGTTTTTGCACGGGAACGCCTACTCTGCATCTCATTAGGGTTAGTTGGTGGTGTCACCCGTGGAGGTAAATTTTGCGGCAGTTATCGCGGGAATACTTGCGTTGTCTGCAGTTTGCACCCGCTTGTGAATGGGGCGTTAAATCTATCTCCACTTTTGATGCGTTAAGGTGGCGATAACTTGGCGATAAGTCCTTGTGAATATCCCCCTGTAAGGGTAGATCTGTTTCCACGATTTCCTTGGGGAATTAGAGTGGTCATGTTTGGGTTGCAGATACCATCTGGTATCCTGGGAGGTTAGGGGTTCAGATGGGGCATTGTAAGCTAGCTAGGAATTGGGCCTATATATTATGATGATATGTGTGGACTCAGTCCCCATATTCTGACATTTTTGTTGGCCAGATACCCAGGCCTACTTAATTTGTAAGAACCGTTGAGAATTGCAGTGAAGGTTTGATGCTTGTAGAGGACTGAATGCTTGGCCTTGCAGGAGATTAGGAACTAAGTGCAAGTTCTGATGCAGTTTGACTGCAGGATTTGGCCTGCAGCTATTACTGAGCTGTCATGCGTGATATTGTTGGACCTGGCCATCTCTGCAGGGTCACATTTAGCCTCCCTCCTCCTATTTTTATTGATTTCCATCATAGACACATAAGACATTTAAAAGGAAATGAAAGGAAAAGCCAAACGCATCACTGCCATTGTCACTGCAAACGTCGGCACTCCCCGACCCATTCCAAAGAAGGATATATGAACCATCCCATCCAGAAGACGGTAGGATGTAGTATTCCATCCATTTCCCCCATATGAGCTCATATTTGTAAGGGCATCCTTGGGTCACATAAATGGGTTCTTCCAGTTTGGCACACTGGTCCATTCCCCTTTTCTACGCAGTCAAAGCTGGTGCAGTGGGCCCATTCCAGTTTCGGGTTATATCTCTTTTCGCCACTACTTTGGCCATCCTGATAAAGCACCTTCCCTCCCTAGTATTGACAAGGTTGTCCAATACACCTAATGAGGATTCCTTGGGTGCCAGCGTAAGTGTATATCCTAAAATCTGTGTAAGTATGGAGGCTATACATTACCAGTATAGGGTGATCGGAGGGCAGGGCCATGCCATGTGAAAAAAGTCTGCATCTGGACAGGGGCATCCAAAACAGGCTGGAGTTGATTTTTTTTTTTTAGTTTTATATAGCGCCAACTAGACCTGAGAAATCGGGTAGCAGAGCGCTTTACATAAGCACCAGTTTCGTTACAAATGGACACATTCATTTTTGTAAGGCACGGGGAGATTAAGTGATTTGCCCATAATCACAGGATGTTGAGCGTCGTTGCCGAGACTCAAACCCAGTTCCCCAGCTTCGAAGTCGACCGATCTAGCCATAAGGCTACATCCTCTCCCCAATTGCTTCCCCGCCTGCCATAACTTCCGGGGGGTTATTTATGTGCAGTGAAAGTAGAGCATCTGGATCAGCCTGTGACAAGAGGACATTGCTATTTCGTGTCAAGCCATATGGCTTGTTGCCAATCCACATCTTCTAGGGTGCCAATCAAGGCCTCCCATTTACATCTTAAGGGTGTGAGGACATCGTGAGTATTGTTAATCAATATGCAGTAAATATGGGACATTCCCCCTTCCTTAGCTTGCCCATTAGTAGTTGAGTTTCCAGCAGTCTATGGGGCACATGTATCAAGCTAATTACCGGTTGCAAACGGGCTGATTCACAGAATCGGCCCCTTTGCAACCGGTAATTAGCCTTTTGGTATGCATCAAGCCCAAAGCCATTCGCAAAATAGGTAAACACAAAATTTGCGATTACCTATTTTGCAAATGCAGTTAGGGAATTGCATTTTGCGATTCCCTAAATGCAATGCAAGAAGCATTCTCAGAATGCAACTTTGCATTAAGGAATCGCAAATTACCATCCAAGATGATGGTAATTTGCAATTCCTTAGAAAAATGCTCAAAATTGCATTTTTCTAAGTACCATGTGGTGCACACACTTGCACTTGGGGCATGTGTGTGTGCCACATGTGCACACATGCCAATTTTGGGGGTGCATCAGGGTGGCCTTTTGGCCCCCTGGCACCCTTGAAATTGCATGCGCAATTTGTGATTACCTTTTTGGTAATCGCAAATTGCCAATGGTTTCCCATTCATTCCTATGGGCTTCTAAGCCCTTAGGAATGAATGACAAAGCATTCCCTATTAGCAAATCGCAATTTGCAATTCGCTAATAGGGAATGTGTAGGAATCGCAATTTATTTAGCAATTCCTACATGCATAAGGAAATGCGATTCCTAAATAGCGATTCCTTAATAATCGCTATTAAGGAATTTCAATTCCTTATATTGATGCATGTGCCTCCTATGTGCGGTAGGAAGGTCAGACAGTCTCTATACATGAAGAGAGCATGTCTAAGTTGTAAATATTTATGGAATTGTGTCTTGGTGAGGTCAGATTGTGCCTGGAAATCTTGATTGTGCTGATTTCATCCACATCAATTATTTCATCCAAATGAATTACATCTTGTGGATAAATAACAACATTGAAGGATTGTGATTATTTTTTGTTGAATGTTAAAGCTTGAAACAACTATTATATTGTCAGAAACCAAGTCATTATACCAGTACTATGAATAAATACTTTTTCCTTTTTTTCTTCAAATCACAAATGACTGTATCTAATTTCTAATGTTTGTGCGCGCCAGGCATTAGTGGTACATTGTAGGAGTCATTGTTTTTGCAGCTGACTTATTTACACCTCATGGCAGTAGGGTTGTAGCACTGTGTGGAAAGCTTCTTTTTTACTGAACACATCTATAGGGAGGTACTCATGCAGTTGTAGTTTTTCCACTGCAGCCTTTTTTGTAATTGATCGTGAAAGGATTTATAGTACCCCCCTTCCAGATGTCCACTAGGTTTGTGATACCGATATTGTCCCACCCCTGAAATTCATGCAGACTGAAGTTATGAGTGAGGCAGCGACCCTGGCTTAATGGGCTCTGTTGTTAAGCTTGTCATGCCAGTGCAGAAAGCGCAGAGCTGTCATCCATATCTGAAAAACTACCCTTGTTACCTCTAGGAGGTGTTTGGGGGTCGGGCCCCCATACAGCAAGCCCATCCACGATTAACAAGGCAGGTTCTGCTCAATATGCAGGGCCACCCCACCAACCAGTCACCCAATCATTAACCATGAGGAATTGCGTGGCTCAATAGTATAATTGGAGGTCAGCCATTGCAATACCACCATTGTATGCCAAAAGTCTGTACTTAGACCGGGCTACACAGGGTTATTTGCCAGCCCAAAGAAAGTCACGGACTATGGAAGTAAGGTCTCTAAACCACTGATCAGGAATTGATAGCAGGAAATTTTGAAAGATATCACAGGAGGTCCAACATTTTGAAAAGGGCCACCCGGTCCAGTATATTAAAAGGCAGAGAGGGCCACCGTTGTAGATCCACCTTCATCCGGGACAGGAGGGGTGTCAAGCTGAGACTCCAGGTCATTTCCAGGAGGAGGGCTTTGTGAACGCACAGATATTTAAAAGTCAGCCATTTTATTGGCATTGAGGATTCCCAGTTCATGGTCTTGTTATCACCTTGGATCAGGACCAATATGTACTTATAGTGATTCATTTTGAGGCCCTAAGCCTCTTTACAGAGTGCGAGAAGGCAAAGGCATCTAGGTCTGGTCAACCGGGGATCAGCAAGGTATAGGAGGACATTGGCAGCCTATAGTGCAATTCTATCCTCCGCACATCCCTCCTACTGCCATCCCTGCATCTGGGCATCATATCGTACCAGTCGGGCAAGCGTGCTAATGGCCCGCCGTTCAACAGTAGAAAATTTAGAGATTTACTGGAGCATCTGAACGTAAAGTATCAAAGGAGTACACCTTTGTGGCCGCAGGCTAATGGTCTCTTTGAGAGTTTTATGAGTACGCTAAAGAAAGCAGCACAACATGCAACTCTTGAGAGGTTCAATTTGCAAACTGTGTTGAATTCCACCCTACAAGTTCAACACCTCACTCGACCACGGGCGAAAGTCCTGTGATTTTGATATGTGGGAGAGCAATGGCAACTGAGTTACCTCAATGGACCAACAAAAGAGAAGGAGGTGATAATAGAACTCAAATGAAGGACTTGGTTAATAAATTAAAGATGAAAGCCAATGCTGATAAGAGGCGACATGCAAAGAACATTGAGTTTAAGACAGGAGATCTAGTGATCGCCCGCCAACTGTGAAAGAGAAAATCTGATTCTCCTTATGATGCTGCACCTTTCCACATTGTGTCCACTAAGGGACATTTGGTGACTGCCCAGCATCCTGGGTAGTCTGTTACCAGAGACTCTTCTCACTTTTGGCATTTGATCCATCAGTCTTCTGAATCAGATGGTGAAAGAAAGACTGAACCTGAGAACCCAGCGATTGCTGTTACTTCTTCACCGTCTTTGAAGATCTCTGAATGTGAAGATGTGACAGCTCCCAGCTTCCAGTAACCAGATCAGGCTGAGTAATTAAAGAGCTAAGAAGAAAGTGATTGTATATGAATATATATATTTGGTGATTTGTGAAAAATGTTACTTTATTTAATAGAGGGGGAGTTGTAGGGGGAGATTTACTAAGATTTTGCGCACTGTTTGCGTCCCAAAAGGGATGCAAAACGGCACAAAATCTTTCTTTTCTAATGAACTTTCCAGCACTAAACTTGTTTAGCGCTGGAAATAACATAACAGTAATGTGAAGCAGCACATTGCGCTGCTTCACATTACTTTGTGCCATGGGGGCGTACCCATGCAACCACCCAAGGTTTCTCACGCTAAATCCAAGTTACTAAAAACATTAGATTAGGTTTAGCATGGGAAAACTGCACCCTTTTCAACTAGGCGCAAGGAAGGAAAAATGCTATAATTTCTCCTTCATTTTTCGACTTTGAATGCGTGCTGCACAGTGCAGCACACATACAAAGTGGGAAAAGCTTTCCCTTGTGTGTAGCATAATATTTTGTACAGGAAGGGTACCCTTCCTGTACAAAACCTATGCTAAACTCATGCACACACACTAGCTCTGCGGCGCTAGGGTGTGTGCATGGCGCACGGCAGCTGAAATCAGCGCCGGTGCAAGGGAAAGGGGAGGAGAGAGCCATATCTTTGAAGATATGGCGCTCTGCTGCTTCCTCTCTGTCACGCAACGCAGCGCAGCCTCTCGCGGGGCTGTGCTGCGTTGCGTGAATTTTTAGTAAATCTCCCCCGTAGTGTCTTGTGATATTTTAGAACGGAACTCTTTTGGCTCCTAAACGAATCCTTAGTGTTGTGACATAGGTGTCAGAGCACAATGCCATGAAAGCCTGTTTTTAGAATGCTAAGTTTGCAGTTACATGCAGCAGAATAAAGACGTGTAATACTAAGCTCTGTGTGTGTCATAGTTATTTGTGGGTACTCAGCCTGGGAAGGCACTACAAGCTTCATTGCTCGGTATTGAGAGGAGCCAATTTTCAAACAATGCAATTTTATTCTAAATGGTTGATATACTATATTCCAGCGTATCTAAATAAAATTCACCCAGGAAATCTGGTAACGTGCTTTAGATGTGATGCTGGAGACGTTGCAAATTGGTATCATACCATAGGGTAATGTCAAAGATGAAATAATTTCTGGAGTTTTAAACTAACATATCTTGAAAATGTTTTCTCTAATCAAATTCAAATTTATTTCCCTATTAGGTTACTTTCTGATTATAGGTGCAGCAAGGAGAAACCAAAATGTATTTATATTTCAATGTTTGTGGCTCCCTCATTAATATTACAAAAATCAAGAATCCATTTGATTCTGTTATTTTTAGACTGGATCAGCAATATGTCTAAAGCACAACAACGCTAAGAATTGTATGTCAAACCAGATGGTGCTAGACAAAGGTTCTTTAAAACATAGTGGGATTTTTGTTTGAATCGACATCATGATTAGATTTTCAAAACGTAGGCACTTTATGTGCATATCCCTCTATTGTGGAATGTTTTATGAATATTAGATGAACGGAAATAATTTCTTTATGAATGGTTTTTTCACATAGTTTGAGATGACTATTTGATTCTTCTATTATAAATATGATTGGAACTTCTGCAAAAGTCCACATTTTAGATAATAGTTTGAAAACAGTTGGATTCTATTTTTAAAATGTAAATACTTATCCCACTCCTGAGGAATAGTTCAAAGCTATAAGATGCATAGTAATGGTTTTTTGTATGAATTATTCACTCACTTTTGAGATGTCTATTTTGCAAACATAACTGGGACTTCCACAGAAATTAGTATTCTAGACAATAGTTTGATTTCAGGCTTAAAACAATAGACTAGATGACATCGTATAATATTTAGTCCTGGTCGGTAAGCCTCCTCAAGGAGCCCGTCGGCCAGTTGGAAACCAAACTTAGGGGCATATTATCAACGGAATGCGATAATTATCGCAAATCGCGCTTAGCGCGTATTCTTTTATCGCCGTCTACCGCCGGTTGACATCGCCGTGTTAGCGGCGTATTAGCAACGCTTTGAACAGAGGCGATGTCTAAACCAGCGATAGACGGCGATAAGCAGCAATAGCGTGAGAAATCAAGCGTTAATAGTGAGCTCTAATGAAAAGCTTGATGATAGGCATGTGTGAACTTAGCCACACAATCCACCCCCAATGCAAAAGATGGTTAAGTCAACTTTTGAACAGGTGTAAAATTCCTACGATAACCGCGGTTAGCGCGTCTTTTTTAATCGCTCCGCGGGACCGGAGCTGCATTGTTAATAGTGCGAAGTTGTGTTTGCGAGTGTTTTCGTATAGTTTAAGTGAGGAACGCCTACCTTGCATGTCATTAGCGATAAATATCGCTGACATGCAAAGAGGCAAGACAAACGGCCGCTATCGCCAGTAAGCTGTCGCTAACAGCTGTTAGTGACAGCTTGCTAATAGGGCGATTCAAATATCGCCACTTTAGCGGCAAAAAGTGCTGCTAAAGCGGCGATACTGCCCTTGCTAATATGCCCCTAAATCCCTTACGGACGGCGTTTCCGCTGTCAGGATTATGATGTCAGTTTCCGATAGGCTTTCCATGCCGGGCTTTCTGACGTGAAAAACCTGTCGGAAAGTGACTTTGGGGGCCCTAGCAGAGCCCCTTTCTCCCCTAGGCATAAGGTTGTTGGCCGGGGGGGCACCTATGGTGCTCCCATGTAAATCCCTGCACCGTGTGGCAGGCACCATGAGGTGCTTGCCACACAGTGCAAAAATTTACAGACATTTCTCTATGGGAGCTTGTGCTGCGAGGGTTTCCGACCACCTCACAACCTCCCATAGGGAATTGGGAGTTTGCATCGTATTTGCGGTTTTGGACCGCCGACCCGAGGCAACTCTGACCAACATCCTAATTAGGGCCTTGTTTAATATTAATTCAATGTAATTGATTGATATTTTTGTTTGCCATTAACTTTTGTTTGTGCATTCGAATATAAAAATAAAAGAAAAAATTATAATCAAATAAACATGTTTAACAATTATTTTAATAAATATTATCTTTTTGGCGATTCCCCACCTTAGTACCCTAGAAAACCAACAATCTGCTACTAAAATGTTAGTTACTAACAAACATATACACCATTAAATATACTGTCAAATTAAAAAATACACCAATAAAAACACTTTACATAAGTAATCATCAATTACATAATTAATAAAAAATAATGAAAATTAATTTACAATTATTTGTAATTTAATTAACCTCCCTTTCTATTCCCTATGAAACCAATAACCTGCTAGTAAAAAATAAATTGCTGAGAAAAACATAATTGTTTAAATATGCAATAAAATTTAAAAAATCCCAAAATTTAAACATTAAACAAAATAATATTCAATGACATAATTAATTAACAATTAACATGTAATTAGTATTAATTAGCATTCATGTTTGAAATTATTAGTAATTTAATCAACTTCCCATCCTCTGCCCTTGCAAAACCCAACTGTGAGAAGTTGGCCTGGTATATGCTGTCCACTAATTATAGTGGGCACCTTGCACCAGTCCAAACAACCCCTTATTGGAGATAGGTTAAAGACAACCTTTATTGAAAGCTATCCTAGTGGTAGCTATGGAGAGCAGCCTTCAGGCTAAGTCTTGAAGGAATGTAAAGCAGCTTGTTTTACCAGTCTATAATCTCTTGAGTGACCAAATGAAAGAGGACCACACCAGGTATATATTCAAAATATATGTATTTATTACTAAACAAACCCCTCTAGTCTCTTTATGAGGCTAGAGTTCGAAGTACATAAGTTATAAGTTATTTAAACACAGTAATAGCACAAATACACGTTTGGGCCCTAGGGGCGTACCAAACCATATACCAATAAAGTGGTATAAGAACCACGACTGAGCTACACACTAGGCCTAGAGCCTCTAGAAGTGCTTGGACCACAAGGAACCACCCAAGGTAGTGACACAGGGGACCCACGGGGGACGCGTGCAGTGTAGTAACACAGCCGCGAATCGCCGTTAACTTCTATGGAGAAAGTCGCGGTTGGGAATTTAAAGAAAAGGGACACTTAAAGAAGGACTTGGAGCAAACCCTTTGAGAACTAGGTCGTTCTAGAGTCTCTACCCACGGGAGCACCGGAGTACTCTTGTTACCTCACCCAGGGAAGCCGGGTGCATAGGTGCCGTTCGGGGTCGGGTTTCGTCGTCGATTTGAATGGCGATCTGCTGCAAAGTGCTGCTGGCGACCAAGTGAAAAGTGTCCGGGTGGATCCAAAGGTGGATCGGAGATCTGAAGAACCTGAAAGCAGAGGGGACAGAGTCTGGGTCACAAGCCAGTGACCAGGAAGGCGATGAGCAGATGCCCACCGATGTCGAGTGCTTCAGGTAGGTTGACGGTCATCTTGACTCTTCAGCCACGAGGTCCAGGAGGTGTTGTCGGCAACCAGGAGCAGGATTCGGGCTGGTACACAAAGTTTGTCGAGTGCTGAGGTGTCGGCGACCAGATTAGACCCAACAAGCCTTGGCAACGGCAAGTCTCGATGAAGATGAAGTTTAACGATTGTGGAGACCAGCAAGGTCTGAGGAACTCACCCAGCAAGGGTAAGTGAGGGCATGCCTGGAGCAACCAGGGAGCCCAAGTAGAAAAGGATTGGCCTTCGTGAAGGGCTACTAGCCAATGGGCTAGCGACTGCGAAGGAGCCTCAAGACGGTGCACGTGGAGCTGGCTCACAGGACACTCGTGGAGTGGAGGCCAGTGATCTTCGGTGCAGTTGGTGCTGGAGGCTAGGGCTACTCGAAGCCCAAAGCACGACTTCGTGGGAGACCCAGAAAAGGATGCACTTGCAAATGTGTGCGGTGTCCAGGGGTCACGGTTCCACATTACCCACGACAGCTACGGGCCTCAGCTTTGCTGAGGACTCAGGGCAGCCTCGGGGAAGTTTGGAAATCCACCTCTGGTGATGCAAAGACTTCGGCATCCGACGGGAACTTAGGCGATGCAGACCGGACAATTGCTTCTTTGGTGCCTGCCAAGCAGGGGAGTCACTCCTTGACCCCAAGGGAGATTCTTCTGTCCTCTAATCTTTAAGTAGAGCATCGAAGGTCCAGGATTCTGTGTCAGAGTTTCGTCCAGGGATAATCTAAAGTCCTAAGGACTGGGTTCCTATACTTATACTAAGTTTAGGGGTTGGACTTACTCTGTGGCCCCACCTATGGGTGGGTCAGGGCAGAGGGGTGGCTACACCCCTTTCCCTTTGTCCAGTTCGCGCCAAAGCAGGGGCTGCAAGCCCCTGATCCGGTTTGAACTGGGGTATGCACAGGGACACCAAGTGTGCCCCCAGTGCAGGACTTCAAAGCACCCGAGAGTGCTCCCGCCCAGCCCCAATACACACTATCCTGTCTGGGGAGGTGGTCACACCTCCCTGGGACAGGAAACCTATTGTCCAGGCCTCCCCTGCCGGAGTTTCGGTCAGCAGCAGGAGGCCAGACTTGTGTCTGTGGCAGCAGCATCCATTTTGTGATGCCAGGGCTTTAGAAAGAAGTTACCGGCCAAGCCAGGGTTAACATGTCTCTCCCTCTAGAAGGGTGGAATGCTACCCCCGCCACCAGAATTGGCAGGGGTTAGTATTCCAAGATGTTTGACACCAAACACGACATGTTTCGGTGCAGCCATTCCAAAGTTAGCATTTAACGCGAGGTTATAATGCGCTTAAGAGTATATGGTCAGGCTGCACTACAAACAGCATCAGAGAAGGGTCTCCGAACGCTGCAGAGGGGCCCTGCTCATGCAGGAGCACCCTCTCACATAGGAACCATGCACTCTGCCTTCAGGATCGATAAGGCCTGCCATAGGAGTGACTTATAGGTTTATATGTGTGTATGTATATAGTGATATAGGTAGCCTATATCACAGTAAGGGGTGCATGCACCACCTTACCCAGGCTGCAGTAGCAGACCTGTGGTGTCAGTTTGGCTGGCCTTCCAGGGGTGGCACAATACATGCTGCAGCCCCTGGTAGGCCTCTGAGGTACCTATGCCCTGGGTACATAGTATACCATATACTAGGGACTTATAAGGGCACTCCAGATTCCAATCAGAGATGTGCCTAAGGCACATGGAAACCATTTTAGAGAGGAAGCAGCTAGGCTGGGGTTCTGATTAGCAGGGCCCCAGCCAGACTAAGGTCGAAAAACAGTGAAGCATCAGCAAAAAGTGGGGGTACCCATGTGAAGCAGATCCTACTCTCCTACACAACCCCCCAAATGTAGGGACATTAAACTAACCTTGCCCAGTTAAGTCTTCATGTTCTAAGTGGAAGTACCTAGAGAGTCCATCTGCATTGGCATGGTTACTCCCAGGTCTATGTTCCACTGTGAAGTCCATCCCCTGCAGGGAAATGGACCACCTAAGCAGTTTGGGGTTTTCACCCTTCATTTGTTTTAGCCATAAGAGGGGCTTATGGTCTGTTTGAACAAGGAAGTGAGTACCAAACAAGTATGGCCTCAACTTCTTCAGAGCCCAGACCACAGCAAAGGCCTCCTTCTCAATGGCTGACCAACGTTTCTCTCTAGGGGTCAGCCTTCTGCTAATGAAAGCTACTGGCTGATCCTGACCTTCTTCATTCAATTGTGACAGTACAGCCCCTACCCCCAATTCAGATGCATCAGTTTGAACAATGAACTTCTTGGAGTAATCAGGACTCTGTAGAATGGGAGCAGTGCACATGGCCTGCTTTAGGTCATCAAATGCCTTTTGACAGCTAACTGTCCACTGAACCTTTTTGGGCATTTTCTTGGAAGTTAAGTCATTCAGGGTGTCACTATTGATCCATACCCCTTGACAAATCTCCTATAGTACCCAGTCAGGCCTAAGAAGGCTCTCACCTGAGTCTGGGTAGTTGGAGCAGTCCAGTCCATGATGGTCTGGATCTTGCTCTGCAAGGGTTGAACCTGGCCTCCACCCACAAGGTGGCCCAGGTACACAACCTGACTCTGCCCTATCTGGCACTTGGTGCCCTTGATAGTCAGGCCTGCCTTTTGCAGGGCCTGTAAAACATTCCTGAGGTGGACTAGGTGATCCTCCCAGGTGGAGCTAAAGACAGCAATATCATCTAGATATGCTGCACTATAGGCTTCCAGACCTGTAAGGACTGTATTCACCAACCTCTGAAAAGTGACAGGTGCATTCTTCAGACCAAAGGGCATCACCACAAATTGATAATGCCCACTAGGGGTTGAGAATGCTGTTTTTGGCTTTGCAGCATCAGCTAGTCTGATCTGCCAGTAGCCAGCTGTCAAGTCAAATGTGCTTAGATACTTGGCTGAGGCCAAAGTGTCTATTAGCTCATCTGCCCTTGGTACTGGATGGGCATCAGTCCTAGTGACTGCATTGAGACCCCTGTAGTCCACACAAAACCTCATCTCTCTCTTTCCACCACTGGTGTGAGGTTTTGGCACAAGGACCACTGGACTAGCCCAAGGGCTATCTGAGGGTTCAATAACTCCCAAATCCAACATCTTCTGGACTTCAGTCCTGATACAGTCCCTGACATGGTCAGGTTGCCTATAAATCTTATTTTTAATAGGCAGACTGTCCCCAGTGTCCACTTCATGAGTGCACCAGGTGGTCTGACTGGGTGTCAGTGAAAACATGTGTCTAAACTGATTGAGCACCTGTCTACAATCAGTTTGCTGTTGGGTAGTGAGGCTGCCTGCCAAGGCTACACCATCTACTGACCCATCGTCAGGGTTCTGTGAGAGCAGGTCAGGAGTGGGTCACTCTCTTCCTCCTGCCCTTCATCAGTAGCCATGAGCAAGCCCATGTCTGCCCTGTCCACATATGGTTTTAACCTGTTGACATGGAGAACCCTGTGGGGACTCCTGGGTGTTCCTAGGTCTACTAAGTAGGTAACCTCACCCTTCTGCTCAACAATAGTGTGGGGTCCACTCCATTTGTCTTGGAGAGCTGCTGGGGCCACTGGCTCCAACACCCACGCCTTCTGTCCTGGCTGGTAAACAGTCAGTACAGCCTTTTGGTCATGCCAGGCCTTTTGAAGTTCCTGGCTAGCCTCAAGGTTTTTAGTTGCCTTTTTCATATACTCAGCCATCCGGGAGCGGAGACCAAGTACATAGTCCACTATGTCTTGCTTTGGGGGCTTGAGAGGTAACTCCCATCCTTCCTTCACCAAGCACAGTGAACCCCTGACAGGGTGGCCAAACAAAAGTTCAAAAGGGCTGTAACCAACCCCCTTCTGAGGCACCTCCCTATATGCAAATAAAAGGCAGGGCAAGAGTATGTCCCATCTTCGCCTAAGCTTTTCTGGGAGCCCTTTAATCATGCCCTTCAAGGTTTTGTTGAATCTCTCAACTAAACCATTGCATTGTGGGTGATAGGGTGTGGTGAACTTGGAAGTCACTCCACACTCCTTCCACATTGCTTTTAAGTATCCAGACATAAAGTTAGCACCCCTGTCTGATACAACCTCCTTAGGAAAGCCCACTCTTGAGAAAATTCCCAGGAGGGCCCTTGCCACCACAGGTGCTGTAGTGGTCCTAAGGGGAATAGCCTCTGGGTACCTGGTGGCATGATCCACTACCACCAGGATAAACCTGTGCCCAGATGCTGTTTGGGGATCCATGGGACCAACAATGTCAATCCCCACCCTTTCAAAGGGAACCCCCACCACAGGTAGTGGTATCAGGGGGGCCTTTGTAGTGCCACCTTCCTTGCCACTGGCCTGGCAGGTTACACAGGAGCGACAAAACTCCTTGGTGTCTTCAGAGATGTGGGGCCAGTGAAAGTGAGGGACAATTCTGTCCCAAGTCTTGTTCTGGCCCAGGTGACCTGCTAAGGGAATATCATGGGCTAGGGTCAATAGGAAGCCCCTGAACTTCAGAGGTATAACCAACCTCCTGGTAGCACCAGGCTTGGGGTCTCTACACTCTGAGTACAAGAGTCCATCATCCCAATACACAGTATGGGGACCACTAGCTTTCCCAGCAGCCTCAGCAGCAGCTTGCTGTCTGAGGGGTTCAAGAGAGGGGCAGCTCTGCTGCTCCTGGCTCAGATCTGCCCTGGAAGGTCCCCCTGTCCCCAAGAACTCAACCTGGTCAGGTTCAAGCTCCTCTGGGACAGTTCCTTCCTCAGGACTGAGATCATCCCCCTCAAGGGACTGATCTTCCTTCTGAGCCAAGGGGGAAGGCACTGCCTTTACCCTACTACTCCTCCTCTTGGAAGGCACTTGGTCCATTATTCCAGGATCCAAGGCCTGTTCAGTGCTAGACATTTTAGCTTGTGACCTGGTCACAGCAAACACATCTGCAGGGATCCCCAGCATTTCTGCATGGGTCCTGAGCTCCACTTCTGCCCAAGCTGAAGTTTCTAAGTCATTGCCAAGCAAGCATTCAACTGGTAGGTCTGCACTTACCACAACCTTCTTAAGGCCAGTTACCCCTCCCCAGGAGAAGTTAACAACTGCCAGAGTATGGTCTGTTCTGACATTGCTAGCATTGGTCACTTGGTACATCTCACCAAGTATAACTTGCCCAGGATTCACAAGGTCTTGTGTCACCATGGTGACACTTGCCCCTGTGTCCCTAAATGCCAAAGCCTCTCGTCCATTGATTAAAGGCTGTTGTCTGTACTTGCCCAGATTACTGGGACTCACAGAGGAGGTCACATCCATGCCTCCATCACAGACTAACACAGCCTGAGTGAGTTCTCTGACTAGGTCAGAGCCCATCTCAGTATCCAGGGTCAACCCTATTAAACCCTTGGCTGTAGTACTCCCACCACCAACTGTAACTGTACTAGGGGGAACAGGTGCCTTAGGGGCATTGGTGGGGGCTGGACTTGAGTCTTTGGACTTGGTGCAATCACTGGTCCAGTGGGTCTTTTGCTTACAGACCTTGCACCATGGTTTTCTTTGGCCTTTCCCTTTTGTAGACTGTGAATCCCCACCTGAAGAAGATTTTTGGGGGCCTTGTGAAGACTTTTGATCTTTACCCTTCTCCCCACCCTTATCAGAGTTCTTAGAATCTTGCTTCTTAGGGTCACCACCTTGGTTCTGTACCTTCTGCCTCACCCTGGTTCTGACCTATTTGTCTGCCTTCTTTCCCAATTCTTGGGGAGAGGTCAGATCAGAGTCCACCAGGTACTGATGCAACAGCTGATTTTGACAGTTATTAAGAATCTGCTCCCTCATTATCAGATTGTACAATCCTGTGAAGTCACACACCTTACTGCCCATCAACCAGCCTTCCAGAGCCTTAGCAGAACAATCCACATAGTCTACCCAGTCTTGAGTCTGTGCTTTTTGGGCATCTCTGAACTTTAACCTGTATTGTTCAGTTGTTAGGCCAAACCCATCAATAAGAGCACTCTTCAAGACCTTGTAATTATCAGCATCCTCTTCTCTTACAGTGAGGAGCTTATCTCTGCCTTTGTCTGCAAAGGAGAGCCACAAGATTGCTGCCCACTGCCCCTGAGGGACCTTCTGTACTTTACAGGCCCTCTCTAGAGCAGTTATCCATTTGTGGATGTCATCCCCACTCTGGTAGGGAGGGACAATCTTGCTCAGGTTTCTATGGTCATAAGACCTTTCCCTAACTCTAGGGATATTGCTGCCACCATGGGACTCTAGTCCCAACTGTTTTCTCTCTTTGTAGAGATCTAGGGACTCCCTGTCTAGAGCCAATTGCTGCTTTCTGAGTTCAAGCTGGGCTTGCTCATACTGAATCAGCCTCTTTCTCCTCTCATGAGAGGATTCCCTCCTATGAGAGGAGACAGAGGTCCCTATTGAGGTGTCAGAGTGGTTAGACTGCTGAGAAGGAGATCTAGACCTTCTAGGCACACTCATAATCCTTCCTGGGGGGACAAAGTGGAGGTCATTCTGATCCTCCTCTTCCTCGTCCACAGGAGGGATTGGGTTTTCCAGGTCAGGGTCATTGTCACCCTCCTGGTCAGTTCCAGAGGGTGGGTTGGGGGTGTTGCTACCCCTGGCCCCATCCTCATCTTCTGCCCCACCCTCTGCACCTGCCCCTTCAGTCCCTAAGGGCCTGTTGAGGTCATCAGCCAGCAACATCTCTCTCAGATGTTGGGTGGTGGGACTTTGGCCTGTCTTCAGTTTCCTCACATTGCATATTGCTCTCAATTCCAAGAATGGGAGTGTATCATACTTGGAGGGAAGAAGCCCAGTGGCTTCTGGCAAGGACTCTCTAGGTCCTGGCTTTGAAGACATCACTAGTGAGGTGTGGTGTATGCACTACCTACTCTAGTGTGGCCTACTAAACTCTCTTGAGCTGTAGAAAGGGTGTGCTATCCCTTAACACACAACTCTAAGTTCAGTAGAACTTACTGTATACTAAGCTTAATTTATATGTACCTTAGGTACCCTTAGTGGTTTTCAGTTGATCAATTCAATTGAGATTATCTGGTAAAACAATAGCAAGCTGGAATCCCACACGCTGCACACCAATGTGAGAAGTTGGCCTGGTATATGCTGTCCACTAATTATAGTGGGCACCTTGAACCAGTCCAAACAACCCCTTATTGGAGATAGGTTAAAGACAACCTTTATTGAAAGCTATCCTAGTGGTAGCTATGGAGAGCAGCCTTCAGGCTAAGTCTTGAAGGAATGTAAAGCAGCTTGTTTTACCAGTCTATAATCTCTTGAGTGACCAAATGAAAGAGGACCACACCAGGTATATATTCAAAATATATGTATTTATTACTAAACACACCCCTCTAGTCTCTTTAAGAGGCTAGAGTTCGAAGTACATAAGTTATAAGTTATTTAAACACAGTAATAGCACAAATACACGTTTGGGCCCTAGGGGCGTACCAAACCATATACCAATAAAGTGGTATAAGAACCACGACTGAGCTAGACACTAGGCCTAGAGCCTCTAGAAGTGCTTGGACCACAAGGAACCACCCAAGGTAGTGACACAGGTGACCCACGGGGGACGCGTGCAGTGTAGTAACACAGCCGCGAATCGCCGTTAACTTCTATGGAGAAAGTCGCGGTTGGGAATTTAAAGAAAAGGGACACTTAAAGAAGGACTTGAAGCAAACCCTTTGAGAACTAGGTCGTTCTAGAGTCTCTACCCACGGGAGCTCCGGAGTACTCTTGTTACCTCACCCAGGGAAGCCGGGTGCATAGGTGCCGTTCGGGGTCGGGTTTCGTCGTCGATTTGAATGGCGATCTGCTGCAAAGTGCTGCTGGCGACCAAGTGAAAAGTGTCCGGGTGAATCCAAAGGTGGATCGGAGATCTGAAGAACCTGAAAGCAGAGGGGACAGAGTCTGGGTCACTAGCCAGTGACCAGGAAGGCGATGAGCAGATGCCCACCGATGTTGAGTGCTTCAGGTAGGTTGACGGTCGTCTTGACTCTTCAGCCACGAGGTCCAGGAGGTGTTGTCGGCAACCAAGAGCAGGATTCAGGCTGGTACACAATGTCTGTCGAGTGCTGAGGTGTCGGCAACCGGATTGGACCCAACAAGCCTTGGCAACGGCAAGTCTCGATGAAGATGAAGATTGACAATTGTGCAGACCAGCAAGGTCTGAGGAACTCACCCAGCAAAGGTAAGTGAGGGCAAGCCTGGAGCAACCAGGGAGCCCAAGTAGAAAAGGATTGGCCTTCGTGAAGGGCTGCTAGCCAACGGGCTAGCGACCGTGAAGGAGCCTCAAGACGGTGCACGTGGAGCTGGCTCACAGGACACTCGTGGAGTGGAGGCCAGTGATCTTCGGTGCAGTTGGTGCTGGAGGCTAGGGCTACTCGGAGCCAAAAGCACAACTTCGTGGGAGACCCAGAAGAGGATGCACTTGCAAATGCGTGCGGTGTCCAGGGGTCACGGTTCCACGTTACCCACGACAGCTACGGGCCTCAGCTTTGCTGGGGACTCAGGGCAGCCTCGGGGAAGTCTGGAAATCTACCTCTGGTGATGCAAAGACTTCGGCGTCCGACGGGAGCTTAGGCGATGCAGACCGGACAATTGCTTCTTTGGTGCCTGCCAAGCAGGGGAGTCACTCCTTGACAACAAGGGAGATTCTTCTGTCCTCTAATCTTTAAGTAGAGCGTCGAAGGTCCAGGATTCTGTGTCAGAGTTTCGTCCAGGGATAATCTAAAGTCCTAAGGACTATGGGGCAGATTTACAAGCCCCCTGCGCCACCAGTACGTCACTTTTCGTGACGTACTGGTGGCGCAGGAGCTCCTCAATATTTACAAGGAGAGGAAAAGCCACCATGCGTGACTTTTCCTCTCCTTGTAACTACCGATCCCTTCACACGCAGCACTTTGCGGTGAAGGGGCGTTCCATGGGTGTTGCTGTGGGTGTTCCCACGCAGCACCCATGGAACTAAGACACATCTCCAGAATTACGAGAAATCGTAACTCTGGAGATGCGTCTGAAGCTACGCCACCCTAGAGGTGGCGTAGCGAGGCGCACCGAGGAGAAATGTTTTCATTTCTCCTCGTTTTTCCTCTTTCAATGCGTGCTGCATTCTGCAGCACGCATTGAAAGAGGAAAAAGCCTGTACTGATTGTTTTTGTGCAGAAAGGTGCCCCTTCCTGCACAGAAACAATCTCCCCATGGCGCAGGCATCCTTGCACCATGGTGCAAGGGTGCCTGCGCCGGCGCTGGCAGCTGTTTGTGCGCCAGCGCAGGGGAAACACAGGAATGCGACATATTCTTGTAAATATGTCGCATTCCTGTGCTCTGAAAGTGCCGCAGCGTGGCGCAGCCAAAGGGCTTGCAGCGCCACGCTGCGGCACTTTCTTGTAGATCTGCCCCTGGGTTCCTATACTTAGACTAAGTTTAGGGGTTGGACTTACTCTGTGGCCCCACCTATGGGTGGGTCAGGGCAGAGGGGTGGCTACACCCCTTTCCCTTTGTCCAGTTTGTGCCAAAGCAGGGGCTGCAAGCCCCTGATCCGGTTTGAACTGGGGTATGCACAGGGACACCAAGTGTGCCGCCAGTGCAGGACTTCAAAGCACCCGAGAGTGCTCCCGCCCAGCCCCAATACACACTATCCTGTCTGGGGAGGTGGTCACACCTCCCTGGGACAGGAAACCTATTGTCCAGGCCTCCCCTGCCGGAGTTTCGGTCAGCAGCAGGAGGCCAGACTTGTGTCTGTGGCAGCAGCATCCATTTTGTGATGCCAGGGCTTTAGAAAGAAGTTACCGGCCAAGCCAGGGTTAACATGTCTCTCCCTCTAGAAGGGTGGAATGCTACCCCCGCCGCCAGAGTTGGCGGGGGGTAGTATTCCAAGATGTTTGACACCAAACACGACATGTTTCGGTGCAGCCATTCCAAAGTTAGCATTTAACGCGAGGTTATAATGCGCTTAAGAGTATATGGTCAGGCTGCACTACAAACAGCATCAGAGAAGGGTCTCCGAATGCTGCAGAGGGGCCCTGCTCATGCAGGGGCACCCTCTCACATAGGAACCATGCACTCTGCCTTCAGGATCGATAAGGCCTGCCATAGGAGTGACTTATAGGTTTATATGTGTGTATGTATATAGTGATATAGGTAGCCTATATCACAGTAAGGGGTGCATGCACCACCTTACCCAGGCTGCAGTAGCAGACCTGTGGTGTCAGTTTGGATGGCCTTCCAGGGGTGGCACAATACATGCTGCAGCCCCTGGTAGGCCTCTGAGGTACCTATGCCCTGGGTACATAGTATACCATATACTAGGGACTTATAAGGGCACTCCAGATTCCAATCAGAGATGTGCCTAAGGCACATGGAAACCATTTTAGAGAGGAAGCAGCTAGGCTGGGGTTCTGATTAGCAGGGCCCCAGCCAGACTAAGGTCGAAAAACAGTGAAGCATCAGCAAAAAGTGGGGGTACCCATGTGAAGCAGATCCTACTCTCCTACACCAACAAACTGCAACTAGAATAAAAATACATCCCGTGTTATCAGACCAGAATAAAAACATTATGGGCAGCAAGCCAAACCCCAAAAGCACAACCAGCTAGAAGGGTTCAGGCTAGAGGACGCCAATTACCCAACTAAAAAGGCAATCCTCTAGCAGCCTGTCCCTTTCAAGATGACTGGTGGGCATCCTCATTTTGAGGCAAAGACTAAAAAGATGGTGTGCGCACAGTCTTACAGAATATGGGCTAATAAATGTTAATCAGCTGTTCGGAACCATCCCAGTGTTGTAAAAACCAGATAAAAAACCGTGCAGGGGCAACAGGCTGGAAGGGTCAGGATAGAGGACAGTAATTAGCCAACTAAAAAAGCAATCCTCTAGCAACATGTCCCTTTCAAAATGATGAGCGGGCATCCCACATTTGGGGGGAAAGGCCAATATAACGGAGTAGGCACAGTCTTATGGGATCTGGGCTCAAGAAATTCCAATCTCCAGTGTTAAAGAAACAGATGAAAAACATTGCAGGGGCAACAGGCCATCACCCGAAGGTATAAATTGCTAAAAGGGTCAGGATAGAGAACAACATTACCCAAAAAAGCAATCTTCTAGAAAACTGTACCTTTCAGAGTGATAAACATGAATTCCACATTTTGGCGGAAGCCAAAAACATATCAAACATTTTTAGAATTTCAAAATACAACCTGGAGTTAGAAGAATACCTAATTTGTAACATTCATGACACAACATGCGGGGCTGAACTATTCTTAAAAAAACAATAAATATAAATAACACAAAACAAGACAAAGCACACATATGCGGGGGGCAGTAATAATCCATTCAAGAAAACTAGGAGGGACTAAGCCACGACGACAGCCCCCCTAAAGGAAAATGCAAATGTAATCATATATGCCTAACAGGTCTCTCTACCGCCGCAGCCTCGGGACCTGTACGATGGCGGCTGAAATCGACTTTTTAAAGATCTCAAAGAATTTAACCATTGAGATGTTCAGCATAAGGTTTCGTGTGTTTAACGACTTAATGAGAGCTTGCCTGCAACTTCGTACTTTCAGGCTTTCAGGGCACTAGTTCTTTGCGCAGGAGTGACCTCTGATGAGACAATAAACATGGCCAGCCTTTTTGGGGTGCAGTCCAGGGTTGGAAGGGACCCAGTCTCAAGGCCATACATTTTCTTTTGATTTGCATGGATTAACAGGTCCCCAGGTGTGGTTGATCTTGCATATCCGTGTAAGAATTTAGCACCAACCACCCGTGGACCCGCCTTGCAAGTTGCCTTTTATCCTCCAACTGACTTATCTTCTGAATGCCTTTATTGGCTGCTTTTTTAACACAGCTCGGCTTGTTGGCAAGAGCCATAACTCCCAAGTCCCAATGTTTAAATAGATTCCTCGAAATATTTCTTCCAATGTGCCTTACCTTTCTGCATATTTATTTCAGCCCAAACATAGTGATCCAAAGTTTTGTTTGTGGCAGTCCAGATCTTATGGCAGAACTTTAGGAAAGCCCCCTTCCAACTCTGGGGTTGAAGTAGATATTTACTACTGTTAGGGAAAGCGCCACTTGAAGGGACCACCCTTCCAGATGTAGTGCCAATATCCAAGGTCTTGTGTCTCCAGAATTTTTACGTTCAATGATATACTTGAATTGATGTAAACCAAGAGGCCACTTTTGGCCCTTCCATATTTACTTGATTTTTGGGCAGGAATTCAATATTCCACAAACACAATGAGCAGAATACTCATTAAGGTTCATGTCTCCTTTAGGTCTATTATGTCAAACATCTACCAATATTGTATCAGCTCCACATTCTCTATCTGTGCTGCAAGACCCCACACATTCCAAGAGCATAGTCGAAATTTGCTGCAGTTGATCATCGGATTCACAGGCTCTGCTAGGCATCAATACACCCTTCGCACCATTGACAAGGACTGAGGGAGCCAGATCCAATTGGCTGACTCCTCCTGCCTTACAACTGTTCTTTGTGTCACAGCGGCTAGATCAGCTTTGATGATCGTCCCCTGCTGGTTGCATGGGGGACTCTTCCTACCACGCCTTTGCATATTGAGAGGGCAAATCTCTCCACATTTGGCATCTCATCTTGCTTCAGCAATATGGAGGGATAGGACAATTCCTGGAACAGTGACACTTTGGTGCCCCAGCTTATCAGCTGCTCTTTTCTCACTATTATTTCCATATGTAATCCTGGCATGTTAAATGTGACCAGAGAAGGCTTCATGACTTGGTTGCCATCGGGGGAGATGAATTTGATTGAAAAGATATCTGACAGTTCCACCTGAGCCAGCGCTGGTAGCTCTTTGGTCACCTTTAATATGGTTGAGCTGTTTAGGATGTCATGATTCCCTCTCAAGACAAATCCTAGAACCAACAAGAAGCTTGATTTGTGCATACTCTGTGCCTCCACCTTTTTAGCGAGGAAGTCGTTCTCCCCCACTGGTGCAGATCTACTGGTGCCCTCGTTCCCCACTTTCCGAGCTGTTACTAATGCATTACTTAATTGCATAGATTTTTTCTTTGCACAGCAGCTGTTGTTCCAAGGGCTTACCTTCGCATTTCTCATTTCCGTGGGTTCTCCTAGTTGACCGTTACAAGGTTTCGGGATGCATGGTTTTGGGTTCATGGCAATGCATTCAACCCTCCATCCTGTTTCTTGGATTTCCCTTTCTTTCCCAGCCACAACTTGGGGTGAGGCTTCTATTTGTAGTACTACATGTCCTAAGGGGATCAGAGTAGCTGTCTTGTCCATTGCCCTCCAGGGGTTATTACAGTCTGGGCGAGCACAGATTTCCTGTGGACCTACCATTAGTTCCAATCGATTGAGCTCTACTGGCTCCATTGGGGTTCCACTTTTCCTGTTTAACACAGTGTCAGTTTTATTCTGTCCCTCCATCTTCCTGGGCAGCAGAGCCAGTTGTGCAGGTAGTTCAAGTGACCTCCTAACTTGGTCTTTACTCCTGCCTTTTCGCACTTGCTTCCATTCTCGTTTCGACAAGCACGATTTGACGGACTCCCCATTGCCCAATTAAGGCTTAACTCGCCCTTGATACTGGGGCTTTTCACTCATGATGCCACTTCTTTTACTGCAGCCGAATCTAGGATTCCCACACATGCAGTTGTAGCTTCTGTCACTTTACCAGCTACCAGGGCTTTTGTAGTAGTCTCCTACTTTCACCCTTTGCAGTGACATTAATTAAACAATTTAAATATATATTAATAAATAAAATATTTAATTTACAACTCAGAATTGATTAAAAATAAAAGGTAATAATGAGTTTGCTTTGCACTCTATTCCCCCAATAGCTTGCTATTACATTATAAATTACTACATAAATAAAACAACAATAAAATTAAATATTTTAAATTCACAAACTACACTCTAAAAAAGTCATGACAATTATATTAATAATGCCAATACCTAAAATGTATATTTTAACTAATATATAATAATTTAAACAACAAACAATATTATTTGCAGCTCTGTTTAAGTAGACAATATTAAATAAAACAATATTGTTTAAAATTATTACATACCAAATAAACTGTGTTGTTGACTACGGTATCTGTGACACAATATTTTTGTTCTAAAGATATTTTTGACACATTTATTCATCACAATATCAAAACCTCAATATTTTTTCTAGTCGCCATGAAAACAGTGCTCTCATGTTCCACAAAAACTCAAAATATGTTTTTCCATTAATTATCCCCCAGTATATATCTTTACTGAAAACTAGTAGTGCTTCATTAGCACAGTGCTCTTGATAACAAGTGCTAAAATGATGTGACATTTTCTGATGCTTGGAGCCTCTCTCATCTTGCCTCAACTACTTGATCAGCTGAAAAACTTACAAACTGAAGGTCACCTTCCTCCTTTCTAATGATCACAGTTGTTGGGTATCTTTATGATTTCTTTGTATAACTTTTGCATGTGATGCCCTTTCTATGGATATGTGACTTTGTTATGGGAAATTCTGGCTTGCTAGATCTGTCGTTCACAGGCTATTATGTTTCTTGTGATATGAAATGCTTTTAGACTATAGGCCTTATTTATGAAGGCCTGTGTCACTTTTGCACCGCCATTGCATCACTTTTAGTGACGCAGCGGCAGTGTAAATAATGCGCCATATTGCACCATATTTATGAAGTGACACATCAAGGCAGATGCGTCACTTCATAAACCCCTGAGTTACATTATACCTGCGTCAGGTATAATGTATGCAGGGTGAGCGTTCCTCCGCAAGAAAGGATCATAGGATTAGCGCAGTGAAATCTATGAGATTTCTCTATGCCACTTCTAGGATGCCAATGCTTCAAAACCTTACGCCTGCCTCATGGCAGGCGTAAGGGTGACGAAGGCCCTTTCACATGGGGCTTGCCCCATGTGAAAGGAAAATTGCTGGAGTTGCGTCACGCTTCCCGACACAACTCCAGCAATGTGCCACTTTTGCGCTGACAGATATGTTAGTAATACTGACGTAGCTGTCATTCCTTGCGACATGATGCTTCATACAGTAAATATGATGCATCATTCGTGTCGCAGGGAGGGCGCACTGAGAAGTGTTGCATCGCTGCTTTCACGCAGCGATGCAACATTTCTCATAAATGAGGCCCTATGACTGGAAGTGTGAGCAGATTTTGATACTCCTACAGCACCAGCAAGCCATACTAGTGTAACACTATGGGGCCTATTACAATGTCGGTCGGGCGAGTGTCCAACCGACACGGTGGCAGGATGGGATCCACCCGACTATTAGTCAGCAGTTCCATCCAACGAATTAGGATGCGACCGCCGTATGGGAGGTTGGAAACATCCATTTTTCCATTGCAGCTTGTGCGTCAGCCGGAAAAGGTCTGCAGCACAAGCTGCAATAGGCAAATTGGATGTTTTCAAACATCCATGCACCTTCTGCCAGGTACCATGCAGGTGCACCCCAAGCCCCAAAGGCGGAGGCTCAGGGAGGACGGGGGCCATGCTAGGGGCCCCCAAAGTCCCTTTCCGTCTGCTTTTCTATGGCGGCCGGAGCACCATAGAAAGGCAGGTGGAAAGGGACATCTTAATCCCTACAGCGGTGCCTGATCCGGCACCACCCCTATTGTAGGGATTACAGTCCCACCGATGCTCCGACGGGCTCCTTAAGCCCGTCGAAACAGCAACGCTCAGTCCCTCCCCCAGATGCCTCCGACAGCCTGATCGTAATCAGGCAGTCAGACTGCTTCGGGCTGGCTGTGGCGGCCCCACCGACATCAGAATGAGGGCCTATGTGCTTTTTTAAAATATAAAGAATGTTTCATCCATTTAATTAGTGGATTTTTTTTAATTGCACACTCAGCCTGAGAAGGCCTTATGGTGCTACAATATCAACTGCAAAATATGTATGGCCTGAATTTAAAAAAATGTAACCATTTTTTAACCAATTCTTAGATAGGCCTGCTGGAATAAGTATATTTTTTCAGTCTGTCATTCAACAAAATGTGGCTTTCTATATCGTGCAGGCAAAGTGGAGGACATTCTGCAGCCTGGCTGGACAAACTGAAAAGGTACGACCACCCTGACATATCTGCATTTTGGAATAAATAATCTAGCTTACTTGGCTGATCTAAGCTGCTGCAAAAGTGGACATTTCTTCAAATGGTAGTGAAAGAAAGTAGGTTTTGTCAGCCTAGGAGCATTATGCAAGCTGCCTGAGTGATTAATTAAGTCTGTACTTTAACAGAAAGCCAAAACAAAGTTTTCGCAAAGTATTATCATAGTTTTGCCAATAGAGATTCGTCAGGGCTTGCACCATCATGTTTTTAAGATGCTGTAGTTTGAAGAAAAGGTATTTGCACACTCATATATATATATATATATATATATATACATACTGATGGCAAAATCTGGATACAACCATCAAGTGTCTAAAAGGTTTGTGGAAAAATTATATTCAAGACGTTTTTCTTTAATTGACAGAGGTGGTAGAAACACAGACGAACAACTGATGATATTTGGTATTGCTTCGATAATTCACGATCATTCAGAATTTCAAGGATCTTTGCTTTAAGGACATTAATCACATGGGCACAATGGACCGATTTCCATTGGCTAAGCTGTAAAGAGAGCTCCCTCCAACATGTTCTCAGTTTTGTTGGGGTAGGTTTTAGATAATTTTTACATTTACACCTGTCAATATCAAGAAGGTAGGTTCCAAAGATTTGCCTTTAAACTGAGTTGAGGGCATGACTTTAATAAAAAGCTGAAAATCATCAGCATAGTTGTAATAAAGGATGTTCCATGTTTTGAGAATCAATGCTACATAGGAGTGGTGACAACGTAGCAACTTGTGGAATTCCAAAGGCTAGTGGCCCCCTTATAAAAATATGGGACCAGATGCCCTAATCATTTTTACAGTCATAAACACTCAAATTCAAAATTTGCACCCCAAAAATTTTGTTTTTAATGTACTAATCGCAGTGTAGGATTCTATTGACATTTTACTGATTTACTAAGATTGCGAATGAATACCTATTCGGTATTTGGAAGAGGTGGATTTGGGCACATCTGTCTGTTTTGTATCAATGTTCTGTGACTGCGATTTGATTACAAAATATTGAAAAATTACAGAGCCCCCTATTTGAATGGTAAGACATTGACAAAATGGATGGTAAGCCATTCACTCTTAGGGTCCACCCCTTAGTGAATGAAAAGGATGTTTGTAGCAGAGTAGGCAGTGCTCTAGGGAACCACTACCAACTCGCAAAGAGTTTTTTTTTTTTAAGGGAGACATGTTTTTTAAACATATCCTCATTTCCAATAAGGAAAACATGCTGCATTAAAAAAAAAGGTTTATTCACATGCAAATTGCTGAACAGCTACACAGGTGAAAACGAAGTACAACACACCTGCTGCAGAAATTAGGGGAAAACAGGCAAAGGGAGTACAATAGAACCACTGGACTGGATATTTCTCTCGAAATGGACTTGTCACAGGCTTAGACTACCTCAGTGGCAGAGGACTGATAAGTCACTGAATCAGCTGTAAGGTAAACAGGAGACTACTGGTAAATACAGGGGTACAGACAGGAGTGCTAGAGTTTACTGGTTTTGGCAGAGGCAATTGCCATATCGAGACACAGGAAACTAAAACACCAATCTAGAACCCCTGGACTCTACTGCTGAGGAGGAAAGAGGAAGAAGGCTACCTGAGATGTTGAGAATACCAGAATACAAATTAGGTGAGTGGAATGGATAGACTCCTAACACAAGAGAACTCAGAAGGTAATGAACAACAAACATGAGGGAGGATTATATGTGTGCAAGCTGACATGAAGTGGAGAGCCACAACAACTAACGACATGTTGCCAGGCATAGACTCTTTGTCAGAATGGCCTAAACAATGCCTCTCACCCATATCCAGTGGACCCACACCAGTAATGAGAAAGTAATCAAGTGGCGGCTTAGTGTTCATAGGGGGATATTCTCAAGAACGTGCGATAAACATCGCCAAAATAGGCTAACGCAATTTTTCTTATCGCCGTCTATCGCGGGAAAATAACTCTGTGCCAACGTCGTATTCTCAACACGGCGGTAACATGCGATAGTTTCCCGATAACGCCTCAAATGTCCGCGATACAACTACTGCGACGGCGATAAAAAAGGAAACCCGAACGTGAAAAAAGTTGCGATGGGCCCAACTGCGATAAAAATCCAGCGAAAAGCAGCGCCAGGCCCGCAAGTCCCACAAGTAAGGCGGGAAAAATCACTATAAAAGCGGCAAGAATGAAATACAAATAAAACACAAACAACTGCGAAGCACCATGGAGGTAGCCGGAGCAAGCACAGAGGACAACCCGAACCCCACAAGCCCCACGGAGGAGCAGCCTGGGACCTCGGGGTCAGGGAAGGGCAAGGAGAAGAAGAAGAGGAAGACGCAGTTCAGTCCGCAGGAAAACAGGATCCTGATTACGGAGGTGACAGAACACCATCAACAACTGTTCGTCACCTCCACTGTGTCATTGGCAACAAAAAATGGAATATGGCAGTCCATCGTGGACAAGGTGAATGCAGTCGGAGTACTGAGGAGGACAATGGAAGAGGTCAAGAGGCGATTGAATGATCTGAAGCGCAAAACCAAGCTGAAACTCGCCAACAACCGCAAAGCTGCAATGCAGACTAGGGGTGGGAGTCCTGCGCCACAGGAGGAGCTGGATGAGATGGAGGAAATGGTGTCCACAGTCATCAGTGTGGAGACGGTGGTAGGAGTCGGAGGACCGGACACTGCTCAACATGACCTGACACAACAGCAACAGGGTGAGTAACCACCAGGGACTAGGGGGACGGGGGGGAGATGGGCACAATGGCACACATGCACAAGTAAGTACAGCACATCTGAAGACAAACCATGCCCAAGAGTCACAACTCTGACCAAGTGCCCAATTTACCCAAGTCTGCAACAGCTCAGCACTGTATAAGCACAGAAGTGAAAGGCACACAGCCTGAAAGGGATAAGGGCCAGCCAAATCAGAGCTGAAGGGGCAAATCACCCACAATGCAGCACACACACATAACACTCAGAGCACCTCAACATTAAGAACAAAGTGGACCAAACTGCAACACTTTCACAACAGAACAGAGGACACAACTGCTGACGCTTGTGTGTAGAAAATGGCCATTTGCATTTGGCATAGCAGGAAACTGTGAGATGATAATGGACAAATACAACCTCACATACGTGATGGTGGCGAAATGTCAACTGTCCAGCATTAAATAGGCATCTCCACACAAACAGTCACAATGTACATTGACATGCAGTCTGTTTGTAAACTTGGCCAATGCGTCAACATACATGTGAACACAATGTAAAACTGCATCTCCCCTTCACATTGCAGAGGGAGAATCATCACCTCCTGCAGAGCAGACCGTACTCCTCATCAACGATGATGAAGAGGACCTACACACCATCGACCCTGACGCCCTCCAACAGCTCATGGACACCCTTAGCACCCCACCCCCAGGAGCAGGGCAGCCCAGCTGCATCGAGGAGAACCCACCCCTTGCACAGACCACACAGCAGGAAGCACCCACCACCACGGCCATCTCCCAGGATCCCCACGAGCAACACATGGCATTCCAACGCCATGTGTCGCAGGGCCAGAAGGGGATGGCAGAGCAGGTGCGCGTGGGGTTCGACCTCATGGCAGCCAAACTAGATGCCATACGTGGGTGTCCAAGTCCCATCAGGGACCACCTACAGGCCCTAACGGACACCCACAGTCCGCTCCATGGTCTCCAACAATCCATGGCTGACATCGCTGGAGTCATGACTCGTAGGCAAGAACAATTGTCTAGTCAGAGTGGCTCCAGCGATCTCAGCCGTGAGTTGGCCAACATGGGGAGGAACATGGAGAACATGGAGCGGATGCAGGCGGGAAGAATGGCTGCCACGGTTGCACACCAGCGAGATGTAGCAGGGATCTACCATGCCCTGCAGATCCTCATCATGGCAGTGCGGCCAAAAGGCCTGGCGCAGATGAATGCTGCTGCCACTACTCCCTCCACATTACCACTCCCTGATGTGTCAGTGCCTCACAGTGCGGCTGACAATCCACCTCCGGCCCCTGATGTGTCATTGCCACACAGTGCCACAGACAAAACACCACCACCCACATGTGAGGCACATCACACATAGGAGGACGATGATGAGGATGAATCTGCTGTTGGGCTAAGTAGGAAGCGGTAGCATTCATCTCCACCATATGGCCTCTTTCTGCTTGGTTCTGCCCTCTGCATCATGCCCAGGAATAACACCCTCCACTGTCCCCCTTAACACTCTGCGACACTCACCTTGGCCCCCGACATGGACTGCTACATTTGTTTAGGCAACCAATGACACAGAAATCAAACTGCAGACTGAACTCCCTCTCCTACGATGTACTTTTCCCTCCCCAAAGGACCCTGGCTGGCTCTCCACGGGGCAACATTGTAAAGTAGCGTGTGCATGGCCAGGTACTGGTCCACCTTCACCACTCCACCGAATGTGATTAAGACATTCAAAGTCACACAGATGAGTCATGTCCATGATCAAGCAAGTATGAAAGTATGGATGGATGTAGGGGCAGTGATTCCAAACAACGGTGCTCCCTGGGAACTGATTTCAATGTGCATGTATGTCCGTGACCCAGATAGGCAGTGAGATGACTGGGAATGTGTGAACTAGCTGTGGCCTCATTGCTCCAAAACAACAATCTCGCTATTTCCAAACTGAGCCCCACGTCAATGTATGAAATAGGGCTGTGTGTCACAAAGTCAAAGTTATGTGGAAGCCACAGCTCGGAGCAATGATTGGTTTGAGTGTGGAGCGCTTGAACTCCTGGGATGGTCGGTGCGTAAGTGTGAAGGTCAGACCATGCAAGTGAACTACGAGCAAGGACTCCTGTGTGTGGGGTGTGTATACGTTGGTCTCTGGTTAGCGCTGTGTGTAGTGTGGGAGCCGTCAACAGCTGCTATGGTATCGCTCAGGGGGTGCCGGGCGCATGCATTCCCAAGGTCGGAGGTGCAGATGTGCTACCACCTTCTAGTTCAGACAGAGGGGCTGTCATCCACAATGTTAGTTTGTCATCTGCTTGCATTCTGGAAATGTGATGGGGATTGGGTGGGGGAGATGTCACTGCTTCGCCTTCCGGCATGGTTGAACCCATACCAGCCATGTACGTGCCCTCACGGTCAGTATTGCATGCTCTGATGTAGCAGTATTGTTTTGCTGCAGTCTGACAGTGATGGGTGCAGGTAGCTGTGAGGAGGCGGATGACCACTCACCTTGCACCTATTAGCTGGCACTGATCACTACTCTTGATGGATGACGTCCGTGTACACATGTGACCTGTACATGTCACATTTGACCAGGGGACACCTTGGTGTGTTCCACACAAGGTGGACCTGCTGGCTTGTAGGCTGGTGTGCATCTCCCAATGTTGCTGAGGTGTCCACTGTGCCCACATCCCCCTTACGGCCATGTTGTTCATGTTGTGGGACTCGACACACAGGGTGTATATTTGCATCAGGCAGGTACATCTCTGACCACAAATGGCACCCTGTTGTCTTTTCCTGAACACCAATGACGACCTTCATGTCATGTTCATGTACACGTGAGACGCTGATGAGTGGCATGACGTACTACATGTGACACCCTGATATGGCATATCAAATACGTGACGCCCTAAACAGCCTCTCGGTACAGAGGTGACATACACACCATCTCTTCTTGCAACATCTGCGAATGTTAGCACTCAATGTTGCACTTACACCCGTCAGAGTAATGTGCTAATGCAGAGGATTGACATGCACACAGGGAATGTGTGTTGCTAAGATTTTATTTGTGCATGCTGGTCATGTGGTCATCTTGTACTGTGCCATGATTGCTGTGGACAGTCACAATGTGACGTGCTCATGCGAAGAAATTGTTGATGATTGTGTTCCTTCGGGCTATTCCTGCTGCGGCTGCAGTGGGGTATGGTCCACCTGCATCATCTTCCTCATCATCGTCAGGTGCTTCTGGGACTTGGATCCATGGGGCATTGGTGCGTACACATATGTTGTGCAATACACAACATGCAGTGATCATCTTGCACACTATTTCTGAGCTATACAAGAGTCTTCCACCGGTGATGTCCAGGCACCTGTAACGTGATTTCAACACCCCAAATGTGCGTTCAACAATGCCCCTGGTGTGTTTGTGGGCCACATTGTACTGCCTCTGGGCCGGGGTGTTCGGGTCACGGAGGGGTGTCATCATCCACGGGCAGAGTGCATATCCTTGATCACCTGTGAGAGGTAAGTGAAATTAGTGTTAACTGGTGGTTCTGCATGCTGTGTTGGCAGACATACAAGTTTCGTGGTGTGTGATTTGTGTGACCTTGGGATTCATGTTAGCCATGTATTGCTGCTGGCAAATGTGGTAGGACAATGTGTATTGTATTACGTAGCCTCAAAGCTTCTCCTCCCTCCCACCGAGCCTATTTACTTGTGTGTGCTGCGCGGTTGCATCACTTGCACTCTTACGGCACACCATTGGCATGCCTGTCTGCGCATGTCCGCAGGACTAACAGCAAGACTGTAATGTTGGCCGTTGAAGGTGGGCGGCCACGTGTGTGTAGGCCTATGGTAAGGATAGGGCGGACACAGATGTGGAGTTCTGGCCTGGCTGAACTCGCGCTGATATTGAGGCTAGGCCTTCGGTTCAGGCTGCGGCAACAGTTGGCATGTATGATCCGAGACCCCGAGCGGTCTCGCGCTCCTTTATTAATCCATTCGGGCGAGGCCGCCCTCCTGGTGCATGCTACATTGCAACATTCTCGATTACAGGCCGGGTGGCGCAGACACTACTACGGAGACACACGCCATAGCCATGTGTCCCTTTTCCCAAATAACATACTAAATCTCCCATTCCGTTTTTCAAACAGCCGCGTTTAAGCGTGCATGTTGAAATTGACATCTTTTTAACCAATAGCAACTCACTCCGTGACAGCTCCATTGAGCTGCTGCACCACGGCGTGCATGTCACGTTCTACAACTTAGAATGACGTATACAAAATGAGTAATGACTCATCCTGAAAGCTCAATTGAGCTGCTACACTCGAGCGTGCACGTCGTGCTCACGTAAAATGCGCTATTAATAGCTGCTCCTATCCTCTCGGCCTCAGTAACTGATCGAAGCAACTGCCGGACGGACGCGCTTTTAGCATACCAAGGTGAGACACAATGAGAAATGATTTAGATAGCTGTAGTCAGCGCGCCACAGCGCTACACAGTGGTTTTAATTTAGTCAATATATTATTTTTGCAGCAACCCAATTTGAAAGACTCCAACCGGCTGGTGGTAGTCAAGTGAAGATTTAGATGAAGTGTGTTACACTTCTTGTTATTAACTTTTGCAGTGCGGAACTACACACTGCATTCTACTGATAAAGCCCCCATTATTTCTTTTAGGCTCCAACCGGCTGGTGGAGACCTCTTTATAAATTCCTGATTAATTTAGACGAATTCCTCATTCTGGTAAGGATCTTTACCAGCTGTTGTTTAAAAGCAATTTTGTATACACCTCTTCAATTTCTGAATAGAGGCTCTTGTTATTTGCAGATTTCATCTACTGAGGCATCTCCATATTGGTAAGCTTTTCCATAGCTGCTAAACAGTTATAATTAATTTTTGTTTTTAACACACACCTGATCATGCTTTATAATTAACTTCATAGGCTGTCCACTCATCCCTCCATACGTCCTGAAGAAGACCCGCTCTGATGCACTTTACATTTGCGCTACTTTCAGGGTCGAAACGTCGACATGCCACATATGTCCGCACAGCCCTCATGATCATGATTTAACTCATCAACGGATCTTATAGTACATGTGCAAAAATAAACAGGACAAAAACTTCTTAGAAAAAAGCCCCTCCTTCTCCCCCTATTTTATTGCACGTCTATTCTTCTTGTATATAGTGTACTGTCTATGTCGGACTTCTCCGTCCAGATTCCTCGGGACTGTGCTGATGCTCTAAAGGGGTCCACCTCTCGACGGCCCCAAGTCTGGAATGTACACACACACAGACTGTTGGGATAGTCAAGCGAGGGAAGGAAAGGGTAGGAACAGCAGGGAGGGAGATCTAAGAAGAAATAGAGAAACACAAGATCAGTGGATAGTGGTATCACCACAACTTAAGTTCAAGAACCTAGCACATTCCCCACACTGCTGAACTTCACACACCCTACCTGCAAAGGAAAAGATAAGCGATGGCTGCCAGAAGAGAGTAGGGGGGGATGCAGGGTTTCCATATACTCTAAGAAGAATCAAAAAGAGAACAGACATGTAACAGACCTCTTTCTCTGAGGAACACCATAGACTACTAGTAATAGTCCCCTTTACACATACCTATAGATACATATAGAAATGCGGTAGCTGCAGGGACTTAACAGTCTGGACACCCCTATTATAGTACCTCTCTCCTGGGAAATAAACAAGACAAAGAACAAAAAGGTGATATGATAAGGTAATGATTGGCTGGGTTAAATAGTCTTCTTCATCAATCTCTATGAAGGCGTCAGAAAATATTATCCCAATGCAATGCCAGGCAAGGATTGCACCTTACAGTGAGTTCTAGTTCTTCCCCTGCACGAGACCGAACACTGCCGGTCTCAGCCAACAGGGAAAAGGACAAGGGACTATGTCTCTATATGTTTTCCCCCGCACGAGACCATGCACAGCCGGTCTCATCCAACTGGGAAACACAAGGAACACGGGACTCAGTTAGACAAGACACTGAGTCTCTGCAATCTTTCCCCACACGAGACCATGCACAGCCGGTCTCATCCAACGGGGAAACACAAGGAACGCGGGACTCAGTTAGACAAGACACTGAGTCTCTGCAATCTTTCCCCGCACGAGACCGGGCGCCTTCGGTCTCATCCAACGGGGAAACACTAGGAACGCGGGACTCAGTTAGGCAAGACACTGAGTCTCTGCAATCTTTCCCCGCACGAGACCGGGCGCTTCCGGTCTCATCCAACGGGGAAAAGCAAGGAATGCGTTAGTGCAAGGCAGGGCTTACAAGCCCCCGAAGGCAATCTGAGGGATGCGAGACAAAGTTACTGGGCGCACCGCCCTCTTACCGCCTGTACCGGAGAAGCCGTCGGTAAACCACAGGAACTGGAATAATTGGCTGCGAGGATTGTTCCTGGCGGCTCTTGTACCGGAGTTCCTGGTGTGACGTCAGAGCACGTACAACGTGTCTCACGGGGCATAACGGGACCTGTAGTCTTCAGGCTTGGGTCTGCCCACTTCCTGGTTTCGCGTGATGTCACAGTCAGCGCGTAACCGGTCAAACCCTGACAGTACATCCCCTCCCCTGCGGACGCTGACTGACAGACGGTTTCTCGGGATGCAAGCGATGGAACCGGGCCGTAAGACGAGGGGCGTGCACGTCCCCAGCCGGTTCCCATGAATCTTCTTCAGCACCATAGCCCTTCCAGGAAACCAAATACCACAGTCTTCCTCGCACCTTCCTGGCATCTTTTATTTCCTGGACCTCATACTCTCGCTCCTGTTGTACCCATACCGGTATAGGTTTTCGTTTCACCGGACAGTGAGAGGGTTTCAAAAGTGAAACGTGGAAGACAGGGTGGATTCTGAAATGAGCTGGGAGTCACAATTTAACGGCAACCGGATTAATAAGCCTGATTACTCGATACGGGCCTATGAATTTAGGATTGAACACACTGTGTTTCTTAAAGTGTATGTGTTTTGTGGCCAGCCATACCAAATCCCCTTTCTTGTACAAAGGACAAGGGCTACGGTGTTTGTCTGCCAGGGCTTTGTACTTTTCTTTGGCCTGAAGCAGATTGTTACGTGTAGCAAGCAAGGTCTGGCTAATACGAAACAATCGCTCTTGAAGATCTGGTAGTCTGGCGCTGGTACTAGGTAGGAGCAAAGGAGTGAATTGGGGGTGAAACCCATAGGTACTATAGAAAGGCGTGTGTTGGGTGGAGGAGTGTTTGGCGCTATTGTATGCTATCTCAGCCACCCATAACCAATCTACCCATGCTTCGGTGTTATTATTTACATAACACCTGAGGTATTGTTTAAGAGTCTGATTTAATCTTTCAGTCTGGCCATCGGTCTGCGGGTGGAAACTTGTGGAAAGAGATGAGGTGATATGTAGTTCTGCACACCATGTTCTCCAGAAGCGAGCGGTGAACTGGGCCCCTCTGTCTGATATTATTGTCTTGGGAAGACCATGAAGACGCACTACATTGGTCAAAAGAATGTGTGCCAGTTGACTCGCTGCAGGTGCTTCAGTGCAGGCGATAAAATGACCCATTTTGGTTAGATAGTCGATAACTACTACTATCGCCGTCTTTCCCTGATCCCTGGGTAACCCCACGATAAAGTCCACAGAAAACCTCTCCCATGGGACCTCGGGTGTGGGGATCGGTTGTAGAAGTCCTTGAGCCTGTCTGTGATCCGTCTTCATCTGGGCACATGTGGAACATTCTCTAACCCATCGTAGCACATCTACATGAACCGTGGGCCACCAAAATTGGCGTAGCACCTTCTCCAGTGTTTTCTCGCCCCCCATGTGACCAGCACAAGGAATCTCATGACACCAAAAAAAAGACCAATTTGCGTAGAGATCTGGTAGGAACAAGCACCTGAGAACCCTTCATGGGGAGACCTTGACGCATCTGCCAGTCTCTATGGTATGTAAGCCATGTTTTCCAGGTAAAAGATCGCACCCCTGTTCTGATGCTCTGCAGAAAATCCTTTGTTTCGGTAGCGCATACTACTCTGCTCGGTTCTATGATTGCTTGCTCAGGAGCGACGGTTTGATGTGTTGGGTTTTCTTGTCGTGTGAGAGCATCAGCTTTTTTGTTGCTAACTCCAGGCCTCAAGGTTACAACGAAATGGTATTCTTCAAAGAATTGCATCCAACGAAGCTGCCGTGGTGTGAGATGTCGTGCGGCTCGCATAAATTGCAGGTTACGATGGTCCGAGTACACCGTCACCTGGTGGACCGCTCCCATCAACCAGTGTCTCCACTCCAACAGCGCATCCCTGATAGCCATGAGTTCTTTTTCGGCTATTAGTGTAGTTTTGTTCCGCTGTGTTCAGTTTCCGAGACATAAACGCTATGGGGTGGAGATAACCGGTGGTTTCATTTCGTTGAGACAGGACTGCTCCCAGTGCCACGTCTGATGTGTCGGCCTCTACTATGAAGGGCAGATGAGGGTTTGCATGAGCCAGAACAGGTGCGGATGTAAACGCCTTTTTGAGAAGATCAAATGCTTCTTGGGTTTCCTCGGTCCATACAAAAGGTGTTTTCTTTCTGGTCAGGCGAGTCAGGGGTGCTACTAAGTCAGAGAAATGTTGAATGAATCTTCGATAGAAGTTCGCAAACCCTAACAGGCTTTGGATGTCTTTGACGTTGTTTGGACGTGGCCACTCTACCACCGCCTTGACTTTCCTTTCTGCCATCACCTGGCCTGAAGGGGTAAGCATGACTCCCAAGAACTCAACCGTGGTCACATGGAATTCGCATTTTGAGATCTTACAGTAAAGCTGGTGTTTACGTAAGGCTTGGAGGATTTTACCTACATGGACGACATGGTCTTCTTCGTTGTCTGAATATATCAGAATGTCGTCGATATAAACAACAACGAAGTGGTCAAGATATTCCCTGAGCACCTCATTAAGAAAGAATTGAAACGCGGCAGGGGCGTTGCACAACCCAAAGGGCATAACCAGGTATTCGAAGAGCCCATACCGCGTCTTAAAGGCCGTCTTCCACTCATCGCCTCGGCGCATTCGTACCAGATGATACGCTCCTCTCAGATCAAGTTTCGTATAGATGCCAGCCGCTCTTACCTGTTCCAAAAGAACAGGGATCAATGGCAGCGGATACTGGTTTTTTATGGTGATGGCATTTAAGGCCCTAAAGTCGATGCAACATCGCAGATCCCCATTTGCTTTTGGTATAAAAAAAAGGGGGGATGCTGCAGGAGACCGGGAGGGCCGGATGAATCCCATCGCTAGGTGTTTATCCAGATAAGAACCGAGATATTCGGTTTCTGGGACAGTAAGGGCGTAAATTCTGCCACAAGGAATAACTGCTCCCGGAGTCAGGTTGATCCGACAATCGTATTCCCAGTGCGGAGGGAGCACCTCCGCCTGTGAGTCGCTGAATACGTCTGCGTATACTCCATAACATAGGGGCAGCGTTACCTCTTTTTCTGCCGCCATCGCTATGTGGTGCTTTGAGGCCAATGTTTGAGAAGGCCTGATACTTGGCTGAAGACAGTGTTCCTGACAGTAAGGGGATGTTAGTTGTAGGGTTTTTTTCACCCAGTTTGTGAGGGGTTCGTGTTGTTGCAACCACGGGAGGCCTAATATAACCCCATACTGCGGGGCTCGAATGATGTTGAAGGACAACCATTCATGATGATAGCCAGCAAAATTGAGCTCGTATTCGGGAGTGTGGTGACTTATGGGTCCTGACTCCAGTTCTTTTCCATCGACAGCATACACCACTTCAGGGTGGGGTTTGCACAGAAGCTGGACTCCCAATCTTACTGCTTCATCCCGGTCCATAAAGCATCCAGTGGCTCCTGAATCCACCATGGCTCTTATAGGTTTCTGTTCTTGATCTATCGCCACTTCCAACGTAATGAAGAAATGGTCGGATTCTGTCTTTGCACAGAGAGTTATTGAAGGGATAGTACAGCTGCTTGGGGGTTTCCCTTCTGCTGCCCTCAAGCGTTGGGGTTTTCCGCCCCCTTGTCCGCTACTATAGTGGCCAGTTGTCCCGTTCTGGGCCGACCATACTTGGGTTTCACTGGACAGTCACGTAGGAAATGTCCCTTCTTCCCGCAATACAGACACAATCCCTGTTTGCGTCGATGGTCCCTCTCGCTAAGCGTTAGTGAGGCTCTCACCGCCCCAAT
Source organism: Calotriton arnoldi (assembly GCA_963921515.1). NCBI lineage: Eukaryota > Metazoa > Chordata > Amphibia > Caudata > Salamandridae > Calotriton > Calotriton arnoldi. Next base: position 153,422 of record CAWUFW010007845.1, read on the forward strand.
CTCCATTGGTTCGGGTTTTGCAAAAGGTTTTTCCACGGAGGGCGATCTGTCATGCAGCGGGGCATACCTCTCCTTCCTCCTATGATCCCCTTTCCGTTCTTTGAGTCTATGGTCAAGGCGCAGCGTGAGCTCAATGAGCGCGGCACATGTGCGGGGTTGGGGGTCTATTTGGGCAAGGACATCTTTTAACTCCTCTGTGAGCCCCTGATAAAAGATGGCCGACTGCTTGACCTCGGGCCAGTCAGTTTCTGCAACCAGCCTTCGAAAATTATTGAGGTATGTAACCAGATCTGAGGTACCCTGCCGAAGCTCTAGTAGATCCCTGTCAGCGGAGAAGGTGTCGGCACGACGATCGAACGTTTTTTCGAATTCTATTTTGAATTCGTCCCAATCATAGAGAAGGGGATCGTCCCGTCTTACTACCAGGACTGCCCACTGAGCTGCCTCACCACCTAAATATGAAATCAAAAACGCCACCCGGGCTTGGTTAGTGGCGAACATTTTAGGCTTACAGGTGAAGTGGAGCAATACTTGAGTCATAAAGACCTGCACCTTCTTGATATCCCCATAAAACCTTTCAGGGGGAGCTAAGGGAATCTGTGAGGGCATTTCTACTATTACTGAGGCAGGATGTGGGGTTCCTCCTACATCAAACGGGTTTCTTTGCATTCTGTCTACTCGGGCTTGCAGGTTTGCTGTTTCCTGCCACGAGGCTGCAAGCTCTGCTTGTACCAACGCCAGAGCTGCCATAACGTCATCTAAGGTGGCCATCCCTAACCTCAGCACAATCAGGAGGAAAGAATTCGTGGGCCGATTATTCTGTCGGACTTCTCCGTCCAGATTCCTCAGGACTGTGCTGATGCTCTAAAGGGGTCCACCTCTCGACGGCCCCAAGTCTGGAATGTACACACACACAGACTGTTGGGATAGTCAAGCGAGGGAAGGAAAGGGTAGGAACAGCAGGGAGGGAGATCTAAGAAGAAATAGAGAAACACAAGATCAGTGGATAGTGGTATCACCACAACTTAAGTTCAAGAACCTAGCACATTCCCCACACTGCTGAACTTCACACACCTACCTGCAAAGGAAAAGATAAGCGATGGCTGCCAGAAGAGAGTAGGGGGGATGCAGGGTTTCCATATACTCTAAGAAGAATCAAAAAGAGAACAGACATGTAACAGACCTCTTTCTCTGAGGAACACCATAGACTACTAGTAATAGTCCCTTTACACATACCTATAGATACATATAGAAATGCGGTAGCTGCAGGGACTTAACAGTCTGGACACCCCTATTATAGTACCTCTCTCCTGGGAAATAAACAAGACAAAGAACAAAAAGGTGATATGATAAGGTAATGATTGGCTGGGTTAAATAGTCTTCTTCATCAATCTGTATGAAGGCGTCGGAAAATATTATCCCAATGCAATGCCAGGCAAGGATTGCACCTTACAGTGAGTTCTAGTTCTTCCCCTGCACAAGACCGAACACTGCCGGTCTCAGCCAACAGGGAAAAGGACAAGGGACTATGTCTCTATATGTTTTCCCCCACACGAGACCATGCACAGCCGGTCTCATCCAACGGGGAAACACAAGGAACACAGGACTCAGTTAGACAAGACACTGAATCTCTGCAATCTTTCCCCGCACGAGACCATGCACAGCCGGTCTCATCCAACGGGGAAACACAAGGAACGCGGGACTCAGTTAGACAAGACACTGAGTCTCTGCAATCTTTCCCCGCACGAGACCGGGCGCTTCCGGTCTCATCCAACGGGGAAACACTAGGAACGCGGGACTCAGTTAGGCAAGACACTGAGTCTCTGCAATCTTTCCCCGCACGAGACCGGGCGCTTCCGGTCTCATCCAACGGGGAAAAGCAAGGAATGCGTTAGTGCAAGGCAGGGCTTACAAGCCCCCGAAGGCAATCTGAGGGATGCAAGACAAAGTTACTGGGTGCACCGCCCTCTTACCGCCTGTACCGGAGAAGCCGTCGGTAAACCACAGGAACTGGAATAATCGGCCGCGAGGATTGTTCCCGGCGGCTCTTGTACCTGAGTTCCTGGTGTGACGTCAGAGCACGTACAACGTGTCTTGCGGGGCATAACGGGACCTGTAGTCTTCAGGCCTGGGTCTGCCCGCTTCCTGGTTTCGCGTGATGTCACAGTCAGCGCGTAACCGGTCAAACCCTGACAGTCTATATCACTAATCACTACATGTCACTTCTTTCACCACAGTCACTCATTGTTCCTTGCTGCAATTGAATGTATAATTGTGACAGCCACTAGTATTTGATACTTGTTTGGAATATACTACTGAATCTTATTTTTGGTGTGTGTTTTCCTTTTCCTTCAAGAATTATAGTTTTTTGCGTTGTAAATAAGTATTTGCTCTTTGAGTAATCTAAGCAATTGTAAATCCCGACAGAACCAATTGTTTTCTTAATAGTCACTTTTGTGGCCATGCCGGAACTGAACCACTCCCAGAGCCCAGAACTGAACCACGCCCAGAGCCCCGGGCCATTTCTCCGCACTCCTCACACGTGTGCGCCGCCGCGGCAGCGCTGGGATGTGGTACGCTTCGGAGTACGTCTCCAGATGATCTACCCAGGCTTACCAGCGGCCTGCCTGGGACGGGGGAGGTCTTGTGACTGTGAAGGGCTCCAGTGGCGTTACCGAGGACATGCTGTTGGCTACTGGAGGCGGGCTTGTGGGGTAGCCCCTCGGGACAATGACTTGCGTGCACTGAGGTAGGCCCACCGGAAGAGCTGAGCGGGCGTGCATCATGCTATAATGCTGGAGGCTGGACGGTGACTTGTGGTGCACTGAGTTCGGCCCACCGGAAGAGCTGAGCAGGTGTGCAGCCTGCGATGATGCAGCAGGCTTGGAGGGGCGGACTGGAAAGGATGTGTCTGTTACTTGCTGTACCGCAGTGTGGTCAGAAGGCAGCAGTAGCCAACTTGCAACTCTGCGGTGCCGTACCCCTGGGTGCGCTGGGGGCCTGTTGCGCAGAATCCAGTGATCGGCTGAGGAGGCTGCCAAGCTCACAGAGCCCGGCCTTGGAGATTGCACCGGCATGTGGTGGGCCCTCTTGGAGGGACGCCGGTGGCGGCAGGTGAGCAGTGAGGCCTGGGTGCGCAGGGGCGGCATTCACCGCTGGGCGCAGCTCGGGTCTGGGGATCAGTGGGCTGGGGTGCGGCAGGCGCACAGGATCACGCAGGCACCACCGGTCACGACGGTGGCCTCGTGGCAGGGTGAGGGATGCCGCCCTGGCAGACACGCCACTGCAGGCGATGACGAGATGTGCGCCGGGTGGCGTGGGACGTAGCCACCTCGTCGTCGGTGTGACTTTGCCTGTTGTAGGTGGTCGGCCACGTGTGTGTAGGCCTATGGTCAGGATATGGCGGACACAGAGCCACACGCAGTAGTTATTTCAGTGGCCGTCCCGGAAGTGAACCCCTCCCTGAGCCCCAGCCTATTTAGTCACTCCCATACGCTGGACTGGCGTGCGCCGGCCCTGCCCACTATGCTTATGCTTACAGGGGGGCCGACATGGCTACTTGTCCAAGGTTGTCCAAGGTGTTCCCCACTGCCTGTGATGACATGGTTGCGTCCACTGTCCACGACACTACAGACTCCAGCAGTATGTGTCCACATGGACATGTCTGTGCTCTGCATACTCAAGACTGTCCAGCACATCACCGCCACACTTGGCATTGTGTACATTGTTATTCATAGGTCCATTGCCTCCTTTGCACAATCGTGGTTCCCACCTCTTCCCACATTCTGCAAATGTGTGGCAGAGGGGCTATGCCTTAGTGTATGGTTTGTCCACATTTCTGGCCCCTCTTACCTCAGTTACTTGTGTTGTCATGTCTGGCAGGTGTGCATGTTGGTTGGCATGTTGAATGTGATTTTATTACGTGTCCATTCCCACAGTTGTGCGTTGTGTGATTGTGGAATTGAGGTGTGTGGTGTGTTCCGTTGGTACTTACCAGCGAGCAGTCCATTTCCATAGGTGCCATCCTGAAAGCGCTGGTTGATGATGGACTGTCGGAAGATGTATGAATCATGCACACTGCCTGGGAAGTTGGCGACGACATTGGTGAACAGTCCCCGGTGGTCCACTATTGCCTGCACATTGATGGAATGCGTGTGCTTCCTGTTGCGGTAATTGTGTGCAGTGTCGGCAGGGGGCACAAGTAGGACATGTGTGCAGTCGATTGCCCCCAACACGTGCGGGAATCCAGCTATGGCATAGAAGCCTTGCTTGGTCTCCAGCTGTTCCTGCGCAGTGTGGGGGAAGTGAAGGTGCTGGGGTATGAAACTGATGATGGCATCCAGGACAGGTGTGATGGCCTTTGATAGGGCTGGCTGTGAGACTCCTCCGACTCTGGCAGTTGTTGGTTGGAAGGTACCAGAGGCCAACAGGTGCAGCACAGCCAGCAGCTTTGTCTGCGGAGGGATGTTGGTTGTCCGCTGTGTTGGTACCGTCAGCCTGTGGCCAATGTGGGTCATGATGCGGAGGATGGTTGTCCTTTTGAGGCTGTAGTGGGCAATGACATCCTCTGGCGTTAACTCTGTGAGGCTGATGCATTTTTGGAAGGTCTGCTGTCTTGTTCTGCGCTGCCTCGGTGGTGGTCAGGGGGAGTGGTCCTGGGGGTGGTGGCGGTGGGTGTTGTGGCCCTCTTGGGTCTCCTAGCTGCATGATTAGTAGCTCCATGGCATCTGTTGGTCTTCAGATGTGGCTCTGGCCTGGGCTCCCTTTGTACTGCAGGGTTTCGTCCTACTTAAGAACAGTAAAAAGCAGGTGTTAAGTCCCTGCTGCTAACGCGCCTTATCGCCTGTTTTTGTCCGGCATCGCAGATCTGGTGGTCGTTGAGAATATCGCGAAGTGGTGTTTTCGTGTGTTTTTGCACGGGAACGCCTACTCTGCATATCATTAGCGTTAATTGTCGCTCTCATCCGTGGCGATGTGTTTTGCGGCAGCTATCGCAGGAAAACTGGCAATGTCGGAAGTTTGCACCAGCTTGTGAATAGGGCGATAAGCCTATCGTCACTTTTGCGGTGCTAAAGTGCCGATAAATTGGCGATGACTCCTTGAGAATATGCCCCATAGTCTCTTCAATTTCCACTGTCCTTTTCTCCACAATCACTAATCCCTGATAGCCCTACACCTATCACCTCTCTGCATTGAGCCGTATATAGTAGGTAAAGCTAGGATAGTTCAGCACCTAGTTATATGAAATCCAAGTTGACTTCTGTGGCAGGTTAAAGAAACACCAATACCTCTGACAAGTTGAATCAGTCTTGTGTGTTGCGAATACTGCATTCTCTTTCATTCATACCCCATGCTCTCTCAACTTCACACTGATAGTTACCGGTCAATTGAAATACGACGTGTGTGCCAGCAATCTTCGTGTAGCACCAGTACTGAGTTATTTTTCCACAATCTAGAGAGCCTGAAAGCTGTGAAAAGCTCCTCTACAAGGATATGTGTGAATTGGTGGATTCTCCTAAATAGGGGAAACACTCACTGTGACTCTCTTGTGAGCTTTAGCAGTTAAATCTAAAGGTACTAGCCCTATTGTGCTCACAAGTTAGAATTGAACTCTTTCTCACTATCGTTCTAAATTCACCATAACTAGCCCTCTCTGAATTTTGTGGCATTATCTATGCTTTGAGATACAGGGCACAGAGATGAAGTGTTCTACAAGCACAGCGCCCTCCCACCCACCTTCAGACTCTCAAGTCCATTGCAAACAGTCAAGAGATCCAGCTCTACCGCCACTTCTGCCTGGCTAAACAAAAGAGGTTGTCAGGTCTTATCGACAAATGGAGGGCTGACAATATCAGGACAACTCATAGATAGAGTTCAGCAGGTTCCAGTAAGAGTAAGACACCATTGCAATTGAAGGCTGTGGAAATCAGGACATAGTGATGGTAGGGAACTCTTTGTCAGTTTGATTCCTATTCTATTGTGGCGGGGCTTACTGATAGAGTCACTGACTGTTACTACACCAGTACCCAATCCAAGATGTCTGTTGTAGCTGCAGGTCATGACAACACTTCTTCTAGCTCATTCTAGGCAGAGGCGGCAAGATGCAAACTCTTATTGCCTGGAAAAATTTCATCTTGCTGGGTTTTTGGACTCTCATATTAGTTTGCACCCAGCCACCTTCTTCGTTGCACATTTGCTGTTTTCTCAGGTCCCTTATTGTTCCCCTACATTTTGCATGTGCTGTGCTGAATATTTTGCCTGTAGTCCCACTGCAGGTTTTTTGGACACTCTCACTGACCCAGATCCATGCCTCGTCTAGAACCAGAAATTCCCCGGTTCTGGTGGAAGTAAGTTTATTGCCAATATTGTTTAATCTAATAGCTATTCCATTATGTAGCAATGATTACACCAATTCACTATTCTTGCAGGTTTGCGATGTTCACATGTGGGTGGTTCTCAATTGTCTCCACTTATGAATGTATTGTTTCCCTGTCTCCCTAGGCCAATTACACCACATCATTTTATTCTTACTAGTGTTCTTGAAGTTTTGGACTCATGGAAGCTGGAGGGTGTGAAAGGAAGTCCTTATTAAGGCTGGTGGCTGTGACAACAGTTGCCCAATATTAATTCATGGATCTTGGTGGCTTCTAAGGCTGTATCTGAAGCATAAATGAATCTTTCCACATAATTCCTCATTATCTCATGCTCAAATTAAGGTGTCACTTTTAGGCGTTTCTACATTTTACTTTAACTTGTAAAAACAAACCTAATCATGTTACAGAGCTGCAGGCTGAATCCAAAATGTTAAATGCTTAAATTCAAATATTTAATGCGAAATAAACAAAGGCTCTACATCAGTTTAAGCTTGATAGTCTTTGACTTTGCACTGTAGCTACCACGCTGTTTGTCTCTTGAGGATAGTGTGGTGCTTTATTTTAGAGGTGTCTCTAGTAAACTGGATCACTGACATAATATAGATGCACACAATATCGAAACACAAAACATTGGAAAATAAATATCACTAACAAAAATATCACCTTACTATACTTAATTAAGAAAAACACATATATCAAGAACACAAATATCTTTGTTAAAAATACTGGCTTTTACTTATATCAAAAACACAAATATTGGAAACAAAATATGGTTACCTTTAAATAAAAGTATAACATATACAAAATATCACCTCACACAATATTGACAACAATATTATCTCCAAAACAGTTGCATTATCATTAATAAACATAAAAAAGCTGCTTCTTATAATAAACAAATAAATACAATAAATATTAAGGGCCTTATTATAAGTTCGGCAGTCCGATGGATGCTACCACCAAGAAACCATGATCCCTGGCGGTCTTGCAGCAGTCTGAGGCCCTCAATATGTTGGCTGTGCTGCTGTGGCACTGACAAGCATATTAGAAGTTTCCTCACCACCACAGTTTTCATGGCGCCCGCCTTGAAAAGTGTGGTGGTGAGGAAAATAAGGGGCCCTGCAGGGCCCCCAGTTGCCTCTGCGCCAGGGGATGCATGCAGGGGGGCACATGGTGTGCCCCCCTGTATGCATGCACCCCTAGTTCCTGCAGGGAATGGACTTCACAGTCCATGCCCTGCAGGAACGTGAAATGGCATTGCCATTGCAGTGCCTTGATAAGGCACACATATGGGCCTTAGCACAGCACCTCCGTGGGCCAGCTGCTACAGGACCACCCGACCTGGAATAAAATCGGAATCCGGCGGGTGGTCTCATTATGGGTTCGGCAATATGGAATCAGGGCGTCCTGCTGCCACACCGCCAAACTCATAATAAGCCCCATAATAATATATACACATGTTTATATTAAAAAAAAATGTAATCACCAAAATAATTATATCTCACCCAATATAATATATAACTAAATGTAAATTTTTTTTTTTACATAAACTAAAACATTTATACAACAATCTAAATATTGTTGACCACCACTGGGTAGTTGTGGTTAGGTCAGCGTTTCCTTAGGAAATGTGTTTTTTGTGTTGCTAATAACTTTGGCACCATTTGACAAATCTTCAAGAAACTTTCCAAAAAGTTCTTTTTTTTGCTTAGTTTGTGGATGGAAAGTTTCGGGGTGATCTGTCAAGCAGGGATCCAAAGAAAAAGGGGGTCCTAAAATGCAAATACCCCAGGAATTTTCATAGAATTCTTTAAAAGCCCTACCGCAAAAAACTGCTGACCGGAATTAGTCCAAATTTGGCAGAAAGCTAGATTTCGGTCTACAGATTGTGCTTTTTCTGTTTTGGTGTAAATCTGTTCAGTAGTTTTTGAAAAACCAATGTACACAAATATATTTGTAAATTTGGACAGTTGAGTCCGTGAGAGGCTCGCGAGAGTCTCCTGGAGGTGCCAATTTGAAAATAGAGCATTTTGATTGGCCCAGGTAGCTTTTTTTTCCTTTGTGCTAAGTCTGACTCCCACAGGAGTCAGACTCCTGTGTGCGTGAATGCTCTGATTAGCTGCCAGCAACATGAGAAAAATACTGCTGGCAGCCATTACAGGACTCAGGGACCTCTGTCCTGAGGTAAATAAAAGTCATAAAAGGGGACAGTGTAAGGATGCCCTGCCCCCCTAGGCCCTGTGGGGGGGAACCACAAGGACGTCACCTGGAGGGGAAAAAACAACGTTTTTGCCACAATCTTGCGGGACTCCCACAGGATTGCGGAAATTACAAAAAAATGGTGCCCGTCGTTTTTTTAAGTATATGGGGAGGCTGGCGTGAGTGGGGCCCCTTACCCTAGCCTGTTTTGGGCCCAGGGACCCCATCCCCATGGCTGGGTATGTTATTTAAGAGTAGGGAGTGCACAGCCCCCTCCCTGAGCTGTTTTTTGATAAACATTGCGGGCCTTATTATGAGTTTGGTGGGCTGATGGATGCGATCCCTGGTGGTCTTGCAGCGGTCTGAGGCCCTCAATATGCTGGTGGTGCCACTGCGGCACCACCAAGCATATAAAAAGTTTTCTCACCACCACACTTTTCATGGCGGTGAGCCATGTGCCTATAGGGCCCCCTGTTGTCTCTGTGCCAGGGGATGCATGCAGGGGGGCACATGGTGTGCTCCCCTGTATGCATGTATCCCCAGTTCCTGCAGGGCATGGACTTAACAGTCCATGCCCTGCAGGAACACGCAATGGTGTTTCCATTGGGGTGCCTTGCTAAGGCTCACGAATGAGCCCTACCACTGCACCGCCATGGGCCAGCTGCTGCAGGACTGCCCGACCTGGATTCCATGCAAAAACAACAGTTGATGGACAGAATGCAGAACAATGTCATACATTCACCCCAGTACAGAGATCTGGGCCTAAATCCATCATTTTTTTGCTCACCATGCCATTCCAGTTTGGACCCAGCCATATGCAAATCAGTCTTGACCCTGTGCCTCATGGGAACAGTCCAGCCCGAACTGCCAAGCCAGGTCCTCCCTGGACTGGAAACAAGCATCCTAGGACCGGTTTCGGGGTTTCACCCCTCTTCAGCCAGGATAGCTTGATTCCAGTGGCATGGAGAGCACGGGACCCACGTCTGGGCATACCCGTCCCACTCGGGGTGACAAATGCAAAAACAACAGTTGATGGACAGAATGCAGAACAATGTCATACATTCACCCCAGTACAGAGATCTGGGCCTAAATCCATCGTTTTTTGCTCACCATGCCATTCCAGTTTGGACCCAGCCATATGCAAATCAGTCTTGACCCTGTGCCTCATGGGAACAGTCCAGCCCGAACTGCCAAGCCAGGTCCTCCCTGGACTGGAAACAAGCATCCTAGGACCGGTTTCGGGGTTTCACCCCTCTTCAGCCAGGATAGCTTGATTCCAGTGGCATGGAGAGCACGGGACCCACGTCTGGGCATACCCGTCCCACTCGGGGTGACAAATGCAAAAACAACAGTTGATGGTCAGAATGCAGAACAATGTCATACATTCACCACAGTACAGAGATCTGGGCCTAAATCCATCGTTTTTTGCTCACCATGCCATTCCAGTTTGGACCCAGCCATATGCAAATCAGTCTTGACCCTGTGCCTCATGGGAACAGTCCAGCCCGAACTGCCAAGCCAGGTCCTCCCTGGACTGGAAACAAGCATCCTAGGACCGGTTTCGGGGTTTCACCCCTCTTCAGCCAGGATAGCTTGATTCCAGTGGCATGGAGAGCACGGGACCCACGTCTGGGCATACCCGTCCCACTCGGGGTGACAAATGCAAAAACAACAGTTGATGGACAGAATGCAGAACAATGTCATACATTCACCCCAGTACAGAGATCTGGGCCTAAATCCATCGTTTTTTTGCTCACCAAGTCAGAATCCGGCAGGCGGTTTCATTATGGGTTTTGACGGTGTGGCAACGGGACGGCCCACTGCCACACCGGCAAATCAGAATCAGGCAATGAATAATATATACACATGTTTGAATGAAAAAAAATATTTAATCACCAAAACAATTATAATCCATACAATAAAATATATAACTAAATATAATTTAAAAATTTACATAAATTGTAAACATTTATACAACATTATAAATGTTGTTGAACGCCACTGAGTAGTTGTAGTTAGGTCAGCGTTTCCATAGGAAATGTGTTTTTTGTGTTGCTAATACCTTTGGTACCATTTGACGAATCTTCACGAAACTTTCCAAAACGTTCTCTTTTTTGCTTAGTTTGTGGATGGAAAGTTTCATGGTGATCTGTCAAGCAGGGGCCAAGGAAAAAGGGGAGTCCTACAATGCAAAATCCCCATGCATTTTTCATAGACTTCTTTAAAGCACTACCGCAAAAAACTGCTGACCGGAATTATTACAAATTTGGGAGAAAGCTAGATCTTGGTCCACAGATTGTGCTTTTTCTGATTTGATGTAAATCTGTTCAGTAGTTTTTTGACAATACCAATGTACAAAAATATTTGTATATTTCGACGGTTGGTTCCACAAGAGTCTTGCGAGAGTCTCGTGGAGGGGCCAATTTAGAAATAGAGCATTTTGATTGGCCCAGGGAGCGTTTTTTCTCTTGTGCTATCTTGCTCCTGCAGAAGTCATACTCCCGTGTGAGCGAGCACTCTGGTTAGCTGCCAGCAACATGCGAAAAATGGTGCTGCCAGCCATTACAGTATTCGGTGACTTAGACCTCTGTCCTGAGGTAAAGAAAAAGTCATATAAGGAGACAGTGTAAGGATACCCTGTACCCCCTAGGCCATGTGGGGGGAACCCACAGGGATCCCACCTGGGACAAAAAAAACGTTTTTTGCCGCAATCTTGTGAACATCCACAGGATTGCAGAAAAGAAAAAAATGGTGGTCGTCATTTATTTTTAAGTATAAGGGGAGGCTGAGGTGAGTGGGGCCCCCCTACCATACCATATTTTGGGCCCGGGGACTTCACCCCAATGGCTGGGTAAGTTATTTAAGGGTGGGGGTGCAAGGCCCCCTTCCCCGAGATGTTTTTGGCCCTGGGGACCCCCTCCTCAGGGCCCAATGTATATATTGAGGGGAAGGGGATTTCAGCCTCCTTCCCTGAGCCTCAGGAGGCCCCGGGAACCTCATTCCCCAAGGCTGCATTCAAAAATTTAAGGGGAGGGGGTTGCATGGCCCCCTCCTGAGTCTTAAAATAGCCCTGGGGACCCCCTCACTCAGGGTCATCTCTTTATGCAAAAGGGAGGGCGTCTTCATCACCCACCTTTCTGAGCTTTTAATAGCCACGGGGACCCCATCCCCAGGACCGGCTCACTTACTGTGTCCCTGGTAGCCCATCCCAGGCACACAGTAGTTTCCCTGGCTGCACTACTGAGGGCAGGGAAACATGTTTGCTCCTGTCTGGCGAGAGCATTTTCAAATCTCCCGCCAAGTGGGAGGAACACCAAGGGCCTGATTATGACTTTGGCAGTGCGGGAGCGGGCCACCATGCCACCAGCCAGTTCCCACACTGCCAAAGTCAACCTCCGACCACCCACCAGAGTAGGATTTTTCACCTGGTCTGGTGGGCTGTGCTTTTACATTCCATTCCCATGGCGGTGTCTTTCTAAATGGCACCGCAATGGGAATGCCAAAGCAAGTTCCTGCATGGAATGGACTGTTAACTCCATGGAGTGCAGGAACTTGGGGTGCATACATTCAGGGGCGCATACCATGTGCCCCCCTGCATGCATCCCATGGCCCAGACACACAAGGGGGCCCTGTAGGGCCCCCTTTGTTTTCTTACTGCTGCAGTTTTCGTGGTGGGCTCACAGCCAGGAAAACTGTGGCGTTAAGGAAACTCGTAATATGCCTGCCAAGCATATTGCAGCCTTAGGATCGCCCCGCCAGCACCGGAGATCATGGTTCTCCAGCAGTTGCGGCAGTCCCCTCATGTTCCGAATGCCGCACTCATAATGTGGCAGTTGGACCACTGGTGCGGAGGTCCACGACTGCCACCACACCTCCACCAGTGGTTCAAACTCGTAATCAAGCCCTAAATATGCTCCCAGCTGGCGGGAGCTTTGAAAATGCCCCTGCTTGCTAGGAGCAGACTTGTGTTCTGTTTCCCTGCCTGCACTGTTGCCTGCCTGTTGACAGAACACGCAATGCTCCCACCCAGAGAGAGCAGCATAAGTAGCTGTTTCCTCAGGGCAGGAGCAATGCCAGCTCCCCCACCACTGAAGGAGCCGGCTTGGGCTGCTGGGGACCTGGGGCTCCCCATGTGCCCCTCAACATTTGGTGTGTGGGTGCCCCAGGTGGGTACCAGGGCACTCACCTCTGGCCCCAGAAGTTGAGGTCCCTGGGGCTGGAGAAGACCTGGGGAGGGGGTCTGCATGCCCCCTCCCCTATGAACTGCTTTTTGGGCTGCAGATGACATGGAGCCATTCAGAGCACCAGTGATCATGTGCTGAAGATGGCTACAGGCTGTCTTAGACTAGAGGCAGGAAATCCCTCTGATGCGAGCACTAGAGGGGTTTCTTTCATTTATTTTAGCCTTAGGAGCTGGGAAAGTGCTTCTCCAGCGTCCGAGGCTATTTTTTTTTTCTCTGAAATGATGATTGGCACAAGGTGCGCTGACTTCATTTCAGAGAAAGTGAAAGCGAAATGAGCTGATTGGTTAATTTCACTTTCACTGCTTCAATGCTCAGGAGCATATTGAGCCCTATCGAAGTCCCCCAAGCACCGAAGCAGTCAGGAGAGGTATCGTTGGAATGGGGAGAATCTCCAATTTAAAATGATACCTTTCCCTAGTGGATCTGTGCTTGATGATCGCAGAAGGTGGTCGATCACCAAGCAGGGATCTACCCATTAGACCAGAAGGATTATTTTTAAGGGAAGGAGCAGCCCCACTGGCAATGGGCAAATGCTCCCCTCCTCCCCCAGGCCCAAATTTCTTTCACCCCTTCCTGGGGGCATATTGGAGGTTATTACGTCCGGTCTACCCCCGGGGGCAGAAAGCCCACTAGACACCAGGGATTTTTTTCTAAAGCGCAATGGGTAAGGGCCTAGCCCCCACTCACCCATACAGTCCCCAGCAGTAGACGTTTTCCTCTAATCTGCTGGGGGGGCAGAAAGCCCATTAGACCTCCATCTGGCCCAAGGGGACTTTCTGCCCCCACCCCCACAGGGCCGTATTGGAGGTTCTTACCTCAAATCTGCCCCCGAGGCAGAAAGTCCACCAGACACCAGGGATTTTTTTAAAGGCAAAATGGATTGGAGCGGCCCTCCCAGGCATCGGGCCTAGCCTACACCCACCCATACAACACCCAGCAGTATTTCTGCTCCTCCATCAGGGGCAGACAGGAAGCATTTTCCTCCATTCTGCCCCCGGCTGGAGCAGAAAGCCCACTAGACCACCAGAAGTTATTTTTAGAGGAGGGGAGTGGCTATTTTGTTTTTCACTGCTGGGAGGCCTACTCCTCTCATAGGTTAGCATTGGAAATTCATTCATATACGTTTAAGTGGCAATTCCTGATCAGAAAGGAGTGGTGTAGCCATGTTTGGTATATTTAGAATAATGGTGATAAATCCTGCTTACTGATGCAGTTGGATTTTGCATTACTGTTTTAGAAATGTCACTTTTAGAAAGTGGGCCTTTCTCTGTGCTTATGACTCTTTTGTGCTTTGCAGCCTGACACGCTTGGTGCATACTTTCCAGACAGCCACAACACAGGAAGGGCTGGGTGTAACAGGGGATGCGTCAACATTAATCTGCATACTGATGGTTTTCCTGGGCTGGGAGAGGTCGTTCCCACTTGACATTTATATAGGTTGTGTCCCGCCCTCTCACAAAGGGCTGATTTACTCCCTACTGATTGTTTGGAGCCAGGGCTGGGTTAAAAGTGATTGGTGTATAATTTGATGAAGGGTTCCCTTGAAGTCACCCATTCATCAAATACATTTTTGAGTATAATTACAGGGGCTCTGACCTCATGTTTTAAGACACTGCTTGGGACTTGTAACCAGACACTGTTGGCTCTACATTCTGTGCATTGCCAGAGAACTGCTGGGCTGCCAGGAGGAACCACCATTTGGACTGCCAGCTTTGTTGTGCTGGCCTGCTGCCGACTGATTGCTGGGCTGCAGGAGGGACTGACACTTTGCAACATGACTTATGTGCTGGCCTGCTGCCTGCCTACCTGCTTCTGTGACCTACCAGTGCATTCCAAGTGCTTGTTTGTTTGCCTCCCCTGTTAAAGAAGTCTCAGGGCTATCAAAAGAGTTCCCATGTCCACTGTTACCATGAGACTCTGCCACTGGGTAGTTCGGTAACATGCAACCTTTTTTTGATTTCAAATAATTTTTATTAAGTAATTTTACAAAGAAAGATACAAACAAAATAGAGAATGACTTCAAGCTGTACATCTCCCATTAGTAAGAGTGTCAAACACGTTGTTGATACATGGCACTAGTCATACAAGTACAAACATCCAAGCTATTAATTACATAGTCAGTATGTGACGGTTATACATGACATTAGCTCTACATTTATAAACATCCAAGATACTGTTAACATATTCTGGTTGTGACGACTGTACAAATATAATTCAGATTTAGCAATGGTTATCAGTTAATCGTCATCCTTGGGACATAGTTCTTATCCAATAAGCGTTATAATAGCTTCATTATCTTCTTATGGGAGTTTTGTAGTTGCACTTCTTCCGAAAGAAAAATAAATGAAAAGTAAATAAAAGAAGACAAGAAATTAAGTCAACGAGGGGAAGCGAAAAGGAAAAGGTAGCCATTGGAACATCACAGTGGACATTTATCGTTAAGGGGTGCAATAATATGTGATTCTGATATAGGGCCATGGGTTCCTCTTTTGGAAAAGGGGGTGTTGATCCTGGCATCTTCTCCTCTTCATGGGGGTTTGAAGACGAGGTTAGATGCGTCTAGGGCGTTCCATAGATTAGTGTGCTGGGAGCGCCATGGAGAGAGTTGTAGAGTCAAGTTGTGTGCACCTCTAAGGAAGGCTAGTCACTCTTGCCATATTTTGTGTGAAACGCCTTTATAATTCTTCCAGTGACATAAAATGTCTTTGCATGCCAGAGTCAGCATTAGGTCTAATAGATCACGATCATTATCATTTTGCAATAGGGGATATAGAGGGCCTAAGAGAATATACGAGAACTCTCTACATGGGGTTATGTGAAAGGTATCTTTAATACAGTCAAAAATCTTATCCCAGAATGTTTGGAGTAGGGGGCAATAGAATAGCATTTGTACAAGGTCTCTTATCTGATAGTTGCAGTTCCAACATATAGGGGAGTCAATAAGGTTAATCTTGTGCAGTCTGTTTGGTGTCCAGTAGGTTCTATTGATAACCATAAACTTGGTTTGGGAGAGCGTAGGTGAGATTTTATTTCTGAAGGGTGTCTTATATATCTGATCCCAGTCAAACTTGGTCGAGCTCGGGTTGACTTCTTTTTCCCACTTTCTCTTGGTTTCTTTATGAGATTAACGGGTTTCTGGTGTGAGTAGTCTGTATATTTTAGATACCATGGGTCCTACATTATAATACAGGGCTAACTTAGAGGGAACTGAGGGAGATGCCAGCTTTATGGGTAGTTTGGCAATCTGTACTTTGAGTTTCAGGAATTTGTATAGGTCTATTGCATTCAATTCTTTTTCCGTCTTTAGTTTTTTTTTTTTTTTTTTGTTATCCTCATCTCACCAATAAGCATCTGCAATTCTAAAAAGAAAAGCTGTCATTCGAACCTGTGCACCCTGCGGCTACTGCATTTGCTATGGCCATACCCGCTTTGTTGGGAGCTTGGTGTAATCATAGGACCAGGAGGGACCACAGGGGACTGTACCAATCTCCGATCTCTGCCCCAAGACAATAGGGCTTTCCAGATGTTCACGCCACTCTCATTTTCTCCCCCCTGGTCCAAGCGAGCCATGGCAAACGCAGCTTTTAGCCAATCCTCACACTTCGGGGGCCGTGGTTCTTTCCAGATCTTACAGATTTCTCTCCGGGCAATTAAAACCAGATATAGCAGAAGGCCTCTATGAAGGTGCTGTAAAGTCTCTCCGAGCACAGCAACATCCCCCAAAAAAACAAGTGAGGCATTAACCTTAATTTTAATTTTAAAAATGCCCCAGATGATGTTTTCCACACCCCCCCAGAAAGTTCTAAGTTCGGGGCAATCATAAAAAATGTGAATATCATTGGCTTTAAGAAGGTCACACCTTGGACATTTGGGGGAAGATAGTGGTGCAAACTTAGCAATCTTTGCCGGTGTATAATAAAGCCTGTTGATAACAAAAAAATGGTTCTTTTTTTGGCTAGCCGGCTTGACATATTTATAGAGAAGCTTCAAAGAGGATTCATATAGATTTTCAATTTCAATATCAAAAGGAGAATGAATCCAGACTGCATGCTGCGGAGGGTATTCCGCATCGTCTGCCTCCAAACACCTTTTATACCAAATTGAAACTTCCCTGCTCTTTAGATGAACTTCTTGCAGGGTTTTCTCCATCTCCCACTCACCTCGAATGTCCCCCTTTTCCGCTATAAACCAGGAGGCTAGTTGCAAATATTTGAATCTAGAAAGACTACTTCCAACTTTAGCTCTTAACACCTCCCAGGGAAGAACTCCCTCAATAGATACAAGATCTGACCAGACGGTGATACCCGCCCTTCTTATAGGGGTCGCAAGACTATCCTTCAGACAAAGCGGGGTCCCTGGGGAATCCCAAATCGGGGCAAAATCTGAATAGTACCCAATCCCCCACTTACATCTGATCTTATACCATAACCTGAGGGCAGCCCTAAGAATTTTCAGGCGCACCTTTTTAAAAAACCTTGGTGCCCCAAATTTATACAAGAAACCTTCTCCTCCACCCTCCTCATTAATCATTTCGCCCAAGAGCCTGCCCCAGGATGTCTCTTCTGGCTTTATGAGTAACATCCGGATGTTTTTGAATTGGAATGCAACAGAATACCAGCCAATATCAGCGAGAGCAAGCCCCCCTTTTATAAGCCTACGTCTCATCTTTTTCCACGACAGTCTCGCGCCCTTATTGGCCCAGATGAAACTTCCGATCTTACTTTGAATTTTACAAATGTCTTGACTAGGGAAGTCTAACGGGAGCGCATTGAACAGGTATGTCAACTTGGGGAGAATAACCATTTTTACCAGGTTGACCCTACCAAAGATTGTTAAGGGGAGATTCCTCCATCTGGCAAATAGACGGTCAATTTCTCTAGTAGTCTTATTCAGATTAAACTGGGGAATTTTATCTAGATCTTTAATAATAGTAATGCCCAGATATTTAAACTCATTACTCGTAATACCATCCCAGTTGTCGTTGTTCCAACACATCACCTCTGTTTTGGAGGTGTTAGCTAGATAGCCAGAAAGGGATCCGAATTCCTCCAACAGTAATTTGACCCTTGGTATAACCCCCCTGGGTCATTGGTGTATAACAACAAATCGTCAGCATAAAGGGCCAATTTACTACGATATTGCTAGGACTTAAAAGGGGAGATTAGGTCGTCTGATCTTATCGCTTGTGCCAGGGGCTCTATATAGATATCAAAGAGCAAGGGAGAAATAGGGCAACCCTGTCTTGTTCCTCTTTGGATGGTAACACTAGAGGTTAACATACCATTTAACAGGATTTTTGCCGAACCGCCTTGGTAACAATTTATCAAAGTCTGGATAAAAATGGGCCCAAAGCCCATCGCCCTAAGTACCTCCCAAAGATATACCCAGCAAACCCTATCGAACGCCTTGGCCGCATATAGAGCCACTACGGCCAAGGGGTCCGATCGTACTGTAGCCAGGTCGATGTTACCAATTAGTTGATGCGTCTGCTCCTGGATATATCTCCCGGGGATAAACCCTTTTTGGTCGATATTTATCAGCTGTGGGGCAATCTTGACCAATCTCCCTGCAAGGATGCTCATAAAGATCTTATAATCGGCATTCAGCAGGGAGATTGGTCTATACGAATCTGCTTTTAAGGGATCCTTCCCAGGCTTCAAAATAAGTATAATGGTTGCTTCTTTCCAAGACCTGGGAGCCTGTCCTCCTGAGCTTCACACTGAGTAAAATAGGATGCTCAATATAGGGACTAATTCATCTAGAAGGAGTTTATAAACCTCACTAGGAAGCGCATCCGTTCCTGCAGCTTTATTGTTTTTACATTTGTTTATTTGAGCTTTAATTTCGTTCTCGGTAATGGGAGCATCTAAACTATTCCGGCTTTCATCAGTTAAAGTTGATAGAGATCTCTCTCTCAGCCAAGTTTGAAGGTTATCAATGTTAGGCACCGTCTCCTCCCTATATAGCTCCGAGAATAAAGAAAGAAGGCGGGCTTGCATGTCCTCCAGACAGCTTGACTTATCCCCACTATCATTTATTATTAATTTGTTGATATTGTTCTTCGCACGATCCACTCTGGCTTTCCATGCCAAGAGGGCCCCCGCCTTCTCTCCATACTCAAAATTCTGCATGTTTTTAGTCGACCATTGCGCCTTACACTTCTGATCTAATCTCCCCCTGTAGTCCTGGCGAGCACGTTCCAGGTCCTTCTGAACTTGTAGCAACCTATCTGAGCTCCCATAATTAAGCCGATTCCTTTCCGTCTCTAATTGGTGGATATTCCCCTCCAAGATCTGTAATTCTCTGGCCTCTGCCCTATTTTTCGTACAGATAAGGCTATGTAACAGACCCCTCAGGTTCGCCTTGAAGGCGTCCCAGACATAATCCATTGATGTTGATCTAATGTTTAAAGAAAAGTAATCTAGGGTAGCGGATTTAAGAGCCTTCGCTATCCCTACATCTGACAACATTGACCTTTTTAGTGTCCATCTGGGGTGCAGATTGTACCTCTTCCCCTTAAAAGAAAACATCAACGGAGCGTGATCTGATATATGACTGGGCAAGACTTTTATACCAGTGATGTTTTCCAGACTCGACCTATCAGATAAAACATAATCGATTCTGGAGGAGTGACCGTGCGTCTTGCTATAAAACGTGAACCCCTGTTTATCGCCCATTTTTACCCTCCAGAGGTCCGCAAGGTCTAAATCATGTAGCATGTTTTTCATAGCTCGACGTACTCGAGGTGCCCCGACATAATGGCTCAGATTGGATCTGTCTTTCAGGGGATCAAGAAGGACATTAAAATTGCCGCCAATAATTAGGGGGGAAACTACTTCAATTAGATTTGATTGTAGATTACAAATATACATCGGGTCATCCGTATTAGGACCATAAAAAGAAGCATATGTTATTTCCAAGCCTCCAAAAACCAATATGGCCACTATCCACCTCCCTGATTGGTCGGTATGGGTGGTTTTAATAGAACATCCTGCCCCCTGTTTAATTATTATAGCCACCCCCTTACTATGTACTGACTGCTCAGAAGAACAGAAATATTTTACCCAAGAATATTTAGGAAATAAACTACGGCACTCTCCATAGCTCAAATGCGTCTCCTGGATAAGACAGATTTGGGCGGGAGATAACTCTAAATATTTCATGACCAATATTTGTCTGCGGGGGCACCTCAATCCATTGACATTCCACGATACGAACTTTACCTCGCTAGTCAATGAGAGAGGTCCTGCCATCTAGAGATGAAACCCAAAAAAGACGATCAATACTAAGGGTGAGATTGAGGATTTTTAAATATTTTTTCCCACTGCTCCCCACCTTCAACATGTGCCACCCACCACCTTCCCCCCTTACACCCCCTGTGACCCCCCCTTTGGGAAACCCTCCCTTCTATTAGGCTGGAGCCTATTTGGCCTCTGTCTCTCGGGCTATTGAAGACAACTTTACTTTACTTTACATCCTGATTACACGTATACTACCTAGAGGCCCCTATTATTTTCCCCTCACCCGCTTAAACCCCACCCTCGTTTTTTATCTTAGCTATAAGAGCATCTGCCTCCTCCACTGAACAATACATATACATGTGGTTATTCCACATGACACGCGAAACCTCAATTGTGCCTTAGCCCCCAGCTTATTCAGCTCCTCCATTCTTTTGCCCAACTCCCACTGTTTTGTGGCAGTAATATGGGAAACATCGGATCTAATAGAAAAGGAAAAAGGATTGGAGAAGGAGTTAGATGTTACAACTCCTTCCTTTAAAGCCGAGGATAAAATTGCCTCTTTAACAGTGCAAGTTGATTAAAATTTTCCTGGGCTTTTGTTTTGCTGGGTTCCTCTTAAACGGATCACGATGTACACGTTGTATTTCTTGGGCAAGATCTACATTTGGGGAGTTTTTTAGCACTGTTTCCTTAAGCAAGGATATTACGAACCCTTTGATGTCTGCACCTTCTAGGGCTTCAGGGACATTAATAAGTCTCAAATTGTTCTTCCTTGTATGAATCTCCAGACGCTCAAGATCATCCTTAAGTTCCTTGTTCTGGCTCGCTAGTTTAGCCATTTCCATTGTAGAGGTATGGAGTGCCTCCTTAAATCTCGGGAACTCCGACTCCAATGCATCCATTCTCAATGAGACCTCCTCCAACTTCTGTGCTAACACCACACAGGATGCTTGAATTGCTGCCTGGTTTGTCTCTGAGACTGTAAACCTACTCCCCATCTCAGCTTTAAGGGCCAGTAAGATTTCTGCCAAGGACCCCGACGAAGTAGCTGGGTCCACTGATACCGGTATCGGCGGAGGATCTTGTTGACCATCATGGGCATCGTGAGCCGCTAAGGCAGTAAACCTATTTGAGATGCTGATCGTGGGGTGAATGGCTGAAAGAGAGGCACCAGAACACTCCGCCTCAACCACACCTTTCAGGAGACCGGGAGACCAAGGGGGGCCGAGGGTGGCCGATGCCTGCATATTGCTTTGTGGTAAATCGAGCAAGCTGGGGGACTTAGGCTGAATAGGGTCTGATAAGATATCAGGTTGCACCCGGCTAATACTGAAAGAGCCTTCCTTATTAGAGCCCTGGGTTGTAGATGATGACAAACCTTGCAAAACGATTTTAAAGAGGGGGTTATTTTTGCCTTTGAGGTTGAAGTTGTTACTTTCTTACCCCTACCCCTCCCTCTTCCTTTGACACTGGCGGCAGACTCCGTGTTTGCCCCCTTAACCTTGGTCTTCTTAGCTGATGCACGAGCCTCAGGGACAGGGGGAAATTCGAGAAGGCAAAATAGGCAGAGCTTTGTCGATTTTTTGATGAGGACTGGGCCGCCCTAACCCGCAAGGTATATCTACAAATTTTTGGTGGCGATAGACCAACTTGCTGAGCCTCACTTGTCTCCATACAGTAGGGGATCACCTCTCCCCTGCTGGGCCCCTGAGAGATCTCAAAAGACTTCCCTTGTTGGCGCCAGTCTCCACTAATAGAATGGAAGTGAAAGTCCCAAAAAAAAACGGAACAGTCCTCACCCTCCTTCCCGGTACGTGCATCAACTTTCCCTCTGAGACCGGACCCCTCACGTCCTACCTGGGAAGGAGACTCAGCCTCATGCTCTCCTTCTCCCACGTCGCTGGAACTCTGCACGCTGGAGCTCTGCACGCTCGCGTAATCCCCGATGCTGACTCTGCCTCCCGTGGCCCGGACACGGCAGCAGGCAGTATTGCTACGCCGCCACTCACGAGCCGCGCCCTCCCACTGCGAGGCTCAGAGCATCAGGGGGCCACCGCGTAGATCCGGAGGCTGGAGGAGCCAGAGAAGACCACCAAGGAGGGCAGAAAACAGAAGCAGAAACACTCGAAAGGCAGGTGAGGGGGGGCGAAAACCTTTACAAATTCATTATGGGGTCCCTTGCCGAGATTGACTGCCGAATCAGACTACATACAAAAGCCCGAGAGACGCTGGCCGCGACCGCTTAGCTTGCGGCCGCCATGTTTCCCCGCCCCGGCCCCCGTCTTTAGTTTTGAGAAAGGTTTAGGAAGGATGTTGTCATATAGGTCCTTTATAAAGTTAATTCCCTTTTTTGACCAATCCTGCCAATATTGAGTCTGGCCTTCTATCTGTATAATGGGGTTGTGCCATAGTATTGTCATGTTAGAAGTCTTAAATTTGACGTGTGAGAGTTTCTCTAGTTGGAAGAGAGCCTGCTTAGTGTTTTGTATGATGCATTTGGAGTTGGGGGGAGAGGATGTGTTCATTGTCATGAGTGCAGGTAAGGGGATACCCTTAGTTAGATATTTTTCCACTTCTAGCCACAATGGTCGATAGGTAGGGTTTTCGATAAACCAAGCTGCCCCTTGTTTACATAGGAACGCAGTTTGGTATGCATTAAAGTTTGGGAGACCCACCCCTCCTTTGTCTTTAGTTTGTTTTAGTTTGATTAGAGAGATTCTTGGCTTCCTCCCTTGCCATAAAAAATTGTTGATGGTTTTGTTTATCTTCAGAAGGAATGTTTCATACAGTCTCATCGGGAACATGCTGACTAGACAATTAATGAGGGGGCTAATCATCATTTTGATTGTTTCTATTCTGCCCCACCAGGATAAAATTTTGGTGACCATCCATTCAGTAGTTCGGTCATTTTTTTCATTAGTATTTTCGCATTTTCTTCTAGAGTGTTGATGAGGTTGTTAGTAAACTCCAGACCCAGGTATTTAATTGTGCCTGTATGCCAAGTCAAATCGGACACTCCTAGTATATCCTTACTACCTTGATTGTTAAGCAGCTTGACTTCCATTTTATCTTTGTTCAGCGTGTATCCTGAGACTTCTGAAAACTCCTGTCTCGACTTCATATGCGCCGGGATGGCAACATCCGCCCTCTCAGAAATAACTAGGACATCATCTGCGTAAGCGATTACTTTGATCACCGTGTCCCCGAAGGTTAGGCCTGCAATGTCTTTGTTTGCCCTCAAGTGTTGTAAAAACTGTTCTATTACGAGTAAAAAAAAGTGAAGGAAAAAGCGGGCACCCCTGCCGTGTTCCTTGTTTGAGTGGGAAGCTAGAAGAGATTGCTCCTTCTGCTCGTACCCTCGCTGTTGGTACTTTTTACAATGCCATGATCATGTCTATGCAAGATTTACCCAAGTTGAACTTTTCTAGCGTCATACGTAGGAAAACCCAATCTACTTTATCAAAAGCTTTTTCAGCATCGAGTGTGATGGCTACTGTTGGAGTGTTGGTTAGTCTTGCTTTTTCAATTGCGTGGCAAAACGTCCTTGTATTGTCGCTTGATAGCCTGTGTTTAAGAAAGCCTACTTGGGATGGGTGGATCAGTTTAGATTCATGTTTCTCTAGCCGTTTAGCTAGTATCATCACGTAAAGCTTACAGTCGATGTTTATTAGTGAGGTGGGTCTATAGTTTTTAGGGGGAAGGGGGTCTTTGCCTTCTTTGGGGATTACCGTTATGACGGGCTCGGTTGGGGTTCCTGAAACTTGTCCGGTAGAGGCAAACTGCTCATGCAGGTTTGGTAAAGGCTGTCTTAGTGTGTCAGCGAAAGCTTTAAAGAAAGTGGCATTAAAACCGTCAAGCCCTGGTGCTTTCCCTGCTTTTAGTTTTTTAATTGCGTTGTCAATTTCTTGTACAGTGATTGGTCCGTTAATCAAGGTCATCTATTGTTCCGTTAGAGAATTGAGTGATATTTCCTCTAGATAGTTTTTGGTATTTAACCGTAGCGTTTTAGTGTTAGTATCGTAAAGTTTTTGGTAGAAATTTTTGAATGTGTCTGCAATTTTGTATGGATTGGTTTGTCTAGTACCACTATCGTCTTTAATGGCATTAATGGCCTGTTTTTGTATTTTGAACTTGAGGTATGAGGCTAGCGATTTCCCTGCTTTTTTGTACTTGCATAGACGTAGGCTTTTCTGTTTATTTATCCAAACTCCTGCTTTGGAGCTGACAATTTTATTATACTCGTATTTCTTGTTTAGTATTTTGTTTAGAGTCTGGGGGTCATTGTTTAGTATGTGTAGTTTTTCCAGATTTGCTATATCTTTTTCTAAGTTCATTAACTTGGCATTGGCTTCTTTATTCATATTTGACTTGATTGTAATTATTACTCCTCTGATGGTGGATTTCAGAGCTTCCCATCTTGTTAGGTGTGAAGTGTCATTAACTTTGTTTTCTATTAAGAACTTTCTAATCACTTCCTCAATCATTGTTTTAGTTTGTGGTGCATTGAGGAGGTCATTGTTGAATCTCCATAAGGGTTCTTTAAGCGGGGGGATGAGTCCGTAATAGTTAAAGTGATACAGGAGTGGTCAGATATAACCCTGGATTCTATAGTTGATTGATCTATTCTGCTAGTTGCATTGCCGAAATCAAAAAGTAATCAATACATGAGTATGAGTTGTGTAGGTAGGAATAGAAGGGTTTTGAAGTCTCCACGCATCAATCATGTTGAATTTGCTACATAAGACTTTTAAGGCCTTTTGAGATTTGTTTGGTCTAAATTGGCACGTGGACTTCCTCTCCAAGTTAGGGTCAAGCGGTAGGTTAAAATCTCCTGCAATTATTAGCGTTTCGGAATCTTGTATAGATTTGATTTGTTTTGTAAGGTCTGCCCAGAAGTCTGGGTCGTCATTTGTGGATGCGTATATATTGGCTATATATAGTGTGGAGTTTTGTTTTTTAGTTTTGAGATCACCCATCTGCCATGGGTATCGGTAGAGGATGATTCTATTACTGCTCTAGCTTTCCTTGTTACCAGTGTGAGTACCCCGTTTTCTTCCCAGCAGCTGGCGAGTAAGCTATGTCTGTGCATTAATTGTTATGGAAAGATTCCGCTTGTTTAGTATCTAGTATAGTTTCTTGTAGAAGGATAATGTCTGCCTTCTGTTTATGGATATAGTCTAGGATTTTCTTCCTTTTAACTGGGTGGTTTAGGCCCTTAACATTAAGTGAGACTATTTTAATACTATCTTGAGCTTGTTTCGTCATCTTAAGGTTGTTCCAAGATCTCAGACTTTGTATTTAACATTTCCCCAAGAGTGTTCATATCTATGGCTTGTTTTTGTCTTTGACGGGTTGCTGGTAGTGTCTGTGTGGTTATTAACTGGCAGTATTTTCCATGGACCATTGTCAGTAAAAGCTTACTAAGAGGCACCCCCCTCCTTTGGAGCATATCAGTCATGCTTAAAGGTGTGTTTGTTTCAATGACTCAAAACAAGATACATTCGGCTAAACACAAGAACAACCAAGGGTAGCAATAACATTGGAAAGAAAAAGGTAGAGGAACAGGGACCCTTTTTTCCCTCCCCAAATCCCTAACCCGCCCTCCCTACCCCCATCATATTTTAAAAGCATGGCGAGACCAAAGGGAAACGTTCCTCCGAGGATCGCCTAATAAAGAACTATGTTACGTAGCCGTATGGTAAACAAACGTATAATACATGGAAAGTGTAAAATGCGTGTAATTACTAAGTATATGCTAAATATATGGAACAAATATATGGAACAAGAACGGCGTCAGAAGTGCATCAGGAGTGCCCGTAATTGAGTTACATGGAATACAAGTTGACCAAGTTTGTTCAGGTGTATTCCCGTTAAGTCTTACCCACTTTGAAACAGAATGTCTAAACAGATTCGAAAAGCAAGAAGAAGGCATATTGCCTGTGTAAACTATGCTAAAGCTAGGTAAGTATTACGCGCTTTTAAACAGAATGTTCGAAAAACAGTGAGAGAGCACATTGCTTGTTTAAACTATGATTTAACTATGCTTATATTAACTATGAAAATGAAACTATAGTTATGAGAGTGATAACAACATTCCCTAGAGCAAGAGCTTCCTGGGATAGCGTTACAGGAACATGTGCAGTCTACGGACTTCATATGTTATCTCTGTATCATCTCTGTGTACTACAACTGATCTAGCTACTAATGCTTGACAATTTGAGACTTTAACAATTTGAGGCCATATAAACCAATTTGAGATCTTACAGTATGTAGCAGATTTTAGCAGGATGAAGACCATAATATAGACTGAGAGGTTTTAGCGTCTGGAACTAGTCGCCGGATCACTTGGCTTTGATGTGTCCATTTCTGGTCTTCAGCTTTCTCTTGAAACCTTCTGAGAGCTTCTCCTTCCGCAAAGAAATGAGGAATCCCTTGAATCACTACTCAGTATTTAGCAGGTCCTGAAAAGGAAAACTGGTAGCCAAGTTCCTTCAGTTGGGGTCGACGGGCAAAAAAACACTTCCTTGTTCCCACCGTCTTTTTGGAGTAGTCTTGCGAGCTAAACATTTTCTTGCCTTCCCAAAGAATGCGATTGTGTTTCCTCATATAGGACAGGATAGTTTCGACATGTTGGTATCTTAATGGCTTGCAGACTATCTGTCTCGGCTGAAGTTGATTCATCTTTCTTTTGGCAGGAACTCTATGCGCTCTGTCGAATTCTAAGGGCTTGTCAAAGGTTAGATTGGTAACCTGTGGGAGCCATTTTTCTAGGAAAATCTCACAAGAAGCTGCTTCATCTTCTAGGCCTTCGGGTAGACCAAAGATGCGTAGGTTCCCTCTCCAATTTCTGTCTTCCAATTTGGATAACTGTTTGGCAAATGTGCAAGCAGATGATTCAAGTTTTGATACTGACTTTTGCGTAGAAGACATTCCGTCTTCAAGTTTGCTTATCCTGTTTTCTGCTTCCACCAGTTTACTGTTGGTTTCTTGAATATCTTTGTGGATTGCAGAAATTTCTGCTTGCATAGATTCTTTAGTTGATTTAGCAAGGACATGGACTTCTGCAAGTTTCATTAGTATAGTTTCCATTGTTGTATTGATATCTTGTTTGTTCTTGACCAGTGAGTCTGGATTGGGGGGATCTGATTTAACTCTTTTAAGAGATGATCTATTTTCTTTCTCTGCCATGGTAGAACCGGTGACCTTCCCATGTTTAGGGGAATGCATATAATCCACTACTGATTATTGACCAGGAGACGGTACTTCTATTAAGACCTCACGAGTTTTACTGATCAGACAGAGCGGCGCCATGTGTCTGTGATCGTTTGTTCGGCTTAATTTGAGTGGTAGAGTTCCCCTCTCGGGTTTTTCCTTAATCAGTGAGCTGTTAGGCTTCTGAGGAAGAATTGTTTAAATATGTACCCTGATGTCAGTTGTAAAGCCACTAACTTCTATTAGTGCGTTATTACAATAGATCATTGTATTAGTGCATTGTATAGCCTCTTGCACTTTTGGTCCGATCATAACAACACTTCCACAGTCACGCTATACCTCTTTTGTTCGTTTATTTAGTGGTTGTTCAAAATTATTTCGTTTATATTTGACCTTGAGATCTATTTAGGCTTCTTTATCTCGCATTTAGTAGGCTTGATGCTGCATGTATTCAGTTGTTAGATGCCATCTCAAGGTCAGGCAGATCAGTAATAGGGATTGAGGTATTTGATGCCTTTTTGGCAGCCATTTTGAAGTCAGGCTGGTCGCATGCAGTATTTAATGAGATATTAAAAAGTGTAACAGTTTGCCCCTTACTTTGAGATATCAATCTTCCCGTTTCTCTTCTTTTTTGTTGTGCAGGTACTGTAATCCGATTCAGGATCCTTCCGGTGTCTGTCTTGCTGCTCGCCATTCACGGCACGTGTCCCCAGGGAGCCACATATACATCGAAGTGCCCACTGCTCTGCTCTGCCTCATAATGCCTTTGGTACGGTGGGGGCCCTCCTCGCCTTGTTAGCTGCATACGGAGAGTGCCTTCATAATTTAGTCAACTGTGTTGGTGGCTTACCTTCCTCATTTCGCTCCGTAGAGATCTCCGCGAATCTGTTAATGGGCTCAGCTCTGTAATGGCGCGGAGACTGGCACCCCACTACAACGCCACGTGGGCTCCGCATCTCTGCCTCTGGTTGGAGATTCCTCTCTCCTGTCGTGGGATTCTTCTTACCACCACAGCGCTCTCAGCATGTCTCCAGGACTCTGGTCAATCTCCGATCAGGGGCTTCACCGCCACATCAATCAGATCCGACACTAGCACGGAGTCCCATGCGGTGACCGGTGTCCGTCGCTGTCCTTGCACCGGTTCCCGCTTGGCATTCGCTCTCAGTTTTCAGACCGCAGAGTACATGCCCAGGCTTAGGCAAACATGTCCTTGTTCAATTGTGCCACTGCCTGCGGTATTATTTGCTTTATTGCTTGCTACGTGAAGTCGAATTAATAGATAATGGCTTTCTCGGAGGCAGAACTTCACGCTCACACCTCCATCTCCTTGACCATGATTTGAGGGTGCCTAATTAGAGACTGGGTGCATTGTTTTTACTCCCAAAAATGATGTGGCACTGTGGCCAAGATTAGCTCTTCCCCATGGCAACTCCTCCCAACCTCTGGTACTGCTATGGCAGGTGGTGATTGAGGATGCCAGCTTTAACGGAGCCACGCAGAGCCTCTCGACTTGGCCCTTCAAAGGCACATCACCTAGTAACCAGCGGCGGGCCAGCCACACAAGGATCGACAGCTGACTCCACACCCAGAGCTACATCATGTGGGAGCAGCTAAGACAGGCTGTGATCGGAGGAGGCGGGTACCGTCCTTGAGGCCCACCAGTATTCCAACCGGCGTCTTCCCTCTCAAATGCTGTATTTGATTTTGAAAGAGTGGGTCCCCAGGGATGCGAGGAATGCAATAATTACGAAAAGGTACTGTGTTGTGGGTAGCTGCACCGTGCGCTCCCGGATAGCTGCTTTTGGGCTCAGGGAGAGATTGGGGCCCAGCAAGGTCTCTTACAGGTGTCCTAAGCTTGTGCCTCCCTACCTTTACTCTGTGTAGCATACCTTGCGGGCATTTGAGCTCCCGTAAGCATAAGGGGAGCAACCTCAATGGATGTCCATGAACATGGCAGGGTACCACTGCAGTGATATTTCCTGACTTCAGAAACTGTGATTCTAAGATCACTCTATTCTGTGTAGTAGACGCTCAAGTGCTTCAGTGACCTACTCTGTTTTCTAATGCACTCGTTGCAGCTGGGCCATAGTGAATATTGTAACCCTGCTAGTAGGAGGGCAGTGTGCCTATCTGTACTTACTGTTACTGATTTGCCTTTCTACTGCATTTCATGCCCTAAATGTTTACGGATATCTTCTGTTTTTGCCGTGCATTATCCAGGATAATGAGTATTATCTGAGTAATTTCATTGGATGCACAGTATTTATAATTCATGTTGTTTTGTCTTGTTTTATGTACAATGTACTATATATTTTTATATAAATCTGTGTGGAGTTCCTTTTGTGGTGTATTCATTGTGTTCCTGTATGAGTGTGTTGTGCAAACACTTTACACATTGCCTCTGATGATAAGGCTGCCTGCTCTGCGCCAAGCTACCAGAGGGTGAGCACAGGTTATCTTTGGTGTGTAACTGACTTGCCCTGACTAGAGTGTGAGTTCTGCCTGGCTTAGGCGAATACCCTAGGCAAACAGAAACCCCATTTGTAACAGACTTCATCACTTATTTACCTGCTTCCAATGGTTGTACTACCACATGAGTAATCATACATCTGTTTTAAAAAATGGCTCATTTTTTTACCTTAAAACAGATGCCAAGATCCTCATCCTTTTGTTAGTTCAACACATAACGTGTTTGCATGGAATCCCCTCAGTCATTGTATCAGACAGAGTCCCACAATTTGTTTCTGGGTTTCGGTGCAATCTTTGTACTTCTTTGGACATTGGCGCTCAACTCTCGTCTGCCTACCACCCACAAACTGATGGCAGACCAAATTATTAAATCAGGCCCAGGAACAAACCCTGAGGTTTTTATTGACAACCAATTCTATTGCGTGGGAGACCTTAATACCACTAGCAGAATTAGCCGACAGTAATTCCAGACACATCACTACCGGGGTATCGCCCTTTCACTGTGTAACAGGGATGAACCCACATATGACCATAAAGACCTGGCTCTTTCCGGGGTAATTCCTTTTGCACTTGTTTGTATCTGCTTTGAACGTTTACCTGGGTAGCGCTGGGACGCCCCGTTGCTGGGGCAGCTATGCACTGTATAAAATCAGTAAATAAATAAATATGTCACCTGAGGATGTTGCAGCCAGACTCGGCCTGTACCCACTCAACAGGAATTAATAACGCATATGTCTCTTCAGCAACAAGAAGTACTCAAACATCTACAAGAAGCAAAAGCAGACATGACGAAGAAGGCCAATCGTATACAAGCCCCTAATTATAAGAAAGGGGATCAGGTTTCTCTCCACAAGACATCTATGGCTCCAGGGACCACGCTAGTTAAAACCTCAATATGTGTGTCTCTTCCCTGTGGACAGTATAATCAATCCTGTAGCCGTACGCCTCATTTTACCCAATGACTTACCTTTCCATCCAGTATTCCATTTGTCCCTTCTAAAACCCCTTCTGTGCCCAGACCCACCCACCACCTCCACCCCCTCCTATAGCTATCGATGGACAGCTGAGATTCGGGGTTACACGGATCCTAGATGCCAAAAGATTGAAAGGGCATTTATATTACTTCATAGACTGGTAAGGGTATGGTCCAGACGTTCAATCATGGGAACCAGCTGCCAACGTACACACCCCTATCTGCTTCAGCTCTTTCATACACACCATCCCAACAAGCACAGCCCATTAAGTCCTTCTTTGTGGGGGGGAACTGTCATGACCCTGACTTTCTTGTGGTCTAACTCCTCCTGTACCTTGTGTGTGGGGGCTTGCGGGATCGAGCACACATCTCAGTGCCTCTCTGTGTGTTTATGGTATTCTTTGCACCGTAGTCTTGACAACGTTCTTTGCATGGTAATAATCCCCGGAGTCCTAGACCACCAAGTCATGAAACATCAAAGCACAAATGGTAAAATCCCCCCGGCCTTCAGGCCAACTCATCATGACTATGGTGATATTTGAGACAACTCATAGGCATATGACTATGGGGCTATTTGGACTGACTCAACGGCACAGGGCTATGTGGATATTTGGGCTGACTCGTAGGTAGATGACTATGGGAAAATTTCTACTGCCTCATCGGCCCAGGGCTATGGGGATATTTGGGCTGATTTATAGGCAGATGACTATGGGGATATTTGAGCTGACTCATAGGCTCATGACTATGGGGATATTTGGGCTGACTCCTCAGGATTTGGGAACTGTATTTATACTATAGACAAACCATGAGGCAGTGGTTGGCTTACCAACTGGTTGAAGAGAATGGATACTTTTCAGCGATCTCGCTCACCTGAACGTCTCCACGACCCAGCTAGGCTTCGTCTGCATTGCGGCCCATTTGCAAATCTTCAACACTGGGGACATCTTATCCAGCAACACAGCGAAATTCCTTTCCTGCAATGCCCCATGGCTCTCCTGTGAATCTCTGATGCTGCGGACTTCTTCTCCCCTGCAAATCCAACGACACAGCGTACACCATCCCTGCAACGTGGCATCTAAACGGAGAAAACATGGTTAAGTACCATCCTTAAGGTTTGTGCACTAACGGAATCCACATCAACCAAAGACTTGTTTTTATGACTCTGAAAATCAGAAAACAGGACAACTCTTGAACATTCAGACATTGTGGGTATTATTGAAACATGCATACTAAGGCCTTGGTTTTAGCACCTAGTGACATTTTTATGTGCCATCCTTTTTGTGCTGTAGTCTGTGAATTCAGAAGCACACTCTTGTGCACCTTGTGCCTAGTGTTGAACAAACAAAGTGTACCTTAGTATGTGATATGAAAACACAATATAGCTTCTGCCGGGAGTGCCGCAACTCCAAGGGTAACAGTTGATTAATGGAAGTCTATGCAGCAAAAGATTCATTATTGTGTACGTGACTGTTAGTACAAATGTCAAAGGCGGGAGGGAATATTTCACAACTACTCATTTGTTGAATAACCTCTCTATTTGTATTTGCAGTACAGCTCACCGTGCACTACATTACACACATATCACGACAACTCTCTGCAAGGCTGAGAAGAGGCGTACGTACAACTCCATGAAGACGGTGGCTGAGCTCAAAGTCACTCAAGTCTCTCTGTTTGTTATTTTGTCCCAACCCCCTTCCCTTCTGGGGCAGCAGTTAATTCACGGTTACAATTCCCTGATCAGACACCACCCTAGGAGAGATATGAGGTCCAGCAGCGTCTCTGCGGACAAACATCAGGTGAGTGGCATGACACCCTCTACTCTACGCGACTCTACTCTAGTCTATGACACTCTTTGACTCTCCATTCCACTTCACTCCTCTCAACTCAATGACACGCCAGTTCAATCTGTGACATGCCACTCCAATGTATGATACGCCACTCTACTCTACAACACATCACTCCACTCTATGACATGCCAGTCCACTCTACTGTATGCCACTCCACTCTAAGACACTCTATGCCAATTCACTCTGTGCCACTCCACTCTACGCCCCCTCCACTCTCAGACACTACTCTGAGACTCGTCACTCCACTCTACTCTACAATGCTCCAGTACACTCTAGAACACTCTACTCCACACTATGACATGCCATTCCACTACACTATATGACACACCACTCCATTGTATGACACTTCACTCAACTCTACAACACAACTTGCCATTCCAATCCACAACACACCACTGCACTCTACGATGCTTCACTCCACTCTATGCCGATCCACGACACTCCACTCTATGAGATGCCACTCCACTGTACTACATGCCACGCCACTGTATGATGTGCCACTCCACTCTACAATATGACACACCACTCTACGCCACTTCACTCTACACCCCTATACTCTAAGACACACTGTGAGACACTACTCAATGATAAGACACACCACTCTACTCTACGATACACCACTTTAAAACACTCTATTGCACTGTAGGAAGCTGGCTCCTTATATAGTGCAGTAAAATTAAATACACTGTGCAGGGAGTCCAGTGCTTCCCTAATAGGCAAGCAGAGGTAAAAGCAGATAATTCTAATGCTCTTTTTGTGGTAGTGTGGACGAGCAGTTAGACTTATCAGAGGGTAGTGCTAGGCATTTGTTGTACTCATAGAGGCAATAAATGAGACACACTGTCAAGAATAAATCCGACACCAATTTGTAAAAACCAAGTCATATCTTTATATATACTTTTAGGGTCACTTGTATCAAACATTTTCATTCTCAGAATCGGCCCGTTTGTAAACGCAATAAATGCTTTTCACATGAAACAAAACCTATTTTGCGATTTGGTAACCTGTTACCGAATCGCAAAATGGGTTTGTGATTCGGTATTTGGAAGGGGAGTGTTTAAGGCGTCCCTTCCAAATACCGAATCGTAACGGTATGTATGAATGTTTTGTGACCGTGAATGCGGTTGCAAAACATTCGCAATTTACCACCAACTTGAAGTTGGGGGTAACTCATTCGCAAATGGAAAAGGGTCCCCAAGGGACCCCTTCCCCTTTGGGAATTGTGGCGAAAACATTTTATAAGAGAAGGCAGTGTTCCCATGGACCACTGCCTGCTCTTAATAAAAAGAAAAAGAAAACTTTTCATATTTGTTTTTTAAACAAAACCCGTTTTCCTTTAAGGAAAATGGGCTGCATTTAAAAAAAAATGCTTGGCCTATTTGCAAGCAATCACGGACATGGTGGTTTGCTGACCCCAGCAGGCCACCATCCCCTTGATTTTAGCAATTCCTATGGGGTCGCTAATTGCGGCCTACCTCATGGAGTTTCATACATTTGGAATAGTGATTACCTAATTGCGATTCACTGAAAATCACAATTAGGTAATCGCTATTCCAAATCTTGATACATGTGGCCCTTAGAAACTAAGATCTTCGTCCAACAGTTAATACATGCTTTGTATATCGATTTGTAACTAAATGCAGATTGAGAAAAATGCTTACAGGGCTTAAGCAAACAGTGGTCAACACCGTCAGGCAAGGACCATTGCAGTCAATAGGAAGAAAGCATTGGTTAGAATGGAATGCAAAGGTGGCAGACCACCGCCAAAACAGTTACCGCCATGGTTACTGCAAGGAAAGCATAGGGTTAGATAGCGGAGTACTGGCAACACAGTTACCGTCTCAGTTGATGGAAGCAACACCCCGCCATGTAGCTTTGGGAGACAACAGTCATCCAGAGTTCAGGGGAAGTTCTGCTCCAGAGGAGTAAGAGTCTTCGGAGTGCCAGTGCTCGGGCACAGCAGGCTGTTCTGGATAACCTGGGCTGGAGGTGCCGGAGGTCTTGGGATGCAGAATTTGTTCTTCACCGGCGTCGCTCAGCTACAGGTGCGGTGAGGGCAGTCCATCGCTGTTGAGGCTGTCATGCCCAAGTTGCTGCATTCACGCAGTTGACGCCACCAGAAAGTGGGGGCAGGCTTACAGGAACGGGGCTGTTTCCACTGTCAGTCAAAGGTACTGTGAAGATTCCTCTGGTTGGTGGATGCAGTGAAGGGGTCGGTTACTGGACTAGTGACCAACAAGGCTTGGCTGCTGAACTTCAGTTGACAGGGTGATTCTTGTTGACATGATCCATGTTGCTCTTCATCTCATGGCAGCCTTTACCGATGGTGGTGAGGGGGCCCTTGGGTGGCACAACCAGTGCTGCAGCCCCAGAGGACCCTCTTCAGTACCCATGCCCTAGGTACCGGAGGTACCATTTATTTGGGACTTATAGGGGTACTTGAAGTTTTGCCAATCATGGTGATTAATTACCTCACAATGAGTTTTCTCCTCTTATCCTACCATATCGAACTAGGTTTCTGGTTCCTTGAGTTGCTTTTAATCACGAGTCAGCTGCCTTCACTATGTGGATGTCACATTCATTATGAATGTACCACTGATCACCCACCTGTCCCTCCATTTTCTAGGACACAGGTGCACCCTTGAGTTTGCGCCAAGGTAGAGGTGAAATTGATTACCTGACACAGCGGGTAAGCAATAATTGCATGCATTTTTAATATGTTTTTGGGTAACAGTTATGTAGCCTAAGATTTATGTCCATTAAACGTTATATGTGGACCCACAAGACACACCTTCAGTGCTGGATGTATGTGGACACATTATCGATTTACAGGTAACATCATTACCAGTGGGGACTTGTCTGAGTGGTGATCCACTCCAACCAATGGTTCAGTATATTTATTTATGGTTGATTCATTACTACAACACATGCATTCCAACCTACACTTCACTTTGGTCCTGATGAAAGATGCCTCATGGGAACAGTCCAGCCCGAACTGCCAAGCCAGGTCTTCCCTGGACTGGAAACAAGCATCCTGGAACCGGTTTCGGGGTAACACCCTCATTAGCCAGGCTAGCTTGAATCCAGTGGCAAAGTGAGCAAGGGACCGACGTCTGGGCATACCCTGCCAACTTATCGCGACCGGTCCCAGGATGCTTGTTTCTGGTCCAGGGAAGACCTGGCTTGGCAGTTCGGTCTGGAATGTTCCAGTGAGGCAAAGGGTCAAGACTGATTTGCATATGGCTGGATCTGAACTGGGGTGGTGAAGTGAGCTAAAGAACGATGATGGATTCAACCCAGATCTGTGACTGGGAATGAGTGTCTGAAAAGTTTCAGCACTCCGTCCATCCTCTCCTTGTGTTTACAGGGAACTTGGTTAGCAGGAATCCAGTGTCCTTACAGTTCGAAATAACATCAGGCATCAGGCAAAAAGGGGGGCTAACCATGCAAAAAGAGGCACATTCCTATGTGCACTCAATGACATTCTACTCTACACCACTCTCCTTCACTCTGTGCAACTCTATGACACTTCACTCCACTCCATGCCACTTTACTCTACTGTACTCTATGACACAATACTCCTTGTTACTCCACTCTACTCCAGTACTCTACTCAAGGACACTCTATGCCACTTCACTCCATGACACGCTTTGCCACTCTACTCCACCACACTCTATGACACTCTACGACACTCCACTCTACAACCCTCTACTCCACTCTATGCCACTCCACTCTAGTCCTCTATATGTCACTGCCCGACCCTCCACTGTAGGACACTCTACTCTATGACACTCCACTCACTGTATGACATACCAGTCCACTCTACTCTATGACATCCCACTCCACTGTACGCCACTCCACTCTACAACACTCTACTCCACTTTATGCCCCTCCACTCTATGCCACTCAACTCCATTCTACAACACTCTATGACATGCCATTTCACTCCACTCTGTAGCATGCCACTTCAATCTATGACACACCAATCCACTCTACGCCACTCCACGCCACTCCATGCCCCTCCACTATATGATAAGCCATTTCACCGTATGATACATAACTCCATTCTACAACACACCACTCTACTCTATGACACACCACTGCACTCTATGACATGGCAATTCACTCTATGCTACTCTACCCTGTTGCCCCGACACTCTACGACACTCTATGACATGCCACTCTGAGGCACGTCACTCCACTCTTCTCTGCAACATGGCACTCTATTCTACACCACTCTACTCTATGCCCCTCTACTCTATGACATGCCACTCTGTGACATACCACTCCATTCTATTATCAAACACACCACTCCACAGTCTGACACGCCACTCCACGCCAGGGCACACCACTCCACTCCAAGACACTTTATGCCAATTCACTCGGTGCCACTCCACTCTAGGCCCCTCCACTCTAAGACACTCTTTGACACGCCACTCTGAAACAAGTCACTTCACTCTACTCTACAACACTCCACTCCACTCTAGAACACTCTAATCCTACGATACACCACTCCACTACACTCTATGACATACCATTCCATTGTATGACACTTAACTCAACTGTAACTCACTCCGTGCCACTCCACTCTACGCTACACCACGGCACTCTACAATGCTCCACTTCACTCTGTGCCACTCCATGTCACTCTACTGTAGTACAAGCCACTCCAGAGTATGATGTGCCACTCTTCTCTAGGACATGCCACTCCACTGTACGACATGCCACTCCATTGTATGATGCGCCACTCCAGTCTATGACATGCCACACCACTCAACACCACTTCTGTCGTAGGCTACGTTGCTCCTCAGGGCTTGCACAATGATTCAGAGGTCCACATCCAGGCACCACCAAGTCTGCCTGCTATGATAGCACAGGCTATTGGAGTGGCCAGGTGAGGCAAAGGGTATTGTGATTGGAACAGCAGGGAGGGATATCTGCAAAAAAGTAGTAACAAGATTATAAAGCCTACTAACAATAATTCCCCTCCCCTAGTATGATGTACACTATGTGACTTATATTATGATTGCCTGTATGTGAGCCTGATAAGGAGTGGACGGTTGATAATATGGCATGAACCTTTAACGAAAGAAAGTACAAGGCAATATTATCGATGCACACTATGATTATTCTCAGGCAATCGTTCATAGCACAGGGACAAGGTTTAACACAGGTACTACTATAGCAAAACATACCATAAACTACGTTGTTGTAGCTCTTGTCTGGAGTAATCTATAATCGGTAGGCCTGGAAGGAGTTTGCGGAGTTCCACTACGCAGAATTCTGCAAAGTGACCAAAAACCTACGCCGTGCTATGCAGAGTTCCGCAAACAGCAGAGTGCATTAGGTTGTGCCGTTCATGCTTATTTGTAGCACCGAGTGTTTGTCCCGCGCTGGAAAATCAGTGCATATGGCACCATTCCCAGCAGAAGAGAGCGTTGCTTATTTCTGACGCTCGAATAGATATTCTGCTCAAGCGACAGCTTACTCAACGTGAACAGAAGGTTCCTCAACGCGAGCGGTCATGGCCATCCGCAACCGCCTGCATTGAGAAATCTCACCAGGAGTTGGTCTGGAGTAAGATTTTCCTCGCTCGGGCTCACCAACTTAACGTTGGCGAGCCTGAGTGTGAAAAAAACTCCACAGAGCAGAGTTTTTCAGAAGAAAACTCTGCAAACTCCACGAATGTAGTTGACCGCCCAGGCCTAGTAATCAGATGCCACAGTATTAATGCATAGGCTCATGATGGTATGATAATTCTTAATAATCTTCCTGCTGAATTCTTGCATGAGGGAAAATAAAATACTCAGGGGCAGATCTACAAGAAAGTGCCGCAGCGTGGCGCTGCAAGCCCTTTGGCTGCGCCACGCTGCGGCACTTTCAGAGCACAGGAATGCGACATATTTACAAGAATATGTCGCATTCCTGTGCTCTCCCCTGCGCTGGCGCACAAACAGCTGCCAAGCGCCGGCGCAGGCACCCTTGCACCATGGTGCAAGGATGCCTGCGCCATGGGGAGATTGTTTCTGTGCAGGAAGGGGCACCTTTCTGCACAAAAACAATCAGTACAGGCTTTTCCTCTTTCAATGCGTGCTGCAGAATGCAGCACGCATTGAAAGAGAAAAATCGAGGAGAAATGAAAAAATTTCTCCTCGGTGCGCTCGCTACGCCACCTCTAGGGTGGCGTAGCTTTCAGACGCATCTCCAGAGTTACGATTTCTCGTAATTCTGGAGATGTGTCTTGTTCCATGGGTGTTGCGTGGGAACACCCACAGCAACACCCATGGAACGCCCCTTCACCGCAAAGTGCTGCGTGTGAAGGGACGGTATTTACAAGGAGAGGAAAAGTCACGCATGGTGGCTTTTCCTCTCCTTGTAAATATCGAGGAGCCCCCTGCGCCACCAGTACGTCACGAAAAGTGACGTACTGGTGGCGCAGGGGGCTTGTAAATCTGCCTCTCAGTCTTTCTTTGTTTGATGTCTCATTAATGTTTGTTTGCAACAAAGTAATTTCCACTCACAGGACTTGCCTTGAGAGGGGGTTAACTGTATACTACAAAATGAAGCTAAGTCACATTAGCGCTGCACGCTTACCCTCATGAGACCCGTCTGACCTTGCCGAAGTGCCAAGTCTTGCCACTGTCATCATGCACAATCTCTGTCTGTGTGAATGGCAGAAGGCCACACCGACAGTTCTCTGGATTCCTGGAATCATCACCCCTGCTGGGTTGGAGAAAGCGGTCGCTGATGGAATGAGGCGCCTCCAATGCATGGTGCAGGAGCCGGAAATCAGTGGCTCTCCCAAAACACGAAAAAGCGACTCGGATGCTGCAACTTTGATGCGAGGAAAAGAATAATGAGCGCCTAGTGTTGGGCAGGGTCATTTTTATAATAATGCCCCTCCCAATATGGCAGCCACTCAATGGATTGACGCTAGCCTCGTAGCACACTCCTGCAATATAAAAAGCCTCACAATGTCAATGTAAAACGAAAGGTAATTTTTCAAAGTAGAAATAAAACACAATGCAACAGAGTTTGATACATAGTCTGTGTGTGCATGTAGTATTCAAGTAAGAGCCTCACAATGGGAACAATGAGCCACACAAAGACAGCCTAGCCAAAACTTCCCACCTGTGTCTGCAGTATGCCCTCTGCCACAGAGTCTATGCCTAACGGGAAGGCATTATGGCCAGCATATTCCCTCATGATATCAGTGGCCCTAGAGATGCCGGTGAGTGCCACCACAACTTAATTCTATGCCCCTGTATTTTAAGGTACTGTACGACACACCACTCATTGACAAGCCACTTCACTCTACTCTATGACACACCATTCCACTCTGTGCCACTCCACTCTACGACCTTCCACTCTAAGACACTCTACTGCACTCTATGGCATTCCACTCTACAACACTCTCCTCCGTTCTATGCCACTCTACAACACTCAACTCCACCCCCTGCCACTTTACTCTACTGTACTTTATGACACAATACTCCATTTTGCTCCACCCTATTCCAGTACTCCACTATACAACACTCTGGGGCCGATTCACAGAACTAATCTGAGATAAAATCATAAACTTACTACTTTTGGTATTCACAGAAGGCATTTACTAGTAGTAAAGTTAGGACTCCTAACTTTACTACTACTAAACTGAGACAAAATCCTAACTTTATGA
Organism: Calotriton arnoldi; assembly: GCA_963921515.1. Classification (NCBI taxonomy): domain Eukaryota; kingdom Metazoa; phylum Chordata; class Amphibia; order Caudata; family Salamandridae; genus Calotriton; species Calotriton arnoldi. Next base: position 193,659 of record CAWUFW010007845.1, read on the forward strand.
CTTTTGGTATTCACAAAAGGCATTTAGTAGTAGTAAAGTTAGGAGTCCTAACTTTACTACTACTAAATGCCTTCTGTGAATACCAAAAGTAGTAAGTTTAGGATTTTATCTCAGATTAGTTCTGTGAATCGGCCCCTCTATGCTACTCAACTCTATGACATGATTTGCCACTCTACTCCACCACACTCTATGACACTCCATTCTACAACCCTCTACTCCACTCTATGCCACTCCACTTTACTCCTCTGTACGACACTGGACGACACTCAACTGTACGACACTCTACTCTAAGACACTCCACTCATTCAATGACATGCCACTCAACTCTACTCTATGACACCCACTACACTGTACACCACTCATCTCTACAACACACTACTCAACTCTATTCCCCTCCACTCTATGTCACTCTATCCCACTCTATGACAGACTATGACATGCCACTTCACTCTACTCTACAGCATGCCACTCCAATCTAGGACACACCAATCCACTCTACAGCACTCCACGCCACGCCACTCCACTACATGACATATCACTCCACTGTACGACATGCCACTCCACTCTCAACACACCACTCCACTCTATTACATGCCCCTTCACTCTACGACATGGCAATTAACTCTATGCCACACTACTCTGTCCCCCTCCACTCTACAACACTCTTTGACAAGCCCCTCTGAGACACGTTACCCCACTGTACTCTACAACATGCCAATCTATTCTACACCACTCCATTCAATGCCCCTCCACTTTATGATATGCCACTCTATAACACGCCAGTCTACTCTACCGTTCAACACACCACTCCACTGTCTGACACACCACTCCACGCTACAGCACACCACCCCACTCTAAGACACTCTATGCCAATTCACTATGTGCCACTCCATTCTGGACCCCTCCACTTTAAGACACTCTATGACACACCACTCTGAGACTCGTCACTCCACTCTACTCCACAATGCGCCACCCCACTCTAGAACACTCTACTCCATTCTACAACACCTCATTCCACTACACTCTATAACGCACCTTACCATTGTATGACACTTCACTCGACTCTACGACCAGCAGCAGCCGTTGCAGGTAAGCACGGTGAGGTGGGGTGAGAGGATGTTGACAGACGACGGAATTGCATTTATTTATTTAATTTTCCCTATTTTGTTTTCTGTCAGCATCCCCCCACCCGCCCCTCCCCACCGCCCACTGCGTTTACCTGCACTGGTCGCTGCTGTCTATGGCACTCCATGCCACTCCGCTCTATGACACACCACTGCACTCTACAATGCTTCACTTCACTCTATGCCACTCCACTCTACGAGATGCCACTCCACTGCACGACATGCCACGCCACTGTATGATGTGCTACTCCACTCTACGACATGTCACTCCACTCGACAACATACGCCTCCATTGTATGACATGCCACTCCATTCTACGACATGCCATTCCACTCTACAGCATGCCACTCCCTTCTAAGACACTACACTCTAGGCTCCTACATTCTAAAAACTCTACAACACACCGCTCATTGACAACCCACTCCATTCTATGACGCACCACTCCATTCTGCTCTTCTCCACTCTATGACCTAAGACATTCTACTGCACTCTACTCCACTCTTTGCCACTCTACGACACTCAACCTCACTCGGTAACACTCCATTCGACTTTAATCTACTGTACTCTATGACACAATACTACATGTTACTTCACTCTACTCCAGTACTCCACTCTATGACACTGTTAACCACTCCACTCAAAGACATGCTTTGCTACTCGACTCCACCACACTCTATGACACTCTATGACACTCTATGACACTCTACGGCACTCCACTCTACAACCCTTTACTCTACTCTATGCCACTCCACTCTACTCCACTGTATGACGCTCCACTGTCTGACACTCTTCTGTATGACACCCCACTTACTCTATGCTTTGCCGCTTTACTATACTCTATGACACCCCTCTCCACTGTATGCCAATCCACTCTACAACACTCTACTCCACTCTATGCCCCTCCACTATATGCCACTCTACCCCACTCTATGACAGTCTATGGCTTGCCACTTCCCTCAACTTTATGGCACGCCACTCCAATCTACACCAGTTCACTCCACGACAATCCACGCCTCTCCCCTATATTATGCTCACCTGCCCGGTATGACACACCATTCCACTCTACAACACACCACTCCACTCTATGACACACCACTGCATTCTATGACGTGCAAATTTGCACTATGCCACTTCACTCTATACTATGGGTGGGCAGAGTTGGCGTAGCGCCACTATGTGGAGTTCCACGGAGTTATGGAAAAAATGCGTGGAACAGGAGCCCACGTCCTGCGGCCAGCCGAGGGTCCATGTACCCGAGACGGGGGTCCCTCATGCCCGGGCAGGCTCCCAGATCTCCCCGGCCTGGCTGGGTTGAGAAGCAGGGACCAGACCCGGGACCTGGGTTTCGGGCAGGGCCTGAGGTGTGGGAGCCCCCGTCCTGCGGCCTGCCAAGTATCCGTGTGACCGGGACCAGGGTCCCTGGTGCAAAGCCCCCGAGTCCTCCAAAGGGCAGGCAGGAGCCCTCTCGTGAAGGCTCGGGTGGGCAGATGGGCATCCTTCGGTCCCGGCTATCTGATCGCGTCTTTTCCCCTCGGTCATCTGGTCGTGCGCAATGCTTTCCTATGGGGCGACCAGATGGCCGGGCCAGCCTGGAAGTCCCGATGAGGGCTCGTCCACCTCCCCGATCCCAGCCAGGGCTCCAGGAGGTCGGGTGCCTCCCCGCCCTGGTTCCCCTCCGTCACTCGGTGCGCACAGGTTACCAGAAAGAGGAGTAGCTTTCCTCCAGATTACTAGGGGCAGGGTACGCCGGAACACCCCTCCTGGGCTGGCGGTTCTCAGCCGGGGACCAGAGGGGCTATGCCCGGACAACACTTCCCCACCGTCCGGGGCTCCCTCCTCCGGCCCGTGGCGTGGCAAAGTGCCCGGGACGGGCTCCATCAGTCCTGGGCAGTCCTCCCCCGGGCGTCCAGGCCCGAGAGCTCCTGCGGGCCTCCCCGTGTCTGAGGCCCAGCTGGGTTCTCTGAGCCCCCAGTATGTGGAGCCCCCGAGCCCTGCAAGGGCAGGCGGAACCCCTACCACGAAGGCTCGTGGCGGGCAGATGGGCGTCCTTCGGTCCTGGCCATCTGATCACGCCTTTTCCCCTCGGCCATCTGGTTGCGCACAATGCTTTCCAATGGGGCGACCAGATGGTCGGGCCGGCCTGGAGGTCCCGATGAGGGCTCGTCCGCCTCCCCGATCCCAGCCAGGGCTCCAGGAGGTTGGGCGCCTCCACGCCCTGGGTCCCCTCCGTCACCCGGTGCGCACGGGTTACCAGAAAGAGGGGTAGCTTTCCTCCGGATTACTAGGGGCACGGTATGCCGGAACCCCTCTTGGGCTGGCTGTTCTCAGCCGGGGACCAAATGGGCTAGGCCCGGACAACACCTCCCCACCGTCCGGGGCTCCCTCCTCTGGCCCGCTGCGTGGCACAGTGCCCGGGATGGGCTCCATCGGTCCTGGGCAGTCCTCACCCAGGCTTCCGGGCCCAAGAGCTCCTGCGGGCCTCCCCGTGCCTGTGGCCCAGCCGGGGTCTCCGAGACCCCGGGAAGCAGAGCCCCGAGACCTCCAGAGGGCAGACGGGAGCCCTCCTGCGAAGGCTCGGGGCAGCCATATGGGCATCCTTCGGGCCCGGCCATCTGGTCGCGCCTTTCCCCTCGGCCATCTGGTCACGCGCAATGCTTTCCAATGGGGCGACCAGATGGCCGGGCTGCCCTGGAAGTCCCGATGAGGGCTCATTTGCCTCCCCGATCCCAGCCAGGGCTCCAGGAGGTCGGGCACGTCCGCGCCTAGGGTCCCCTAAGTCATGCGGTGCACACGGGTTATCAGAAAGAGGGGTACCCTTCCTCCGGATTACTAGGGGCAGGGTATGCCAGAACCCCTCTCAGGCTGGTGGTTCTCAGCCGGGGACCAGATGGGCTATGTGCAGATAACACCTCCCCACCGTCCTGGGCTCCCTCCTCCGGCCCGCCGCATGGCAGAGTGCCCGGGACAGGCTCCATCGGGCCCCAGCTGGTCCTCCCTTGGGTGTCCGGGCCCGAGAGCTCCTGTGGGCCTCCTCGTGCCTGAGGCCCATCTGGGGTCTCCGAGCGCCCAGGAAGCAGAGCCCCCGAGCCCTCCAGAGGGCAGGCAGGAGCCCTCCTGCGAAGGCTCGGGGCGGGCAGATGGGCGTCCTTCAGGCCCGGCCATCTGGTCGTGCCTTTCCCCTTGGCCATCTGGTTGCATGCAATGCCTTCCAATGGGGTGACCAGATGGCCGGGCTGCCCTGGAAGTCCCGATGAGGGCTCATTTGCCTCCCCAATCCCAGCCAGGGCTCCAGGAGGTCAGGCGCGTCCGCGCCTAGGGTCCCCTAAGTCTCGCAGTGCGCACGGTTTACCAGAAAGAGGGGTAGCTTTCCTCTGGATTACTAGGGGCAGGGTATGCCAGAACCCCTCTCGGCCTAACGGTCCTCAGCCGGCAGCCAGATGGGCCAGGACACCCCCCCAGCCCAGGGTCCATCCTCGGTCCTGCCGCGTGGCAGGGTGTCCGGGAAGGGGTCCCATGGGCCCGGGGAACCTCCCCTGCGCCTCTGGGCTCGGGAGCCCTGGCTGGGTCCAGGGGCACCGCCGGGCCCCGGCTCGGGTGCTTCAGCCCTGGGCCCCATCCCCTGGTCTGGCGCTCTGCCAAAGGCCCGAGACGGGGTTCCGTCATGCCCGGGGAGCCTCCACCTGCTTGGCTTGGTTCAGTAGCTCCAGGGGCCCCCAGGAGGGCGGCCTCCCCACCCCGGGCTCTGTCCTTCGTCCTGCTGCGTAGCAGGGTGCCCGGGATGGGGTCCTGTGGGCCCGGGGAGGCTTCCCCTGCGCCTCTGGGCCCGGGAGCCCTGGCTGGGTCCAGGGGCCCCGCCGGGCCCCGGCCGGGTGCTCCAGCCCTGGGCCCTGTCTCCCAACCTGCCGCTCTGCCAAAGGCCCGAGATGGGGTTCCGTCATGCCTGGGGAGCCTCCCCCTGCTTGGCTGGGTTCAGGAGCTCCAGCCAGGGCCCCTGAGGGCCCCGGGGAGGGTGGCCTCCCCACCTCGGGCTCCGTCCCCGGTCCTGCCGTGTGGCAGGGTGCCCGGGATGATGTCCCGCGGGCCTGGGGTGGCTTCCCCTGCACCTCTGGGCCCGGGGGCCCCGCCGGGCCCCGGGTCGGGTGCTCCAGCCCTGGGCCCCATCCCCCAGCCTGGCGCTCTGCCAAAGGCCCGAGACGGGGTTCCATTGTGCCTGGGGAGCCTCCCCCTGCTTGGCTGGGTTCAGGAGCTCCGGCTGGGGCCCCTGAGGGCCCCGGGGAGGGTGGCCTCCCTACCCCAGGCTCCGTCCTCGTTCCTGCCATGTGGCAGGGTGCCCAGGACAGGGTCCTGCGGGCCCGGGAAGGTATCACCTGTGCCTCTGGGCCTGGGAGCCCTGGCTGGGTCCAGGGGCCCTGCCTTGCCTCGGGTCGGGTGCTCCAGCCCTGGGCCCCATCCCCCGGCCTGCCGCTCTGCCAAAGGCCCAAGACAGGGTTCCGTCATGCCCGCGGAGCCTCCCCCTGCTTGGCTGGGTTCAGGAGCTCCGGCTGGGGGCCCCTGAGGGCCCTGGGGAGGGCGGCCTCCCCACCCCGGACTCCATCCCTGGTCCTGCCGTGTGGCAGGGTGCCAGGGACGGGGTCCCGCAGGCCTGGGAGGCTTCCCCTGCACCTCTGGGCCCAGGAGCCCTGGCTGGTCCAGGGGCCCGCTGGGCCCTGGGTCGGGTGCTCCAGCCCTGGGCCCCGTCCCCCAGCCTGCAGCTCTGCCAAAGGCCTGAGACGGGGTTCCGTCATGCCTGGGGAGCCTCCCCCTGCTTGGGGCTGGGTTCAGGAGCTCTGGTCGGGGCCCCATAGGGCCCGGAGAGGGCGGCCTCCCCACCCCGGGCTCCGCCCCCAGTCCTGCCACGTGGCAGGGTGTCTGGGACGGGGTCCCATGGGCCCAGGGAGGCTTCCCCTGCACCTCTGGGCCCGGGAGCCCTGGCTGGGTCCAGGGGCCCTGCCGGGCCCTGGGTCGGGTGCTCCAGCCCTGGGCCCCGTCCTCTGGCCTGCCGCTCTCCCAAAGGCCCGAGACAGGGTTCCGTCATGCCCGGGGAGCCTTCCCCTATTGGCTGGGTTCAGGAGCTCCGGCCGGGGCCCCTGAGGACCCCGGGGAAGGTGGCCTCCCCACCCCGGGCGCTGTCCCCGGTCCTGCCAAGTGGCAGGGTGCCTGGGACGGTGTCCCGCTGGCCCGGGGAGGCTTCCCCTGCGCCTCTGGACCCGGGAGCCCCGGCTGGGTCCAGGAGCCCCGCTGGGCCCCGGGTCGGGTGCTCCAGCCCTGGGCCCCGTACCCCGGCCTGCCGTTCCACCAAGGGCCTGGGACGGGGGTCCGTCGGTCCCGTGCAGGCCTCCCCCGCATCGCCTGCTTGTCAGTGTATATGCGGGCCCCGGGTCGGAGGGCCCGTCGGCTCCCCCTCGCATCCCCCATAGCTGAGGCCCAGCTGGGGCCCCGGGCCTCCGGCCCCCCATGGCCCAGCGCATGCTCACTCTTTCGTTGGGGCACCGAGCAGCCAGATGGCCTCCCTTTCGAGCCCGGCCATCTGGTCGTGCCTTTCCCCTCGGCCATCTGGTCGCACCTATCCCCTCGGCCATCTGGTCGCACGTAATGCTTTCCTATGGGGCGACCAGATGGCCGGGCTTCCCTGGAAGTCCCGATGAGGGCTCATTTGCCTCCCCAATCCCAGCGAGGGCTCCAGGAGGTCGGGCACATTTGCGCCTTGGGTCCCCTCTGTCACCTTGTGTGCACAGATTACAAGAAAGGGGGGTAATTTTCCTCCGGATTACTAGGGAGAGGGTCGGTCAGACCTCCGTGAGGTCCGGTGATTCTGAGACAGGGGAAGGCAGAACCTGGGCCTGCCCGCCGGGGCTCCCAGGGGCCCGGGTGCGCACCTGCCTCTTAGCCCCTTCCAGATGGTCCTTTCCTCCGAGCCTGCTCAGTCAGACCTCCATGAGGTCTCGGTGATTCTGAGACAGGGGAAGGCAGAACCCGGGCCTGCCCGCTGGGGCCCTCAGGGGCCCGGGTCCACGCCTGCCTCTCAGCCCCCTCCCGATGGGCCTTTCCTCCGAGCCTGCTCACCCCGGGAGCAGGCAGGGACGTGAAGCCGGCATCCCCCCACGCAGGGCGGCCTGCCAGGGGAGGCCCTGGACGTACTCTGATCGATTGGGCACTCTCGGTCCGTTTAGGGATGGAGTGCTTGGCCAGCCTCGGCTGTTGTTTGAAGCAAGGAGCTTCCACCCCGCATGGACCATCCGACTCGAGGGCCTGCCGCCTGGCGGGAGGCCCTTCACCCTACCCAGCAGAGCGAAGGCCGAGCGGCCCCGGCAGCTCGTGCCCCACAGTGGTTTGACCCAAGCGGAAGAGGTCGGGTGGCGCCAGGCCCTCGGATGCTGCTGCCCGGCAGGTCCTTAGGCCCTGTGCGCCATGCCGTCACCCCTCTCCGCCCAGCACATTTCCACCGCAGCTCGGAACGACCGTTGTGAGGGGTGCCACTGCCGCCAGGCTCCGGCACCCCTGTGTCTCGCTCAGGCTGAGCCTTGGCCTGCCTTTCCCTTCCGGGGGAGACGGCTGGGCCCACCGGTGCCCATGCGACCGCACCTCTCCACCCCTCCAGCGAGCCCTCCCGTCCAGACATGTGGGCTCCTTCCCCTAGCAGGCTCCCAAGAGGGAGGGGTGTGCGAAGATTGCCGGTCGGGGAGATGGGCACGCGGCACCCAAACCCACCCCGTCAGCAGGTTGATCGTGCCAGTAGCATATGCTTGTCTCAAAAATTAAGCCATGCACCTGTAAGTACACATGGCCGGTACAGTGAAACTGCGAATGGCTCATTAAATCAGTTATGGTTCCTTTGATCGCTCCATCTGTTACTTGGATAACTGTGGTAATTCTAGAGCTAATACATGCCGACGAGCGCTGACCTCCCGGGATGCGTGTATTTATCAGACCAAGACCAATCCGGGCTCGCCCGGCCGCTTTGGTGACTCTAGATAACCTCGGGCCGATCGCACGTCCCCTTGACGGCGAGGATACATTCGGATGTCTGCCCTATCAACTTTCAATGGTACTTTCTGTGTCTACCATGGTGACCACGGGTAACGGGGAATCAGGGTTCGATTCCGGAGAAGGAGCCTGAGAAACGGCTACCACATCCAAGGAAGGCAGCAGGCACGCAAATTACCCACTCCCGACTCGGGGAGGTAGTGACGAAAAATAACAATACAGGACTCTTTCGAGGCCCTGTAATTGGAATGAGTACCTTTAAATCCTTTAACGAGGATCCATTGGAGGGCAAGTCTGGTGCCAGCAGCCGCGGTAATTCCAGCTCCAATAGCGTATATTAAAGTTGCTGCAGTTAAAAAGTAGGCCTGGGTGGTAAATTCCGTTCCGCTCGCCACTTCACTCTTTGACACTTTACTCCACTCTATGCTGTGCTACTCCACTCTACTGCATTCCACTCTACTCCACTCAATGACACTTTACACAACTTTACACCACTATATGATACTTTACTCTATGCCACTCCACTGTACAACACTCTACTCCACTGTATGCAACTACACTCTACTACACTCTCCTACAATCTATGCCACTCTACGACAATCTACTCCACTCAATGCCACTCTACTACACTGTATGACACTATACCACATGCCACTCCACTCCTCTCTATGAATCGCCACTCCACTATATGAAACAGCACTGTACTCTACGACACTCTCCTCCACTGTACTCTACAATACTCCAATGGACGATACTCCACTCTACGAAAGGGAGAAAAACAAGCTAGATCCAAGTATACAATGTTCAAAAGACCATTAATCTATCAGGACAACATATAATTAATCAAATTTGTGCGTGTACATTATCAAAAATCTTTTTATTTTCATGATATTTATCTTTTTTTTAAAGTATCAAAACATTTCCATTTCACTAAAATCATCAATGCATCAAACAGATTATGACGTATGAAACATGATCATATTGTTAAAAAGATCATACAGTACAGTAGAATTGTATATGTGATACAACACCTTATCACACGTGTTAGAAACAGGGTCCAGATGGTTCATGGACATAAAGTTGGGTTGGCGGTAGATGGAAGCTACGCGCGTTTCAGCAGGTTGCTTTCGTCAGGGAACCGTCTCAACTTTCTCTATTTCCGTATATATTCATTAATTTATAGGCAATTCTGCTTTCTGAAATTCCTGGGCGTGCATTCGGAAAGTGCACTGGGGCATTTTAGGTAGGACACAAAGGGATAAGGAAAAAGCCTATAAATTAATGAATATATATAAGGAAATTATTGGATTACCTGCTCCTGTGGTAAGCCTGATCAATAGCTACTACAATACTCACGATAGTCTTCCTTGACTATTAAAACACACCTGACTCCCTCTTAATTTAACCTTATAGGCTGTCCATCACCCTTTCCACAGTCCTGAAGAAGACCTGTCCTTGACGCAAATCAATCTGTGCTTCCTCCAGGGTCGAAACATCGACGTTGTTACCACACTTGTCCATACAGTCTCCTTGACCCTAACTTGAAATCATTGATTGGGTCTTGTATTCACGTTAAAAATAAGGGACAGTACTAAAGTCTTGAATCAAATTTCCCTTTTATATGTCATGTATAGAGTGCACCACTGATCTCACTTGTCACTTTATGTCACTTATCTCCACTATATTCACGATTGTATCACCGCAAATTAATTGTGTTTGTGACAGACATATCTAATTTCCTTGGAAATAACTAAAAAGTAAAAAACGTTGTTTTTCGAAAATTCTCTTCTTTTGGCGTGTTTCTATTATAAGGTTTTATTCTCATTTTCAAAATTGTACTGCATTTGTTGAGAACTTATTGAGATATCCCACCTTTTTTCTGTATAGTATAACAGATCACAGCAATTGTTCTTTACCCGACAGAACCAATTTGTTACTTCCAGACAGCCACAACACAGGAAGGGATGAGAGTGAAAGTGGATACATCTGCATTCATCTCCATAGTGATGGTCTTTCTGTGCTGGGAGAGGTCTTTTACACTTTACATTTGTATAGATTGTGTCCTGCCCTCACACAATGTGCTGATTTACCCCCTACTGATTGTCTGGAGCCAGGGCTGGGTTGAAAGGGATTGTTGCACACCTCTAAGGGTTCCTTTAAATTCGCCCCTTGAGCAAAGACAATTTTTTGTGCGGACTTGTAAACAGACACTGCTTGCTCTACATTTTGCATATTGCCAGAGGACTGCTGTGCTGCCAGGAGGAACCGCCATTTGGACTATTTTCATGTTGTGCGGGCCTGCTGCTTGCTGGGCTGCTGGAGGGACTGCCACCCTGCAAATTGACTATATTTGCTGACCTGCCTGCCTGCTGCTCCCCATGTGCTCTCAATGCTCTCAGGAAGCCCTGGATGTCTGCAATATATATAATATAATAAATACAATCTATAATGTGTTCTGTTGGGTAATGAAATTACTTAGTATAAACCGGAATTGATCCAATGGAAATGAAGCATAATAATTTGTTTAAAACGATCGATGTTTGGCAATTATATTGACATTAAATATGAGTCAAACACACCATACAAAATTCTTATTCAATATATATATATTCCATTTTATATTTTTAAATAAACATTCCTTTTGTATCAGTCAACGTCCTTAGTCACGTCACCCTATATTCAAAACTAATGGTCATAGAGGGTGCTTGCTGAGCCTCTTGTATAAAAAGGATGGACATTGGCGTACATGTAGTGTTTATGTTTCGATGAATTTTTTGTGTTTTGTTGTTATTCTGTATAAAACACTGTTGCACTTTATGTCACATGGTTCATTAAAGTCACGTATTTCGTGTTGTTGGTTCTGTTACTCATATATTTGACAGCCATATACAAAAGGAATGATTATTTAAAAATATAAAATGGATTAAATACTTATTAAATAAGAATTTTCTGTGGTGTGTTTGACTCACATTTAATGTCAATATAATTGCCAAATATTGATTGCTTTAAACAAATGATTATGCTGCATTTCCGTTAGATCAATTCCTGTTTATATTAAGTAATTGCATTACCCAACAGAACACATTGTAGATTATATTGCATATACCCAGGTTCTGGGGCACAGGGTTACCCCATTATCTTTACTGGGTTTCTGCAAAACATCACGTGTCTGCGGGGCCACGACATGCTGCAGAGCTGCCAGAGTTCGCGTTGGGCATTCCTTGTGTGCCAGACACTGGAGCACTCACCAGGGCATTTCGAAGCACGGCTCTCCCCATGTGGTTACGCAAGTTGGCGTCTCTTCCCCTTTTCTCCTGTGGTTATGGGACCCGGGGGGCAGGGGGGTATTGTTTTCACCTGCACACAAGTGCCCTAATTTGGGGTTTGTGGAACACTTAATGGATTTTGGCATTATCGAGTGAGTCCTCGAAGTAGACCTCTGATCAGGAACTTGCCACAATTAGGCAAACTACCTGAAATTACTGTAATATACTTAGTAGGTGCACAGGTGCTCCTGCGACCTACTCTATTTCCTGATGCACTCATTTCAGCTAGGCCACAGTGATTACCATAACCCTGCTAATAGGAGGGCAGGTGTTCATGGATCCATGTTTCCTTGCTGTTACTGATGTGCTTATGGTGATCTTTGGTTATTTATGTGTTTTCTTTTTAACCTAACTGGCATTACATGCATTGATGTTATGATGTATGTTGTTTTGATTCTTGCATTGTCCAGGAAACGAGTGCTATCTCTATATTTGCATAGTATGCACTGTATTTATGATTCATGTTGTTATGGTCTTGGTTTATATACAATATACTAGATATGTTTTTATATAATCATGTGTGGAGTCTCTTTTTGTGGTGTATTCATTGTGTTGCTGTGTGTGTTGTGCAAACGCTTTACACATTCCCTCTGATAAGCCTGACTGTTCTGTGCCAAGCTGCCAGAGGGTGAGCACAGGTTATCTGTGGTGTGTAAGCTACTTTCCATGACTATAGTGATGGGTTCTTCCTGGCTTAGGTGTATGCCCTAGCCAATCAGAAACCCCATTTCTAACATTGGTGATCAGCAGTTACAATAGGGCTTGAGATTGTGTGATACCACAGTAACTCATTGTTGCACTACAACTCTCTACTTTACACCATGTAGACCATTATATGTTTTTTCTCCTGTTCTCTCATTTTTATTGTGTACTCCAGCATCATCTCTTATACCTGGGAATCTTGTTGCTTGCACCAGTATTGCCTTAGCAGAATGGGGTTAATCCTTGATCTCAGTCTCCAGGAATATTATATTAAGAGTGAGCTGAAAGAGTTCTGCAAGCAGAGGGGGCTGACTGTGTCTAGGAGGTCCACAAGGCAGAATCTTCAGAAAGCCCTGTATGCTTTTAAGGAGGCGATCTGGGGAAAGGCTCCAACAGAGGACCAGGAGGGTGTTAATTACTGGGGAGGACCCTGAGGAGGAGAAGGACCCCTTTGGTATTGTTAAGAATCCTAAGCTATGGAACCTTCTAAAAGGTTCAGAACCAGAACCCCTAAAGGGCAGTGGCCCTGAAGAGAGTGAGGAGGAGGTAGAAAATGACTAGACAGGAATGCCAGTAGAGAGAGAGGACCCCATAAATAGGTAGTCCCTTATTGGATCAAGTGCCAGGAGCAGTGTCACCTCTCACACCCTGCCCCCTAAGGAGCTCAGAGAAAGACAGGCTGTTAGGGACCTGAGGTTACTGCTGGCCCTGCTGGCTGTAAAGGATAGAAGGGCAGAGGCTAAGAGAGCCTTAGGTGAGGAGAGGATGGCGGAGGCTGAAATTGCCTTCACCAGAGAAAAACTTGCTCTTGAGGAAAGGGAAATAGCCCATGAACATAGTTTGAGAGTTCTGGATTTACCAGCGCTGCAGGTAGAGTCCAGTGGTGGCAGCAATATTGAGTCTAGTGTTGAAAGTACCATTCGCAAACCCATAGACTTGGTGCCTAGCTACAAGGAGTGGGATGACATACATCAGTAGTCGCAGGAGTATGAGAGAGCTCTAGCAGTGTGCAGGATCCCTGAGGATAGGGGAACTGGCCTGGGGAGCTATATTCCTGATGATGGGAGGGATGTCCTATTGGCCCTAGAAGGGAGTGACAGGCAGAAGTTCAACCCATGAAGGAGACACTGATAAGAAAGTATGGAGTCACCCCTGAAGAGTATAAGTTGAGGTTCAGGGCCAGCAGGAAGCTGTCTCGCCATTCTTGGGAGGGATTTGTGGAGGATTTTTGCAAAGCACTGGATGGATGGTTGAAGGGTAGCACAGTAAATAATTTTGAAGGGCTGTACAATCTGATTGTGAGAGAGCACATGATCCATTGTTGTTTTTCAGGGCTATGCCAACACCTGTACACCTGTTGGAGTGTAAGTTCTCTGACCCCAGGGAACTTGCAAAGGAGGCAGACAAGGCAGACCTCGGGGTGAGTTTGAGAAGGTATGAAAAGGCATGTGGGAGGGATCCTAAAGGGAGTGGCTCAGGTTCCCCCCAAACGAGGGCTGAAAGGTTCTTTTTAAAAAAAAAAAAAAAAAAAAAAAAGAATTTATTTGCCACAAAAAAGATGCACAAATAGTAAATATAGAACAACATTTTCAAATAAAAATACATCAGTATACATATGCAGAGCGCAGAGGAGCATTTATAGAAAAGAAAAAGAGAAAAAAAAAATGAAAAAAGTAGAAGGAAAAAGACAGGGAAGAAAGAAGAAAAAAAAAGTACGAAGTGAAAGAGAAAGAAAGAAGAGGATACATACAATCATTAATCCCAATGAAGACAGGACCAAACCCTGCGCAGTTTTGACAGGGATCGGGAGCCTCTAGCTTTTGCCAATGCAGTTTCCATTTCAAAGATCTCCCTCATCAGAGACCAAAATTCATTAATACTGGGAGGTATGGCATATATCCAAGAATGGGCTATACACAGACGAGCACAAGAAGCAATAATAGAGGCTAAGGGTTTCGTAAGACACCCAGATTCGGGAAATAGCCCGGTCTCAGGGAAAGAGCTGCTGTTGGGACTATCATAGCCGACCCAAATTGACAAAGCCAGAGCGATGTTAGACCAAAAATCCTTCAGTCGAGGGCAGGTAAAAAACATATGATGTAAATCAGCAGCGTATTCCTGACATTTAGGGCAGTTGGTCTTAGCAGCGGTCGAGTTATTAGCCCATTTGGAAATTCGCTCTGGAGTGTAATATAGCATAAAAATAATTCTATGCTGATGTAATTTTAGATTGACAGATGTTACGGCTAAATCAATAGTTTGAAGAGACTCTTGTATTTCCTCCCTAGAAATATCAGAGCCAAAAACCCGGCTAAGTTTAGCAGCAATTTGTACACTGTCATCGCCCACCGCCCCAATAAGTTTTTGATAAATTTTACCGATAGCTCCTCGCCCTCTGGTGCCGACAAGTGTAGACAAGATCTCGCATGAGCTAGACAACTCGGATAGTCCCCGACCTCGAGTGAAATAATCCCTAACTTGCAAGTATTTGAAAAAATGGGTTTGTGAGAGATCGAATTCTTCTTTTAATGATAAAAAAGTTCGAAAACCCTGATCGTCATACAACTGACCCATCCGCGTTATGCCCTTAATTTGCCATTCTTTCCCGATGTAATCGTGGAATATATTAGGAAACAGAGAATTCCCCCATAGCACCGTATATTGGTGCAAGTCGGCTATTGCGTAGCTTTTACAAATTTCACGCCATATTTTAGTGATGTCTCTGACTACCTTAAAGCGGACTCGTTTAAAATAGTTAGGATCGAATGTTTGATATAGTAAAAACCCAGTATTTGGCCCGCACGCCAGCTGATATGAAAACCAATTGGGATTTGTATCAGTTCCTCTGAGTAGACTCTGTATCCGTCCCATAAATGCTGCCCAAAAATATAACTTAAAATCGGGAGGTTAAATCCGCCTTGTACATATGAAAGTTTTAGAAGTCGAATAGCTCTTCTAGCCCGTCGATATCCCCAGATAAAACTACCCAAAACACTATCTAGGCGTTTGAAGAAAGAAGATGGTATAATTAGTGGGATGGTACGAAAAAGATATAAGAATTTTGGTAAGATATTCATTTTAACCACATTGCACCGCCCATAGATACTGAGTGGGAGACAGTGCCAACTCCGTAACTTCTCCGCCACTTTCTTTAGTAATGTATCTTTTTTTTTTTTTTTTTTTTTCCGGGTCTTATGATTATGCTGCCTTAAAACTCTATGGGCCAGGTCGGAGATTCCTAGTATAAAGCTGGAATTTTTAAGACAAAGGCCATCTAGCTTTTGGAGCTCGTAAATAGAGTTATCTTAGTTGGTGTCTTCGCGTACACATAAGCAAGTCCAGGTGCCGGTAGGCGTGCTTTTCAATCTTTAGCCGTCTACGCCTCTCAGTTCACTGAGTGTGGGTATGGACTGCTTGAGTATGTATTCGAAGTGAGATTGGAGGCGAATGAGGACAAAAAAAAAAGAAAAAAAAGTAATGTATCATAGTTTAGTGGGATAATTTCGTTGACTTGGCTACTAAGACATACCCCCAGATAGATAGCTGTGTTTGTAACTCCAAGAGTTACTGGGGGGGGGGGGACTAATTGAAAATTTAGGATCGTCTGTGTTTTGTGCAAATTTAGTTTGTAGCCGGAAAAAGAGCCGAATCGCTGTGCTTCATATATGATTGCGGCCATAGCTTTAACAGGGTTGACTGAAAAAATTGCTATGTCATCCGCATAAGCGGTTAGCTTTAGATTTGTCCCATTCAGAATAACTGGATCAATATTGCCATTGATCAATAGATGTTGGATAAAAGGCTCCATATAAATAGCAAATAATAAAGGGGATAGAGGGCAACCCTGCCGAGTCCCCCTTTGAACTGAGAATGAAAGAGAGGAAAGCCCATTGAGTTTAATTGTAGCTGTTGGATGAATATATATTTTCTGTACCGCCGAGATAAACCTTTGACCGAAGCCCATACAAGACATAAATATCCATAGTGTTTCCCATGTCACCCGGTCGAAAGCCTTCTCGGCGGCTCACATCAGCATACCCATCTGCTGACCTAACTGACCGGAGATATCGAACGCGGCTATTGCAGTGTTAATATGAGCAGAGGTGTCTCTACCGGGAACAAAGCCGTGCTGTTGCTCTGAGACTATTAAGTGAATTACCGGAGCTAGGCGAGCCGCGAGAATTTTAGAAAAGAGCGTAGCGTCGGCGTTAATCAGCGCTATTGGTCGGTATGAACTCATATCGTCAATCGGTTTCCCCTTTTTTGGGAAAATGACGATATTAGATGTATTCCAAGAGAGAGGGACATCTTCTCCATGAAAAATAGAGTTGCATACCTTAAGAAAGATAGGGACCAGTATATCTTTAAAGATTTTAAAAAATTCCAATGGAATCTTATCCTCGCCAACTGCTTTGCCAACCGGCAGAGCATTAATCGCTTCCTCGATTTCGCATGCATCAATGTCTGCATCCAGTCGCTCGGATACCATCGGACAGAGGGTTGACAATTGACATTCCTGTGCGTATTCCGTAATGATCTGTTCTCCCGAACTGCCTGAACCACTATATAAGTTAGCATAAAATAACCCAAATTGTTCGACTACGTGAGCAGACATAGTATATATCAAGCCGTCCACCCCTTTAATCATTTTTACGTTGGTTTTAGCATTTTGATCTGCAATTTGATTAGCTAATAGCCGACCGACTCTTTCGCCGTCCTCGTACTGTTTAGTCCGGAGCTTGTGATAGTCATTAGCGACTTTGTCTTTTAGCTGTCTTTTTATGCTTGGCCCGTGATTCTACAACCTTTTGATATACCGAATGTTCAGTCTCACTCTTTGTGACAATAGCCGCAGCATGCTGACGCTCCAAGTCTAAACACCGTTTTTGCTCCTGATCCCACTGTCGGGAGCCCAACCTGTTTTGCCTTATGATAAATTGGAGTGTAACTCCTCTGACATAAGCCTTTAAACAGTCCCAGACAATTGCGATTGATGCCGAACCCATATTAGAGTCGATATACTCCCCAAGTGCCTTACGCATCACCTCTATGTATTCCGAATTGCTAAGAAGGTGTCTTTATTCTTTGTTTTTTTGTTCCCCTTCTTTCTTATTTGCAAGCACATATGTTTTTTTTTTTTCTCTTGTTAGATACAAGGCTAAATGGTATGATTGACGTACAGGGTTGGGGACATTAGGGGTCACAGGGGATGGGGGGTGGGGGGATTCAGGGAGGGCGTCTCCGCTATGCTGTCACCATGGGACAGCAGGGAAAGGGGCGATTCCTTTCTCCAATAACTGGGAGGGGGGTGGGCGAAGGGTCAGGTAGGGATGGCTGCCTGGGGGGGCGGGTAAAAGCCACAGTTTTGAAAGTTCAAATACTGTTATTTATGCAGAGCAACAGACATAGGAGTTTGCTATATTGAGTACTTATAATTTGATTCGGACTTTGAATATTTTGCAATGCCTGAACTTAAGTGTATGTGTTGGAATGTAGCAGGATTGAATCAAGCGGGGAAACGACGATTAGTAATGGAAGAGCTACGCACTTTTAAGCCTCATATTCTGGGGTTGGCAGAGACGCATATTGCTTATAAAGACAAAGCACTCTTTAAGCACTTGGGATACGACCTTATGGTGTGCACCTCACAAACAGTATCTATTCGGGGGGTGGCTCTGCTAAAATCTAGATTGTGTCAAGCTACTGTTGTTCGCTTATTCGCAGATACTAGGGGGAGGTGGGCAATTTCACAAATCTTGATCTATGGGCATACGTTTACAATATGTATGGTTTACGGCCCTAACACAGACTGCCCAGATGTTATCTATCAAGTGAGCTCCGAGCTGTTGGAATGGTCTGGCGATAAGATAGTGATGGGCGATTTTAATTGCATAATGGATAGGAGGATTGACACCACTAATGTTTTTGCTCGCGCCAGAATGTGTAAAACTAGAACTGCCATACATGAGCTCTTACATCTGCATCAGTTGGAAGATTCTTGGAGGAGGTTATTCCCTAATGTCCCAGGCTACACCTTTTTCTCATCTCCCCATAAGCACTATTCTAGAATTGATATGATTTTTGCCAAATATTCTATTTTGGAAAACGCACTGGTGGCAGTATGTCCGAAAATCACTTCCGATCATAACCCTGTTATGCTAACAGCACAGTTACAGTCAAACACACAAGCACCAACCAGGGATTTTACTTTTCCTAGACACCTTCTTAGCAATTCGGAAGGTTCATAGCAACCCAGACAGCTCCCAGTGTAACAGGGTGGGAAAAGGGTTCCATGTCCCTTCTCAGAGTAGGAGGAGAGGTGGGGATAGGCAAAGTCCCAGGGTGCCCAATGTCCCAGGGAGTCCCAGCTCCTGGATAGTACCCTAAGGGGGAACCAGGAGGTAAATCTAGTCTGTACTGGAAGACCATCCATTAAGGGGAGCCACATAGTGTCAGGAGAACTTGGGAGGGCGACTGACACAAACGTCCAACAAGTTCTGGTATCTGGCAGTACCACTACGCAGAGGAGGATACAGGAGCCTAGATGGAGGAGTTTGAGAGGGAGGAAGGACTTTCCCCTAACTCCTGTTCAACCTAAGGATACAGACCCTGGGTTGGAAGACCAATTGCAGGATAGAATGCCTGACCTGTAGGGAGAATTGTGCAGGACGGCTAACAGTTCTGAATTCTGGGGGTATCACTCCCAAAAGGAGGTTATGGAAACCCAGAAGGAGGGGCATGGGGAGGAAGGGCTTGCCCTTGACTCCTATCCAGCCCAAGGGTACAGACCCTGGGCTGGAGGACCTGTATCAGGATACTACCCGAGGACTGTTGAAAGGATTCGATTCACCTGGGGCTTCCTCACCCCAATCTGAGAAACCGCAGAGGCCAGAGACCCCTGGATGGACTGGGGCATGGCTCTGGGCGCTGACAGCTGTCAGTGGCCTCTGTTGTTTGCTGTCCTTATGGACAGAGCTGTCCTTGAGCTGGGACAAAAGTCAGACCAAAGGGGTGGAGTGGGCCACATCACATTGTTGGCCATGGTGGTACTGTCCGCCTACTGGGATGCATCTGTGAACAACTTAAAGTTAGGCGCTTCACAGATTAAGTCTGCAGGTGAGGAGAAAGATTCTCCATAGGTTAGCTTAGTGGGCCCTGATCGCATAGACAGAAGGATCCAACTGGGTTCAGAGAGGCGTAGAACTAGCATATGCCCCTGCAGTAGCGACCCAGGGTCCAAGTTCTATCTCCCTAAGCAGGGAAGCCCATCAAGGTATTGTAAGTTCTCTGACTCCAGGGAACTTGCAAAGGAGGCAGGCCTCTGGGTGAGTACCAGAGTCTCTGGGATGGCATTGGGGAGTGATCCCAAGGAGGGGTGCTCAGGTTCTCCACATCAGAATCAGGAAGAGGGTCACAGTGACCCAGACAGGTCCCAGTGTAGTGGGGGGAAAAGGTCCCATGTCCTTTCCAAAAGTAGGGAAAGGGGTGGGGGTGGGCAGAGGCCTAGGGTGCCCTATTTTCAGCCCCAGTACTTGGATTTCTCTGTGGAGTGCACAAGCAGGGGGACCTGGTCTTTACCAGGAGACTGTTGCTTGGATATGAATTTACGTTAAAAAATGAAAAGATAAGAGGCGTTTGGCAAAACAGGAAAAAGTAGGTATAATTAAACGCTGTGGCCTAGTGAGCCTGGACAGAATGCGTCTGCTCAAAATCTCTCAATGTACAAAGTTTTGGCCGCCAATTTATACAGTTCATGAGGCACAATAAAACAATTTTCTACATTACAAAAAAGCATCTCAGTTGTAAATCAACAAATGCGGCCATCTGATAAGGACACAGAAGGCGCTCGACCTCAAGGAGAGCATGTGCAGACCAATGTGTATGTGTCTAGCCATCCGGCCTGAGGAGTGCGTGATCACCACATGTGGTGTGCCTGCCCTATCCTGATTGGTTGAGTGTGCCTATCTACATGTAATATCTAGTTTTGTGGAACTCTGAGGAATGCAAGCCTTTGGCCAAATGGGTTTTATTGGGGCCAATTATCTCGGACTTGTTTGTGGTGCAACTATTTATCTGTGGAATCGATCAGGGTTTTCCCTGGGTGCGTGTTTGTCTTTGGTTTATGGCGGACCCCACCTGTGACCTGTTACTCAATAGGCATGGGCATGGCTCACAGAACTTGCCTGACCACATATCTCTGACTTGGGGTTGATGGAGTGGTCACCTTGGGTGAATCTGATGGCAATGATGTGAGTTCATCGAAACGTCTAAAAATAATATGGTAGCCACTGGTATCATGTGTTGTCATTTTGTACATTGATACCATTTGTACTGGTATTAACGAGGTTATGTTTGCTATGGTATGAACATACATTGACATTGTTCTTATTTGCAACAATAATACTATCGTATGAGCATGGATCATGGAATACATTGCTATCCTTATTGCAGATATTGGCGTTGCTGTGCTGGAACAAGTTACGGTATATATTGGCATTGCATTGATGGGCATTTTGAGGGTACGAGCGGTAGCATACGTTCACAT
The DNA here is from genome assembly GCA_963921515.1 of Calotriton arnoldi. NCBI lineage: Eukaryota > Metazoa > Chordata > Amphibia > Caudata > Salamandridae > Calotriton > Calotriton arnoldi. The sequence continues at coordinate 214,379 of CAWUFW010007845.1, forward strand.
TGCATTTACTGATATTGCCGTTGTTGGGCCTGCACATATCATGACATTCACTGACAGCATATTCACCCCTTCTGACAAGACCATCCACTGAAGGCAGTCCCGCAGTGTCAGGAGAACTTGAGGTGGTGGCTGCAACAAACATCCTACCAGTTCTGGTTTCTGGGGGTACTACTTCACAGTGGAGGGTACAGATACCCAGATGAAGGGGCAGGAGGTAGAAACAGTCCATAGTAGGAGGACCAGCGAGTCAGGGGTTGCCAGCTCTGAGATCAGAGGACCCCAAGACGGACCCTGGCTAGAGGGGTCTCAATACACTGTCACAGGTACAGAGGGCTGCGGACCTGCACCAGGTAGACTCTTGCATGACAAAACCAGAGGGTGTTTCCCTTGAGGGGATATGGGGAACTCCCCAGGAAGTCCTGGCTCGCCAGGCACAGGTTCAGCCTAAGGGTACTGACCATGAGTTGAAAAACCAGTCTCAGAATACCACCCCTGAACTTGTGGGATATGAAGTGGAAAAAGAGTGCAAGAGCCTGGGGCTACTGCCCCCCACTTTGAGGAACTACAACAGACAGAGAGCCCTGGATAGCCTGGGACTGGCTCGTGTCACTGACAGCTGTCAGTGGCCCCGTGGGGTGTTGTCCTTGTGGTCAGAGTTTTTCCTTCGTTGGGGACAGAAGTCAGACCCAAAGGGTGGAGTAGGCCACACCACACTGTTGGCCATAGTGGTACTGTCTGCCTACTGGGATGCATCTGTGTACAGAGTAAGGCTAGGTGCTGCACAGATGGGGTCCACAGGTGAGAAGAATGGTCCCCCATGGGTCAGTTCAGTGGACCCTGAGGGTTTAGACCGAGGGATCCAACTGGGTTCAGAGAGGTGTAGAACTGACAAGTACCCCTGCAGATTGGGCCATTGTCCCAGTTCAATCACCTTAAGCAGGGAACTCCATCAAGGAACTGATTAGAATACCCTGGCTTTCGGTTGGAGGGGGGTTGTGTTGGACTTGGCCCTTTCTGCAGGGTTATCCCCACACATTTTGCCTTCCTGCTCCTATTTTTCTGACCCTCTTTGTGCTGGTATTAGGATGCTGGGCACTTTACGACTGCTAACAGTGCTAAAGGGCATATGCTCGGCACTCTAAACATGGTAACATTGTCATATCCACAATTGGAATATTTAATTTACTTGTAAGTCCCTAGTAAAGTGCACAATATGTACCCATGGCCTGTAAATTAAAAGCTACTAGTGGGCCTGCAGCACGGATTAGCCACCAACTCAGTAGCCCTTTAAACATGGCTCAGGGCTGTCATTGCAGAGCCTGTGTGTGCAGTTTTAAACTGCCAATTCCACCTGGCAAGTTAAACCACTTGTCAGTCCCAAACCTTCCCTTTTATTACATATGTCACCCCTACAGTAGGCCCTAGGTAGCCCCAAGGGCAGGGTGCAGTGTATTTAAAAGATAGGGCAGGCACTTGTGAGTTTTACATGTCCTGGTAGTGAAAAACTGCTAAATTCGTTTTTCACTACTGCAAGGCCTATCTCTCCCATAGATTAACATTGGGATTGCCTGAAAACATATTTTCAGTGTAACTTCCGATTGGGAGCAGATAGAAAATTGGAGTTTGGTGACTCTGGACTCACAATCTAAAAACACATATTTTGGTAAAGTCAGTTTTTAAATTGCAGGTCTGAAAATGCCACATTTAGAAAGTTGGCATTTACTTACTTTAACCATTCTGTGCCTCTGCCTGTCTCTGAATACACGTCTGGGTTAGGGGGACAGCTGGGCTTTGTGTATTCCCTATAGACAGTCAGGCAAAGGGAGCTGGGGTGTGACATTTGCATCCTGATGGCCCATCACCAGGCTGATGGGCCTTCCTCTGGTAGATTAGGAGGGTGAGGCTGACACCTGCACCTGAATATGGCTGTGCCTATCCCCACACAAAGAGCTGCATACTCCCTTGTAGTGCATCTGGAGCAAGGGAAGGAAGGGCAGGGACCTTGTGAGGCTCAAAGGCCTCTTTTGTTGACTCCCACACTTCAAAGACATATTTTGGTATAAATATTGGACCTCTCACACCCCCAAACTAGTTAATTTGGCATCCTGAGGAGACTCTGCAACTAAGAGAAGCTACACTGCCAGGAGGGACTGCCACTTTGCCGCTGATTTGCTGTGTTGGCCTACTGACTGCTGATCACTGTGCTGCCAGGAGGGACTGCCACTTTGCACTGTGCTCTGGTGTGTTGGCCTGCTGCCTCTGCAGTGAGGGAGGAAGGATCTTGCCCTCTACATCCTGTATTGCACCCAAGAACTCCAAGGGCTTGTTGGCTTGCCCTCGGTTCTCATAGAGGTCTCAGGGACATCAAAGACCTTTTGCTTCAACTGATTTTAAGCTGTGCGCTCCAAGTTGCAGGAGCTTGTCACTACAAGGGACTCAAGTGCGGTGCTTCAGTTGAGCCCTTCACCGCACTACCTACAGTGAGTACTGTCTACAATCTAGTGCAGTGCTTCAATAGAGTCCTGAACTACACTAGATGTACTGAGTCATCTCTGGTCCTCGCTGTTGGCCCTAGTGATCCCGGACTATCAAACCCCAGGTGGGAGCACCGAGGACCGTCAACTCCCAGTATAAACCTCACTGGGGCCCCAGGCGACAGGGAGGTCTTCCCGGTCACTTCACCATCCTGAGTAGTGGAGAACTGTCAGCTAAATACACCACGTCAGCCATCCCCTAGCTGAGGAACACTTCTCCCCACACGTTGCAGCCCCACAGGTCTGCAGGACGGGACCAGCAGTGCATCAGCCCCACCTCCAACCACCATTGTAAGAGGCTGTTGCGCCCACCAACGGGCAACATACCATAAACAGAAAGGTACTGTGATTCCGGGACACGCGCAGTCTTGGTAATTGCCACCATGCGGTACCTGCAACTAAAGTAGTGCTTGCACGTGGTGAAACGTACCCGAGTTGAAGCATCAGCATCCTTGGAGGTACTGAGTCTTGGCCCCCTCCATGTGATTTCAAATGCTGCCACAGCATTTTCCTCCTGCATTCCGGTCCCTCCATTTCTGCAGCAGAGGTGACCAGCGTGCCTGCTAGATACTGCATTAAATCCCTTAAAGAGAGCACCAGCAATTTACCTTCTGCCCAGATCGGATTGTTTGCGGGCTATAACTCAAAGGCACTCCCCTGCTAGCCTGGATTGCCTAATTAATTTATCAGGCCAGACTGGTGTACTTTCACTACGGACCTAGGCGGACCCAACGCATACACTGAGCTCCCTCTGCATTAACCACCTACAAGTTTCTTAATACTGAGCATGTTTGAACTACCATAAAGATTCTAGAAGCAGCCACACTCAAAAGTACAATTTGGGAAATATCAAAAGGTGAATAACTTGCATACCCTTACTTGAATTATTGCTCTCTTTACTGTCGACATACTCCCTTCGTGAGGAGGGGTTTGTGTGCCTATCTGTTCCTTTATGGAGCACGTGCTAGCGCTACTAGCCTTGACAGAATTAATCCTAATGCACAAATCTTTTCTGTGAGGATCTCTTAATACTAATTAATATTGTATGGTTCCACCTAAAAAGCACTAATTGGATTTTTGTTGTTTGATCATGATTATATAACATAAAATGTTATCTATTTTTCTATATTGGTGTGGAGTCTTTTGTGGTCTAATTCACTGTGTTACTGTACAAAGAGGTTGCACAAATGTGTTACACATTGCCTCTTTGATAAGCCTGCCTGCTCTGCACCAAGCTACTTGAGGGTGAGCACAGGTTCTCTTATATAGGTATCTGACTTGCCCTGACTAGAGTTGTGGGTTATGCCTGGCTTAGGTGCATACCTTAGCCAACCAGAAAGAAACCCCATTTTTGACACAATCTTTAACCAAATCTTATTTAAACCCAGAATCTAGCTGTTAAATCTATACTAATCCTTAGCCAAAGCCTAATCCTAAATCCTAAATTTAATTTACCTTAACCATTATCTGAACCCATACTGTAACTCTAAATCCAAATAATAATACTTAATATTATTGGGCCCCTCACCCCAACACTAACACTAGCATCTCCCATTTGCCTTATCACAAGTGCATTTTTTTCTATGGCACTTGTAATAAGGTGGATAGGATACCTGTCACGTTTGTGATGGAGTAACTAATCTGCCAAACTCTAAATAATACCCATTCATTATTACTCTACAACTAAACATATTTCTAATCCTGATTGCTGCTATAAAGTATTTGAAAATCAAAATCCTGTCACTTAATCTTATGGTTCCCATTACCCAAACCCTAATACTAAACCTAATCATTATCTTTTACCTAACCATAATCTAACCAGTAATATGAACCTTTCCTAAATTCAAATCCTGATAGTAATCTTACTATTCTGCCTACTCCGGTTTCAAAGCTAAGCCTAACCCTTACCCATACCTGATTTTAAACCTAATTCTAACCCTACGCTACATGATTTCGACATTAAATGCTATCACTTACATTACCATTACCATTCTCACTATCACAACCCTAACTTTAAACCTTACCCAAAAACCTAGTTCTAAACCTAGTCCTAATCCTAGAACCTACTCTAAATAATTTTAGTCCAATTTCTAAGGCTTAATCTTAAAATTTCTATTGATGCAACCCTAAACCCAACCATTTCCTAATTCAAACCCTAAATCTTTTCCTGAAACCGACTCTAAATTGTTCCAAAGAAAAATCCTAAAGCTGAAAGTTAATAATAACATTACTCCAAACCAAACTTTATAGCAAACATTTACTCATAACCTAAGAATAACCCTAATCATAATTCCTGATCTAAGGTCATTGTTAAAAGAGCAGAGGCAATAGTGAAAGGAAATACCGGATGCGGAAACACCAAAGGTATTGTGTTTGATTTTACTCATGTGCTGTATTACAACTCTATTCAAGGTTCTAAACATCAGAATGAGGGACAATGTGATAACACTGCAGGCTTTGCCATGTTCAAAGCTGCAAAACACATGATATTGCAGTTTTGCTCAACAAAAGTTTCACCTGACCACTTGACAAAATTCATAAGGAGAAGAAACTCATAATTATTATAAAATATATGCCATAGTTGTAATCTCTGTTTGTGCACAAACAACAATTTGCAAATGAGTAGGGATAATATTTTTGCAAGCATGCATTTATGCCTGCTGTTATACGTGCCTATTTAGGAACGCTTAATCGAATATGCCTGCAAAGCAGTGTCAATCTCAATAAAGGAGTACATGGATTTAAGAAAAAAAATGTATTCAAATGTGGGCCAGCTCTTGCAGGAATACATTTTCAAACTTTATTCATAGAGAATTTGTGCAGGGGTTATGTGTAATCAGCCAGCTATGTTATAAACCACACCTGGAGCAAACAGGGGATGAAAGACAAAATAGACCTAAAGATACACAGAGAATATTCATCAGCATTCTTGAGTGTAGCAGGGGGCGCTAAGTCATATAAGGCGTGACCTCAAGGGGGTAATGATTCCCTTCCCTTCCCCTCCCTCAATGAATCTAATAAATGGTACATTACTCAATACAGATCTGCCATAATGTTCTGCTTTGAAGTATGTATAAGTAATAATACAAATTCTTAACTAGAATTGAGATACAAAGGGTTAAATCTATGCATTGAGTTAAAATCACACTGCATAGGCCACGAGGCTATTAGAAGATTTGCCTTCCTGTGCAAAGTCATTATAACATAAAAAAACGTGATATGGCAGTGTTTTCTCAAAACATTTATTTTGCACATCAGCGATAACATAGATTTAACAATGACACTGAGGTAATAAATGTGCATTTTTTTATTATTACACTTGCTCCAAATAATGTATGTTACCGCCAATTTATTTTCACGTGCATGACAAATACATAATTACTTTTACTAGAAATCAGTGAAGATGAAATAACTTCAAACATGAGATCTGGATAGATCATTCTGCATTCTTGATATTTCACAGGCGAAATTAGAATACATTTAGCCATATAAGGTAGATGGTGAGTGAGGAGAAACAAAATACAGGATAACAAATACATCTAATTTAAGGCTTTTTCTCTGCTGTAGTTTGCAACTGATGGATATCTTAAATAGATGAAAGCTGGAGGCGAGGGGTTTTACCTCCCTATACAGTGATAGATGGTTATTTGTCATTGCACCTTAGCGGAATGTGCTGCTTTAGCTTGGAAAAGTAACAGCATTTGCTGACGTCTGTAAAGCATCTACAGAGTACAACATAATACAAAACAATGACATAGCACAAAGCAAAATAGCACATAAAAACATATCAGGGCATAACAAAACAATCAAACCAGAATGTAACACAACAACCACAGTACAAGGCAAGAACAAAACAATGCAATAATGCAACAATGCAATAATGCAACACAAAAACAGAGTAGCATAAAAAAACAACATGCTGAATCACTCCAAAACAAAATGGAACTCAATTGAACAAAATAAAACACACCACCACAATATTTCAGAAAAATAACACAATAGCACAACACAAATTAACTCACTTAAACACAATACTAACAACATACAGATACACCAATCACATTCACCAAAGAAATACAAATAATTCACGTTTTCAACAGCACAACAATATATAACACAACACAACAGAAAAAAACAGAAAATTACAACAACACACCATGATAACACTAGCCATGAACCATGATACAATATCTCAACATAACAACCATGTACATTTCTGTTGCTGTGTTGTTTTGTGTTAGTGTATTATTATGTTGTGTTATTTTGTTGGGATGTTGTGTTGGTACTACCTCTGGTACGAGTGTGTTGCTGTATTGTTGTGTTGCATTTGTCTGTTACTATTGTATCGTTGTTTTGTTGCATTATGTCTGTCCAGTGTATTACATTGTTGTGTATATTGCAAAATAAATTGTTGTAGTGTCATGTGTTGGTGTATTTGTATGATGTGTTAGGTTGCTGGTGCATGTTGTTGATACTAGTGATGCAAACCAGAGCAGAGTGGTGATGTAATATTTCCTTTCCAGTGCAAAATGCTATTTATGCTGAAACATAGGCTTAAAGTAGCATAAATCATGCTTTGCACTAATATGCAGTACTTTGTGCTGGTTTGTGTTGAGATGGAGTCTATAGGTGGCACATAGGTGTTACAACGCTACCACCCATAATGTTTTAACAAAGACAAGTCCAATAACAATTGTACATAGGGTTTTGCACATATAATAACTACTCATCAATGTAGGAGTTAATTTGGAGAAATCTTTTAATTACTCTAAACATTTCCCACATTTCATAGGTGCCTCATTATACAGCACACACACAATGTAGGAAAAGTTTTAAATCTAGTCTAATCATAGTATTTTGAACCGAAAGGTTACCCTTCAAGTATAGAGACTATGCTAGACTTGCACACTTTGTTGCAAAGGTTTATGCATAGCATTAGGCTATCTGTTTGAGTTCCAGTGAAGGGAATGACAGAAACAGTGCTATATCTTTGTACATATTGTTCTGTAATGTGTTTTCCCTCTTGTACAATGCAGGACAGCACCTGTGATAGCTGCAACGCATTGCCCAATTTTCTCAAAAACATGCCCCAAATTCTCAACATCTACATTGTGATATCTAGGAAACACATTATTTGTATAGCTCATGACATTGAACAAAGAATATTAATCAATTTTCTGTTTTAAAACAAATTACAGCCATATCAAATCATATGAGCTGCCTTTTAGGGCTTGATTATGATGCCGGTGGGACCGCCAGCGACAGACTGGCGGTGGCAGTCCCACCGACATACAGGCCATCGGTCCGACTGCTGCATTACAATGCAGGCGGTCGGACCGCAGAGGTCGGGGGGAAAGACCGCCACCTCCGACAGGATCCATGATTCCGTCGAGGCAGGGGTCGGACTTGTATCTCTACAATGGGGGAGGTGCCTGCGCAGGCACCACGGTAGGCATTACGATGTCCCTTTCCGTCTGCCTTTTCATGGCGGTCCGACCGCCATGAAAAGGCAGCCGGAAAAGGACTTTGGGGGCTCCAAGCAGGGCCCCCATCCCCCATGGAGGCACATGTAGTCCCCCCCACACATCCATGCACTGTGTGACAGGCACCACATGGTGCCTGGCACACAGTGCATGGATATGCACAAAGTGCCCTTTTCCAATGTGGCTTGTGCTGCGGCCCTTTTCCTGGGCCACAACACAAGCCACAATGGAAAAGGGCACTTCTCCCACCGTTAGTGCGGCGGTCAAATCCTAATTGGGTAGTGGGACCACCAACTGATTATCGGACGGTCTCCTGCCTGCTGCAATGGCGATCGGCGGTCCGACCCCGACCCCCATCATAATGAGGGCCTTAGTTTTGATGTTAGATAAACAACAAAAATCCTTGTGGATAATAAAAGTAGATCTCTAACACAAATCACTGAACACAACTCAACAAAACCACTAAAGAATTTGCCTGCTCGCTTCAACCTGCATTTCCATTATAGGCCCTTATGGAACTACTCCTTGTCTTTTTCTTTAAATGCAATAAGCAACAACGTGCTAGAAAAATCAACCATTGAATATAAAGTTTTAATAGTTCTGGGAGTGACATGTAATTCTTTAATGGCAAAGCCTGAGCTTATTACAGCCTTTCTCACAAATTCCTCACTCAAGCGTATGACTGGGAACTTGATGCTGCCCATTAGGTAATAGGTGCAATCAAGAAAAGCATGCATTATGAGACAACCACCTAGTTTTAGCAGTGATGCCATACTTTTCATGGCCTTGCAGTAGCCATCTTTATCCTTGTTCAGAAACTCCAGACAAAATTCACTCAAAATGCAGTCAGCTTGAGCAGGAAGTCCTGGGGCTACCAAGTGAGGTTCGAAAATTTCGGCTTTGATAACTTGTTTTATGGCTTTTCTTATCTTTCCTTCTTTCTCAATCCACATTTCCCTGCAAAAAAACAGATGCATGCTATCAATATAGTCATGCCATTTTTAATTCATAATTTACATCTGAGTTACTGTTTTTCTCATTAAGACCACCGAGGAGAGTCGCCATGTACTGACTACGGTCTACATCCCACTATAATGTTACCAGATGGGGCTTTTGGAGCCTGGGCCTCAGCTTCATTCCTCCTCCTCCTTCCCCAGTCTGTCCCATCACCATGGATGACTGTTAGTAAATACAATCCTTGCTTACAATTGCACCGGCTTTTATATAAATTAGAACATTGGAATGTTGGGAGCTCCATTGAAGACAATGAATTGCTCCAGGCTTCTAATGGCCAGTGAAAGCCCGGAGATCCCAGCATTCCAATGTTTGTAGTTCACAGCTGTTGCTGTGAACAAAGACCTCATGGAGCCCAGGAGGATTTAAATCCCCTCGGGCTCACTGAGGCCTTTGTTTTATTTGTTAGAACATTCTGCCCTCTAGTGGCATCATGTTATAATAGCCTTATAGCCCGTCACAGCTGGGCTATGCTGGCAAGTAAAGGCCTGCCCCCTTGTTAAAGCTTGGGCTTGGGCTTTGTAATGCTGAAGCAGGCCATTAATGGCTGGTATAGCCTACCACGCGGGCTGTAAGGCTATATTCACAGGCTGTCCTTTAAAACCCTGGCTGCTTTCAGGCTATGAAGCACTGGTTTGAGGAACCTACAGTTAACAATGTACCTTCATGAGGAGAAATTTGTCTTCAGTCATGCACAATTCTGAAGCAAACAATTTTTCCTGCTGAATGCTTGCATACATACACAAGCTTTCAAACATTGTTGTGGAAGAAGCACCATCGTTGGAGCTTGGAATTGTATTTATCTTGATCATGAAGCCTCAAGGATGCAAAGTAGTCATCTGTAGGGAAATCTATCTATCTATCTTTCTATCTAATCTATCTATCTATCTATCTATCTATCTATCTATCTATCTATCTGAATTCTTTTGAAATGAGTAAACACAGGACTGAAGACCAAGTGGTCCATTAAGGTCACCAGAAAACTAAGATGGCAATACAGGACCATAATACATAAACTCAGAATAATTAATAAACTACATAAAATGGATATAAGCATAAATCAAAAAACTGATAAATATATACAATATAGAAGCATATAAATTTACGCTGTTAAAGACATAAAAACACGATGACAGGACCATAATACGTGTTACCACATATTTTTTCAATGTACAGCTAAAAAGAGACACTGATTCGAATTAGAAACTTTATATATTGTTTATCTTTCTTTATTATTTTTCTTTTAAATGGATAATGGTGAAGGCTGGTGGATTTCAAAAACTATAACTCGCGCCCCCACCATGCTCAATATTGTTGTCAATAAAGCCAGTTCAGTTGTGATCAGTAATGTTATTAATGATGTCACAGAACATGTCTTTTTTAAACATAGTTTTATTTTCTTCAAGACATGAATGGTGCATGAGAAAAGTAGTAAAAAATAATAATCAGTTAATACAATCAAGAACACTGTAGCACACAGAAAATAGAAAAAAGGAAAATAAGGCAAGCCCAAAGTCGAACTTTAAAATTCATATTGGACCCCATAAGCCAATCCAGCAACCATTCAAAGACAAAGCCCTATCCTACAAAACTGGAGTCCACATTTATCACAAATATCTTTCTTTTCCAGATTTCCCATAAGAAGATATAGCCCTAACGCACTAATATCTATAAACTGTTTCTACCACTTAGCTGCCCATGGAGGATTTGGTTCAAGTCAGAACCGTGCTGCCTGTATCCTAGCATTGATCATCATGAAAAACGCAATACTCCCTAACCTCTATGGGAACTGGCCCTTAAATGCCAAAAATAATTAATTGTGGACTAGGATATATTGACCCTTGGATTACCCTGGAAATTTCCTCAAATACACTTTTCCAGTAAAGGGCAATATCACTACATGTTGAAAAAATATGTACTGTATCGGCCATTGACTCACCACACTGGAAGCATTCCGAGCTTTCCTAGCAGCCCTATTTAAATAGTCAGTTTGGTGTATTGTAAATGTCCTGAAGAACCTTAAAATTGTGAACCTTTAACCTGGATATATCCCCACACATGTTGTTAAGTCGAATGGATTCAATAATCATATCGAAATCAATCTGTGTGGACAAATTACAAGAATATTATATTGTCGGGGCAACTAGATTAACCGGCTGTGCGCAGATTTAATCATATACTGTACAAGGCTGTGTTTGGATTGAACAACATACTGTTAACATCTTGTGGCTAAGATGATACATGTACTGCCATTATTATAATTATTTATGTCTAATAAAATAGTGTTATTAATAGGCACTTTGATGACAGAAAGTTATATTACACAATTCAAATTTGTTTGGTGCTCCAGACAGGTTTTGGATGTTGTGCATGGCATTGTCTTTGGGTAATGTCAATAACTGCACTTCTTTGCAGCAGGAGTGTTGTCAAGTGTAGCACATGAGAAGCTCACTTATTAACCACAATATGTTAGGGGTTTTATTGCTGGTTGCACTGTCCCACTGCTGCAGCTTTTTGTAATAGCATAATGCCAACCCCTAGCTGTGGCTAGGACCTGTGTCCAACCCCTCAGCAAGCAGCTAACCCCCCTGCTAGCAGCCTATCCCCCAGCATGCACGTCCTTAGGCCTTGCACTGTGTGGGTTTGTCTGCAGAGCTGATTAACTGCCAGGGCCTGCGTTCAACCCCCAATGTGCAGCCAACCCCCCCTGCCAGGTATGGCTTCAGCTGTGGGTGGTGTGGGGTTGGCTGCAAGCATCAAATTCTTCGCCACGCAAGGACGAAGGCCACGTGGCAAACCACCTGTTTGCGAAACCCAGTGCAGTCACTCAGATCCAGATATACAAAGTTATTAAACCTTAATTTCTCAAAAACATCTTAACATATTTACATCAAATCATGCTTTGTGGACCAAGATCTAGCTGTCTGCCAATTTAGGTGTAATTTCATTTAGCCATTTTTCCTGAATCGTTGTTCAATTTTCCTATGAAAAAATGAATGGGGAAATTGCATTTTGGGACCCCTCTTTTTTCTCAGTGCCTGCTTGATGGATGACATAAAACCTTTCCAGTAAGGAGCTGATGTAGAGAGAGAGTGAGGAAGAGAGAGAGAGCGAGTGAGAGAGAGGGAGAGAGAGAGAGAGAGACTACTAGTTGCCCCATCAGTTTTATGTTACTTATAGCCCTCCTGCACATGTCTGTGGTCACTGCCACAAAAAGAATTCTATAGATGGTCCTACCTCTGGAGTGTTTAGGTGAACAACCAGTTCTAGCTCCTCAGAGGATCAATTCATTGAAAACATTAAATTGAATGCTACTAAATTTCTAAAATACATGAAGCTTGCCTGCTGACATACACGGATTAGATGCAAGAAATTCACTTTTTATTTCAACCTGTGAATACAAAATTAACCATTTCGAATTTCGCTGTATGATAAGCATCTAATACAGAAAGTATTGCCTTATCTGCAATAGTAGAGATCGAGTTTGCCTCTTGGACATTACATAAAATTATTATAAAATGACTGTGCACAATCATGCTCCCTGTGAAAGCCTTTTGCTTACTCACTGATTGTATCCTCTAGTTTATTGCTCCAGAAAACCTGCGAGCAAGAGTAGTGTTCCTCCACATTTGAGTCTGATTGAGGAGGCATCAAGCTTCTATCATTGGCACAAGAGGAATTCAGGTAACAGCTACAAAAATGTGCCAATCATCATTACCATTAACTCTTTCTGGTACATTCTTCTTCCTTAATACAGGGCAGTTTGCAACTCTCCTTACATTTCAGCATTTACCATTCACTGTGAGGACAATTCCCTAATTAAAACCCATCACCTTTTTGGAATTACTGAAGTTAAAGCCATACTTGTCAGCATATCCTGAAACTTTGATTCTGAGGCTGACCCAATCACCTACCCCAAAGTGAGAATTTCTTAACTTTTCAATAGCATTATACTTTCCCTCATCCTTTTCTTATTTTTGAATGTGGAAACTCTCATGAAGACAGTGAATAAAGCTTTGCCAGTCCATTACTTTGGGGATCATAAAGAGGCAAGATGATATCCCTAAAATGACTTAGGGGCCGATTCACAGAACTAATCTGAGATCAAATCCAAAACTTACTACTTTTGGTATTCACAGAAGGCATTTAGTAGTAGTAAAGTTGGGACTCCTAACTTTACTACTACTAAATGTCTTTTATGAATACAGAAAGTCGTAGTAGCAAAGTTAGGAGTCCTAACTTTACTACTACTAAATGCCTTCTGTGAATACCAAAAGTAGTAAGTTTAGGATTTTATCTCAGATTAGTTCTGTGAATCCTGCCCCTTAGTTATTAAATATAAAAATTAAATAAAGCAATTAGCCAGTAAACCAAAAAAACCTCTGATCAGGCACACGCCCCCTGAAGTAAAACCGTAGCCACCAGATGCCATCACCAACCATCTAATCTGGATGATTAACACTCAAGGTTCTGAGCGTGAGTTCAGAGAAGACATCCATAAAAGGTTGTGTGCTGTAAATTACATAATGTAAGACATTGGTTTTACCTCAAATAATAACCAAAATCTTTCTCAGGGTAAACCCTTAAAGCCACTAAATGATTCTGGAGCTCAATCCCCAGGTAGATATGGCACAGACCATACAGGCGCAAATTAGAGGCCGTGTGTAAAGTATTTATGCAGTACTAAAACAAAAATAACATTGAAATGCAAAACAATAAAAATCTGTACATGAATTAGAAATGTAGCATAAAATTAAATTAACAATATGACACCAAAATGACAAAAATACAATAAGAGGAGATAGCGATATGAATTTTTAAATTTTTAAGTAAGAATAGCGCCAAGAAGCACAAAGTGTGAATGATAGCTGATAGTCACTGTAGAATAAGGCCTAGTCCAATTTGACATTGAACGTGATGGAGAGTGGGTCAGATACACTAACCAGGTACATCCTGCTCAAAGATTTTATCATCTGACTTTAGTCCTTTAAATCCCAATCCACCAAAGATGTAGACTTTTAAAGCCTCTCAGTACCTCGGGGGATGCACTTACTCATAAGGTGTCTGGCATAAGCCAACAGGAGGGTCCAGTCCATGTCCACTTGCCAATGATCAGCTGGACAGTTGCAGAAAAAGCCTCTTGTAGCTAGGTGTGTCCTTGTACCTTAAACAGAAGGTCAGCCTTATTGCCCTTTGAGTCCACCTCTTTGTCCTGGGAACAAGATAGAGAGCATGTCCAGTTTCTAGGGTCTTCTCAGATCTCAGACAGCAGGTTCAGTCCTCTTCTGATCTTCCACTGATCCAGCAGTCTTATCAAGTGGGTGTCTGGAGATGCCACATTATGCCCGGAAAGAGCTAGTGGGTGTGTCATATGTTTTTAACAAATTAAGGAGGGATGTGTATCTGTACAACATAACTATCAGAATTTGGGGTTTGAGTCCTCACATATCATCAAAGTATGTTGGCCCAATTCCTAGCTAGTTCACAGTGGCCTATCTGAACCCCAAACCTTACCAGGGCACCAGATGGTATCTGAAATCTCAGAATATGACTATTCTAATTCCCCAAGGATATGGTCGAAAGAGATCCACCCTTTTGCTGTCTACTTTTGCATGCCCAAGAAACACAAGAAAGATATGAATTGGCTTTTCAAACATGTATTTAAACTATAGTATTCTTGTATAAAAAGTGTGAGCTGCAATTATGAGTAGGATGAAACAAAGCATTGTAGCCAGCATTACAAGAATGATGAACAAGATAAACTGTTCAACCATTATAACATTACTGCGTGATCATGATTATACTTATACTCCTATCTAATACTACCTACAATGAGAGCATAGTGGGAGTACCATCTGCCAGATACCTTAGGACAGCACAACCCCCCATACCTGTGTATGATGTGTCGGGAAACCGATCTGGTGTAGAGTAGGCTATCATCCTTTGCAGGATGAAGGTTAGAGTCAGCAGGGCTGCATCTCCGTCACAGTGCACAGCGTACCAGGATAATCCCAGCAAAACTGCTCCCCTGCAGCTTTTGGTTCAGAGGCTGTTTATAGAATAAAAGCACTGTTTTAATCACACTGTGTCAAATGTGAAGAGTTGATACAAATGTTAGCCTGGAGCCTTAGAGCTCTTTCCAACCAGAAAACCAAATGCAAGAGCATCAAGTTCAATGTTCCTAGCCTTGGACACAGTGTACAGGCAACGTGATAATAACACTTACTAAGAAATGTGCTTCTTGCAAAATTATCAGGTAATGTGCAAAATATGTGAAAGGTCACCATTAGAAAAAGATGTCAAGTTAAACATGTGGCTAAAATGGAGACTCTAACGTGGACCCTGTTAAACCTTATAACACCCTGTCCTTGGCCGGAGGAGACTTTTTCTCAACTAAAAGCATACAAATTGCCTACATTTGTCTAAATAAATTACTGCAAAATGCACTTTAATAACAAAAGTGAATGAAAGCCATAATGCCAAAAAGAAATTAAATTAAAAGCACGCCACTAATAAAACAAATGTAAGTCAATTTGATGTAAAAATAAGGGGGTGAATTCAAAGTTTAGAAGGCTCACTAAATGTTTCCCATGTTCAGAGAGTCAGTGGGATCCAGGAAGGAATCAGCATCCCCAGACGATGTTTCCACATTAGCCTGGAAAGCAAGTTCCAAAGAACAAACATGGTCATATCCAGTCCAATCAGCAGATGCCGATGGCATGCCAGCCGGCAGTGTAATCACAGTGGAAGAGCCAAAATCCATGAATCCAGGAGATGAAGAATCCAGGTACAGCTCTGTTGTGTGGTTTGTGGCCTCCTGGTCTGCCTTGCTACGTTGGCCTGGGCCTAGCTGCCATGAGGCCCTTTTTGCGCACGTTCCTTTGTGCCGTTGTTTTTCAAGCCTCTGCTTCTGCCCGGCTATCTTAGCACTGTCTGCATTTCTATCTTTCACCTTGTCTCCTGTTCCCTTTTGGGCTACTGTCTGCACACCATGTACAAGGTCGATAAACAACGTCCCTTGTTCCTGCTGATTTGGCCAGTCCCTCGCACTTAGACATAACACTCTATTTACAGCTGCCCTGGAGAAATTCGTGTGCTTTTAATATTGTGTTTTTTCACTGTTAGAAACACTTGGAGAACAACCTTTCCAGAGAGAAGAGCTGTTTGTATCTGATGATGTAAACCTTGCATCTAGATATTGAGGTATGGGGGTTCGCTAGTCAAAGCCCAGAGGTCTTCTATTTTTATAATAAACTAGCTACTAGCACGGGGAGGGTGGTAAGGTCATTTAGCCTTATATCCACTGCTTTATGAAATGCTTTCTCTGTTTGTATTCTATGGAGTTGTAACTATGCTGCTTATTTCTATCATTATGCCTTATGCTGATAGTACTGGCATGTGTACTGTATCTTAGAGCACGTTAGTTGAAATAAACATTTTAAACTATACAGTGTCTCTTCTCACGCGCGTTGTGGACAGGTATGAGTGAGTTATGAAAGGGTGTTCTTGCTACTGCGAGTCCTGAGAGAGAGAGATACCGTGTTCTGGGTTGTCTAATTATTGGTAGCTTTGTTGCTAATGAGACGCTACAGCTAGTCGGGTTAGGGTTTTAGGTGCTAAGGTTTATGGTTGGCTCACCACTATATTCCGAGGTCCTATTATCCTGTGCATAGCTCTGTATATGTGCAGAATCCCTACAACATGGCGCAACCAACGAGTGGGGCCGCTTATCTGCGAGACGCTTGAGTAATATTTGTGCTTGTCCACAACTCCCTTCACAGGCGCTTCCGGAAGCGTGTGTGACGGTGATACCTCCTATATTGACATTTTTATAGGTTCTTTCAAGCTTGAAGTTGTTAAAAGGTTTCTTAAAAACTACCCTCTATTGTGGTGCCACACATTAGGTTGTCCAAAACTTATAGCCTGAAATGGCTGTTCAAATTGCGGCACATAGCCGCGCAGCGCTCCGGGCACACTTAACAGTGTATGGAGTGCCTGATGCGGGTGTCGACTTGATCTTTGTGGTGCAAGCAGATCCAGCTTACCACTTTGAGGTTTTTAACTCATGGATCACCTTTCCGGCGGTGGATGGGGCTGATAATTTGTTCCATGAATATGAAGCCACCGTTGTTCCTAATCACTTAGACCGTATATGTATCTTGAAGTACCGCTCATGGCTTGGCAACACCGTGTTTGGTTTGATGGCGCCCTCCCCCAACCGGTAACCGCGGTTCGTTTAGGCCCATTATCAATTGATGGGGCCACTTGGCCAGTTTTGGCCGGGTATACACCACATCCGCGTTATATGACGGTGACAGTCGCTGAACTGCGACATATGCATTCGTCTTTGATACGAGTACATAGAGCTTTAGTACAATATGTTACAGGCAACATCCAGGGAGCCCCGCCTGGAGTTGCGGCCCATCCAGCTGGTGCAGGCGGTGTAACCATAAGTCCTGTCATGGTGAATTCGGTGATGGGCAACCGCCCACAGAATAAGGATGATTTTCCTTATTGGCTTGCAGAAAAATTTGACCAGCTGGTGGCAGTTTTTCCAAATACTTCTCCCGTGGAAAAACATAGGATTTTGACGATTAGTTTGCCAAAGACTTAGTACCCGAGTTGGCAGAATGCAACAACTGGGGTAGGGTATTCGCTGCAGTATATTCAAAGTGTTTCGGCACTCCTTCCATGACAGTTCTCCCCTCTGTGATTAAACGAGTACAGGATGAACATGGCCCTGAAGCGGCTGTGGAATTAGGGATGAGACTGGTGGGAGTGTTCGACGTAGTAGCTGAGTTGATCCTTGCGAATGTCAAGGGCGATGCAGTGAACTTTCAAGTAGCTAATGCTTTGGCTTTGGTCCCAGAATTGGACATGCCTCGCGAATTACCGAAAATAATTGCTCAGGCTTACAAAACCATTGGTCGCAATAGCCTGGGAGTTAAGCCTTTTGCTAAAACGCAAACACAATCGCAACAACAACCAAAAACTCAGTCTGAGACAGATGAGAATCCAGTTTTTACTAAAAAGAGCTGGAGGTTGAAAAAACAGGGTAAGCAACAGAAGAAGCCGGGGTCGCGAGGTGCATCCCCGGTTTCCGTCTCTTCTGAACGCACTTATGATTTGCGTGATAGGGCGAGAATTAAATCTCCAGAGAGATTTCAAGTCCCTGATTCGCGTTCTCCTCGTTCTTCACAGGCACCAACATCTTCGCAGGCTGGTGGAGGAGATCGCCAAGATAGAGGAAGGGGTCGAGAGGATCCACAGGGACGAGACCAACCTCGACAACAGGTCAGAGGGAAACCAGACGATTTTCACGGTTCTCGCCCACAATTTCAGAAGAAAAAAGTTGCCGCTGTAACAGCGAAATATGCCACAGACGGTGAGAACGAGACTCCTGGATTGGACGTGGGCAGTGACCCTCCTAGACAGCGCCGCGGAAGTTACCATAGTGCGGGAGGCGCTACGTCCTCATGTGGAGGCGACAGCAACTGAAACATTCATTACTGTCGAGACAGCAGACACCAGAGTGGCACCCCTGACAGACTATATAATATTGTAATTCAAATCGAAGGTGATATACAGCGTGTTATAAAAGGGATTTTTGGGGAAAATCTGACCTCTTCGTATGACATTTTGTTAGCGGAGGCAGATTGGCCGCCCCCATTCGTACTTGCTGCGCGTAAAGGGGAGGAGGTAATCCTTCCGAGCTTTTCTCGACACGTCCCAAAAGACAAAGCAGAGGCTCTTGCAGCTGAATGGGCTGTGTCCCTGGCTCCAGCGTTATACCGCAACCATGTGGGCTGGGATGAAGAATCACCACCCCATGAAATACCTCTGCAGTCTTTACCACAGCCACAACCCCAATATCCCATCAAACGGGAAGCTAAAGGTCCCGTTTCCGAAATTCTGGCCCAGTTGGAATATCAGGGAGTGATTGAAACATGCGAGTCACCGATGAATAATCCCCTTTTCGCGGTTTCTAAACCCGATGGATCGTACCACTTAGTTTTGGATTACCGGCATTTGAACTCTCATTGTCGGACCTTTGCGGTGCAAAACACACATAGTTCTGCGCTAGTAGACTGTCTTGTTCTTAAAAAATATAAAACGACACTTGACCTATCCAATGGATTCTACACGCACAACTTAGCCCCGGAGAGTAGCCAATGGAGCGCTTTTACCTCAGGTGGTAAATTATTCAAATTCAGGCGTTTACCTATGGGCTACAAAAACAGTCCAGGCGTATTCGCTGCTCGTGTTGTCTCTTTGTTAGACGGCATAGACCCAGATGCATGTTCGTACGTCGATGATATCTATCTGACTGACGACGATTTAATCCCGCATCTTTCCCGAGTGGACCGCATTATTCTAGAATTTGCGGTTCTAGGTTACAAGTTTAACTTTGCCAAATCTCACATTGCTGAATTTACCGTTTTGTTTTTGGGCTATGAGCTCAACAATGAAGGTAAGGGCTTAGCCCCACATTTTCTGGAGAAATGTGCACTTCTGTGCCCTCCTACTACTCTGAAGAAACTTCAGTCTTTGCTGGAGTTTTCTGAACTTCGGGCGTATTTACATCCCCGAATATGCCCAGCGTATCAAGCCACTGTATGCCTTGATACAACCTAACTTTTCGAAGTCATGCTGGCTTCCGGAGCATTCCTCCATTCTGCAGTCTTTGCAGACAGACTTACTTGAGTCTAAATATTTGTTGACTCGTGACAACCACACCAACCTGGTGATTAGAATCATCCCAGGGGCAGTGGGTTTCACGTACTTAACCTTCAACGAAGGTGACACAGTACCCATCGCATACAAGTCACATCTTTACACTTCCGCAGAAATGCGTTTTTCATCTGTGGAGAAAGTTTTGACTGCAGTGCAAATGGCGATTCTAAAGGAACACGCACTGGCACAGGAAAAGCGCATTTTGGTGGTAACACCCTATCCTGCCCTAGAGGCAGTGACGAAGGCAAGTGTTCCGAACTCTAAAGCTTTGCACCCCCGTTGGATTCAATGGGCAACATCTTTGACGTCTCCAGATGTCACTTTTATCTTTGAATCTTCTCTTCAGACTCAGGAGTTTTTACAGTATGAATTCGTTCATCCTCCTCCTCTGTCGTTGCTACCGCTTGAGGAATACGAAAGTATTATTTATACCGATGGCTCGGCACAACCGGCCACGGGTTCCAAGCATGCTTATTCAGCCGCATGTGCTATTGTTGCCAGTTCCTTTGTGAACGGAAAATTTAAATCTACTGTAGTGCATACTCAAGCACTGGGAGACAGTACTGCACAATTGGCCGAGCTGCGTGCATTGGTGCTAGCACTTGAGTTCGCTAATCCGGATGTGACCACTCTTATTGTATGCGATTCCTATTACTGTGTTCAGTCTTACAATGACAATCTCTTCTTTTGGTCACAAAATGACTACAGAGGCGCTAAAGGCAGCACAATTAAGCATAAAATGCTTTGGGTTCGAGTGGCAGATTTACAACAACGTCTGCCTCTCACACAGGTGGTACACACTCTTGGCCATCAGCGTGTGGGCGCACATGCTGTCGGTAACGGCTTGGCAGATGAAGCCGCCAAGTCAGCAGTAGCCACGTGCTCAGTCGCAGCAGTTACCAGATCCATGTCTAAAATCGATTCCGATATTCTAGCAGCTATTGCTGCAACAAAGGAAGGTGCTAATTACCCACGGGGATTCCCTTCCAAATACTGTTATCAATTAGGTCCCGAACAGGCTCCTTATGTAAGAATTCCAGACGTTGGTGATCGGCTGATTCCCAACGCGGACCGCAGGCTTTCCTTGATTACTGCAGCACACGAAGGCATGGCTTTGGCTCATGCTGGGGTGTCTGCGACAGTTTCTATCTTGCAGCAGCATTACTGGTGGCGTGGTTTATACAAACAAACCCGTACTTATGTGCTTTCTTGTGACGTTTGTCAGCAGATTAAGCCTTCCACGGTTGCACGGCCACCACAGACCTCGCTCTGCATTTCAAACAGACCTTTTGGGTGTGTTTACCTGGATCACTGCGGTCCATTCTCTTCAGACACTGCATATAAATATATCTTAGTTGTAGTGGATTCGTGCACACGTTTCATCTGGGTCTGGCCACAACGGAGTGCTGATGCTCGAAATGTCATAAGGGATTTGCGTGTCTTTGTGGGAATTTTCGCCTGCGGTACCTTCCATTCTGACCAAGGTCCAACGTTTGCCTCTAAGGCTTACAAGGACGCAATGGGTTCACTGGGGGTGCGGGTGAAATTTTCGTCACCGTATCGGCCTGAGGGCAATTCGATTGTTGAACGAATGAACCGTGACTTAAAGCAATTCTTGACAGCTAGAGTCTTAGGTACTGGCAGGAACTGGCTGGCCCACCTGTATACCGTACAACGTGCACTTAATAATCTCCCGAGAAGACCTCTGGGTGGGCGGACCCCATACGAAATGCTCTTTGGCATAAGAATGTTTGTGCCTGACCTTGATGGTCTAGACATGGCGGCGCAATCCGCCATCTTTGATGTAGATAACCATTCTACCATGTTACAGGACTTACAAGAAGCCCGAGACAAACTTGCGATTGCACATTTACCTTCAGCCACAGACGCTGCATTGCAGATTCCGGTTGCCGGCTGGCTTCCGAAGATTGGAGATCTGGTTCGAGAGAAGGTGGAGAACAAAAAGAATTTGGCCCCTCTTATCGTGCACCGGTTCCAGTCCTTGGCTTGAAGGGAACTCGTACAGTCATCTTACCACCGCTTCCTGGTCGCAAGGAGAACAGATACATCTCGGTGGAAAATGTCAAGCTACAACATCTGGCCGATCCTGAATAGTGTTACACCAGCGGTCTCTTGTCCTGTCATTTACCGAACGAATGTTCGTGGCCCTCCTGCGCGAACGGTCACTGATGTTTGCTATCGAGATGGTAGATTTGCCTGATAATCTGCACTACTACCCGAATTCCCCCTGCAACGAGGAGCCCGAGTATATCTACCCCGCCACCGAGTCCGTGGCTCATCTACCAACAACGCCACTGAGCCCGACACATTATTCCTTTGACTCGGATTCCACTCCATCACTTGTCCCATCCAAATTCAGTATTTTTGTATCCTAGTTCAGAGACAATTTTTTGATTCCCCCATGGACATACATTTGGTTGGTACTTTTCCTAATTTTTTTGTTCATGTCTATTGGCTTTGTCACAGTGTTTTTTCTGCTCATCAATGGACACTACTTGCCAGAACGCTCTGCGGTGAACTCTGTCGCTGGAACTTTGGCTCCACATTCTTCATCGCACATCATGAAGCGAGACCACACATTTGTGAACATTTCAGCGTTTCCAGTTGCTGATGGCATCATTTGGGATGCGGTGAACTTCCAAATTCATGGTCCAACCGAACTTATTAATGTACCAAATGTCCTTCGTGTTTCAATGGGTGATGTCGTAAAAAGTAATATTCATTCTAACGATTGGGATGTACATGCAGTTGAAGCATTATTTACTGATTTGAAATATTATGCTGCTTTTCATGCTGAAGATCTGTACATGAATTCTGCAAATTACGCTGATTTATATTGTTACCAATATTGGGGCAACCACTTCCTTCATAAACCCAGTACCCTTCGGGGTCTTTTTAATTACACCCAATGGGAACATTGTCCGACCCCTTTGCCAGGTAGCTCCCAGACTCTTAGAAATAAGTTTACTTACTTTACAGATTTTAATAGATCGAACCCTGGGTCCTATTTCTTTAAATTAAACACTTCCTTTACTGAAAAAAATCATGTTAACCCATACCAAATTAATATATTCCGGCTCCTTTTTAAAAGCCTTAGCCGTGGGTGGGTATGAACATTGGCGTGACACCATTGATTTGAAGTCTATTTGGGGCTCCAAAGCATGGCAGGTGCAGGGCACAGAAGCCTTGCATCGTGCTTGCCTCATCCCGGCCCAAATTCTATTTTTAAATCAGACCGTCTATCAAACGACATGTTGGGGTTTGGCTACGTCCAAACAATTAAATGCACCATCCTTTCCTGTCTTGTCTTCCACTCCCAACGAAAGTTTGTACTTTAATAAGTCCCTTACCGAATTGCAGGTCTTGTTTCAGAACAATTCGTTTAATGTCTCTGCGTTTGTTCAGTCACCCTGGTTGGTTTGGCCAATTGCATCAAATGCCTGCCAACTGCGTTTTCATAACCCGGATACTGGCTACATACAAGATAAGCCAGATCCACGGTTTTCTGACTCTCGTACTGTTACAACATATTCTGTTGGTAAATTATGTAAACAGTGGTTGCAGCACTCTTCCCTAGATTCTGTTAAACAACATTTAACGCTCCTATCAGGCAACATTGATCTGTCAGATTTTGTTCTGGGGCCTCGTGGTCCTCGACCTAAGAGATTCATTTATGAAACTTATAATGAACTCTGGAAGCTTTCGTAAATTGAAGCTGCTTCCCGTCTGCGGGAAATCGATCAAGCAAATTTGGAAAATGTGCTTGCTGTTGTTGACAATAGTATTAATACCCTGTCTTCCCGCATTTACACCTTAGAGAATATTATTTCCTCTGTTGTTGATATTGTACAGGATGATGTTTCTGTGTTGTATCATGGTCAGGATCAATTGCGTTCAGTAATGCAGTTTGCATGGACTTTGCAAACACTTAAAATGGGGAAAGTTCCTTGGCAATTTTTGAACACATCTGCCTTATTTTCGCCTTTTAATTTGACTGAGAAACAGCGATTCATGTCCATGAAGGATGCAACATACACTCTGTTACATATTGAACAGATAGAGCCCTTACCATTCTCTATTGCGGAATTGGATTCTGCTGTGTGGCTAGAACACGGGGTTATCGCTTTGCCTTTTTCATTGTTTGAATTTAGTTCGTGCATGAAGCATTATCCTATAGGCCGTTTCCAGCCTTTGGGCAGTGCCTTCCTGCATGAACTTTGGTCCCTGCCTTTCATGTTTAAATGCCTTAGAGACGGGAGGGAGGTTTTTCTCACGGGGGAGTCATGCGATTCAACTGTGGGTCATTCCCTTATTTGCAAACACATTAAGTTGCAGAGAGCTTGTAACGTTTCGGCTCCGAATCTTGCTTGTGTTGAAGGGTATTCCAGCTCCTGCTATTTCTCCTACTTTCACTGTGCTTGCTAATGGTAGCTATTTGCTTTTGAATAACCAAGACTGCTGTGGCCTGCTGGCCGGCATACCATATATTGTTACTGTTTCCCACAGGGTTGTCTGCTGCAAAAATGTGCTTTTTCCTCCCCCGCACGACATCATAGATAGTTCTGTGTGGCCTTCCATCCATTCCTACTCTGAAGGCGGATTTCAATAAATTGAGCAGAATAAAGGCGCTATTATTAGTAAATAAGTCAGTTTTTATATAGCGCAGCTACTCACCCTTACGGGTCTCAAGGCGCTGGGGGCCGTAGTGGAAATTAAGTGAGCTATTGCCCAGAGTCACATGGTGCTGAGCTAAGCTGCCGCCGGAGCCGGGGTTCGAATCGTGAACCCTGTGCTCCGAAGTCAGCTGCCCTGGCCGCTGCACCACACCTCTCCACTTATTGAACCAGGCGGTTATGCTCACATCTGCCCGGGAGACGTTCATTCTCCAGGTGGCGAGTACCCACAGTGAAATACAGGCACTTTTGAACACTAACCTCCCACAACATTTCGGTGAACTAATTCACCGTGTTTTTAATGCGTCCCGCACTGAAGGTCTGGTGCACTTTTTTAAAGTTGTGGGCTCTGGCCTTGTGACCTCTTTTCAAACTATTTTTGATGTAATACCGGCTTTTATTCATTCCATCTTTTCCAGCGTCTTTGGTGGCTTTCCACTGATCCTCGCCTTGGTGGCTGGTGTCCTGCTGTTGGTCTGTTTCCTACGCAATGGCAGCACCTCCATGGGCCCTTCTCGAGCCAGGTCGGCTCCAGATGCTCCGTGACCGCCTCCTCGCTGGCTTCGGCGTCCTGCCGTTGGCGACAATGAGTGTGTCCTATACACTTTCTTTTCGCTTTGCGTATTTCACTTGCGTGCAACCTGTGATGTCTTGCATCAGATGTCCATTCTCGTGGGCCATGGATTATTGCCTCTCCAATACGTCTTTGTCTGTTCCGGATTTTGTTCAGTTGGTGGGTCCTCTAGAGGCCCATGAACGGGACTGTTCCGCTGCAGGCTACATGGCGCGTGCGGCTGCACTGGGGATTTTGGCACAATGGGATATCTGGGCGGCTGCTCAGAATCTCCTACAACAGAGTTATATTGAGTATCACGCAAGTTGTCCCGCATTGCTGTTTGCTGCTCCCTCTTGCGAGGATCATGACTGCAGCTTTGATTTACTTGACTGGATGGCGTCGCTTTTTTTCGATGATTCCAATGATGTCCTCTTGGAAAGTGTGGCGTTTTTTTGCACATACACTCTTTTGGATTGAGAGGGTTTTCGCTTTCTATGACCTGCCTCACTGGATATGTGTACATATATATTTTTTGTTTTCGATTTTTAGTCCACGTCTCACAACATTCGTTCTGCTCAGTTTATTTGGACTCTGTCGTCTTCTTGAACGTTGGACTGCCCAGGGGAGTGTGTCGTGTGGTTTGTGGCCTCCTGGTCTGCCTTGCTACGTTGGCCTGGGCCTAGCTGCCATGAGGCCCTTTTTGCGCACGTTCCTTTGTGCCGTTGTTTTTCAAGCCTCTGCTTCTGCCCGGCTATCTTAGCACTGTCTGCATTTCTATCTTTCACCTTGTCTCCTGTTCCCTTTTGGGCTACTGTCTGCACACCATGTACAAGGTTGACAAACAACGTCCCTTGTTCCTGCTGATTTGGCCAGTCCCTCGCACTTAGACATAACACTCTATTTACAGCTGCCCTGGAGAAATTCGTGTGCTTTTAATATTGTGTTTTTTCACTGTTAGAAACACTTGGAGAACAACCTTTCCAGAGAGAAGAGCTGTTTGTATCTGATGATGTAAACCTTGCATCTAGATATTGAGGTATGGGGGTTCGCTAGTCAAAGCCCAGAGGTCTTCTATTTTTATAATAAACTAGCTACTAGCACGGGGAGGGTGGTAAGGTGATTTAGCCTTATATCCACTGCTTTATGAAATGCTTTCTCCGTTTGTATTATATGGAGTTGTAACTATGCTGCTTATTTTATCATTATGCATTATGCTGATAGTACTGGCACGTGTACTGTATCTTAGAGCACGTTAGTTGAAATAAACATTTTAAACTATACAGTGTCTCTTTTTACGCGCGTTGTGGACAGGTATGAGTGAGTTATGAAAGGGTGTTCTTGCTACTACGAGTCCTGAGAGAGAAAGATACCGTGTTCTGGGTTGTCTAATCATTGGTAGCTTTGTTGCTAATGAGACGCTACAGCTAGTCGGGTTAAGGTTTTAGGTGCTAAGGTTTATGGTTGGCTCACCACTATATTCCGAGGTCCTATTATCCTGTGCATAGCTCTGTATATGTGCAGAATCCCTACAACAGCTCAAAGTAAGCATCTAGTAGCACTGGTAGTCTCATAAGACAGCACTGAAGATGAGCCCTGAGCGGGCGCACCTACAGAACCATATCCATAGATTAAACTAGTTGCATCGCAAGACATATGTCCAGTGCATATTCAAAAGGACACAGCAGACAAGTGGAACATGGGTTTATTTATTTATTTTATTTTATTTAAAAGGTTTTATATAGCGCTGGCTAGACCCGAGGGTATCAGAGCACTTTACAATGGTAAGGCGAGGACAATAATTGCATTATAACATTGGTACAAAAAGGTAAAATACAGGACAATAAGAACAATATGCATAGGACAATTATAACATGAGCAAGAAAAATAATAAAAATAATTAGGTCATAACAAATATTGGATAATTCAGCTATGGATGGAGGTCAAGGATGAGGGGGAATCTAAAAGAAGGAGGGAACTGAGGCGGGTGATGGGAGAGGAGAAAGCATGCGGGAGTAGACAGTAATTATAGGAGAACTAGAGGGGGAGGTTATAAATATATGAAAAAGGGTAGAGAGGGGGTAGTGAGTCAGGAATAAAGGTGCTGGAGCATAGTACAGTCGGGAGCAGGTTGAGACACCATGCTAGGCGGCGGTGGTTAAGGACCCCAGTATTTATTGAGAAGGTGCAGCTTGAGGTCTTTTTGAAGCTGAGGTAGGAGGGGTTGCAACGAAGATCTTTAGGGAGTGAGTTCCAGATAGTAGGCGCGTTTCCGGAGAAGGAGCGTGATTGAGTAGATTTCTTGTTTAGCAAAGGAGGAACTAGTATGAGAGCTTTGGTGCTCCTCATTTCTCTAGCGCAGCCAGCTTTGTGGAGTTTATCTGAAAGATACAGTGGGGTGTGAAGATGCAAGGCTTTATGCGTAATGCAAGCGGTCACACATTATAACCATATCAGTCTAAAGGACAAAGACCAGTTGTCATTCAGTTCCTGTAGTAAAGGCACTCCAAAGTACTGTATCATACATTCACAACATAGCAGGACATGTGGTGATTCCATCACCATTTGGCCTCGAGGTGGAACATCCATTGCGGAGCAGCAAAAATAGTACCAAAATTCCAACAATCAGGAATAGTACCAGCGGTATGCCTCCAAATACATTGGAAACCAAAGAATAATAAAGGATGGAATCACTCCGAATGCAGTCTAATATGTCCTAACAAAGCCAGACCCAATCGCCTTAAAAAGAGGACCACTCCTGCAGTATTTGAAGCATTAAATATTTGGTGCACAAGTTCACCAAAATGCTGCAGGAGGTTTGTGCACAGGAGCGATTGTATTTCAGAGCAAGACCTTGCAACTTAAAGATCAAAGGTTTCATGGGCAGATGTAAATGCTGCGTCCTTTTGAAACAATAAGGCTTTTAGTCTGCTTAACTTATCAAAGTTAATGTTAAAAATAGGAATTGAAGGCCACAAGGTAATGTCCCTAGTTGTGTGTGGGTAAAAATAACACGTTTTTTTAACAGGTCACAACCCTGGAAACTGTCACCACATATGGCGCTCCTGGTTTCATTTCACAACAACCTTGGTCATTCAGGAACAAATAAATTCCAAGCAATCGGAACACTGGCCAAATCAAGGCAACTGGGACACCCTTCAGATAACATGCCAAATTGTCCATGGATGCATTGCATATCCCATGAAGTGTCACCTCTTTTCATACTAATGAATGGCCAATCAAAGTTTCACATTCGTTTCTGATTAAAAAAGACTTTGGTTTCCCCACTCAGACACCTGTAATCAAAAGGCAAAAACCATGTCTTGTGTAAAATCTCTCCCTTAAAGCTTCATATCTGCATAGTTGAAAGTGTTTCAAACAAGATGTAAAATGAAACGTTGATATGGACAAAGAAATAGACCCAGGATCAACCATACAGCTGATGGTGTTTCTGCTACTGTAAAGGGCAATTCTTCTAAATATTCTACGTTCAACATTATGTAAATCGCAAGATTATTTGCCATTAGTATTTGTGTGTTAAATTATAAGGCAAAAACAACTCAGTTGCATTTAGATATCTCCATGACTCATTGTTTGATTTTAAAACCTGCAATGTTGAGCTCAATTGCATAATCGATCTCAGCTAACTTTGCCCATGCTGGAGGTTTAATGCAGATGATACAATATTATTCAAAGAATACATTTGTGTTGACAATGTAGTGTTATCTACAACAACCAATGTTTTTCCAAATTTGGCCTGTCATTTTCCTTCTGAGAAGATTTTCAAAGTTCATTGTATATGGCGTATATGAAACGCTTAGAACATGGTGACCTAACACCCAGCAAGAAATCTTGTAAATCCATGTTATCAGAAAGGAGAGACAGATGTTCCTTAACTGCAAATAAAGATGAATGCTGTAACCATTGCTAGCATAACTTTCCTAATGCTGTAGGTAGTAAACACTCCTGACTGTTATGTCTGCAGATATCAGGGGTCTGATCTGCTGGCTTTAAAACCCATTGAGGTGTGTAAAAAGCGTGCATGACAGCGATTAGTGTCAATTGGCCACACTAACCACTCGACTGAACCTGAAAGTGAAGAATTATATGTACCATTCTGTACCATATTATTTAGCTGTTCTTCTGTAAAATTTGAAAGATATTACCATTTGGCAAAACGTACAAAAGAAGGAATGTTAGGTGTATTCATGTCTTTAATTTTAGCTAAACCCAAGCATGTAGTATGCTTCACTGTCTTGTTCAGAAAAATCATTTGTCTAGGGATAGACAAGCTCTAAATAAAGCATCATTGCCCTGGACTTGCCAGTGTCAGGTTCCTCAAATTGATTTTAACTCAATGTTTTCCTTCCAATATTCATAGCCTTGTGTGGCCAGCTGTGAAATAAATGGCTTCGAATAGATTAATTTTGTTGTGTCGCTATATTTTTCTTCGCTGGCGAAGGGGAAAGCTTATAATAATAAGACACTAACTGTAAAGGTTCATTACCAGAAAAATATGCAAACTTTTTCAAGTATTTTTTTTTAACTACCCACAGGTGGTGTTGGGCAATGTTTCCACTGTGTGTGTGTTCCCACTGTGTGCAATTGAAAACTGCATGTGGAGTAATAGCTCTGTGTAGCTAATGGTGTGCATAGAGACAATAATAAAACATTTCATCATAATTATCAGAATTTAAATACAAATCTTCAGTTTTGCAATATTGTATAAAATTCTAGTTCAGAAAGCATACTTTTGACAGTGGTCACTTCCCAGTCATCAGAAATACTACCAGGATGGATGATGTCATCCATAGATACTTAATACACTTAAGGAATCTGTAATGTTTCTGTAGGACCAAAAATATCAAATAGGACCCTATCCAAAACAATTCCATCGGGGACAGGAAATGCAGAAATGTTCACAAGGGACAGGTCTCTTTGCACTTTATGTGAAGAAGAATGAGGCTTCAGTACCTCAGCTACCAGTTCAATAGCATATCGTACTGGAAAATAATGTCCATTTAGGAGCAAAAAGAATACTGTAACAAATTCAATCCAAATTAATGGGAAAAGCAGTGAAAGAGAAATCCAAATATAGGACCATGGTGGAATCAGATACATCTGTTTCAGCCAGAAAATAAATGCATGTATCTTATGCAGTGAAGTATGTGACAAATCTGAAGAAAAATCATCAATGTCTGCAAAGTAGCCGGAGGCAGTCTGTGAAAAAATAAGAACCTCACATGGTAAAGTAGAACTTGTAGACACCTCCAAAAGCGGTTGATAATAAACAACTTCATTGTTAGGAGTAGCAGTAAAAGACTGTAAACTCACAGTTGGTATGCATTCTGTGTTTGTAGTAGTAAAATGAAGTAGTAAAACGTCAGCATCTGACTCTTGAGCCGAGGAGTAGCAATTTCTTTATTATTTATTGCTTGCAGAGGAATTTCCTGAATGGTAAAGAGAGGAGACAGGTAACTACCCAAGAGTCCACGTGGGCCACTGTGTAGAATTGGCCACAGTGGTTTGATGGGCTCTATGGAAATAAACAGTTTGTTTCTACAACTAGCAAGTGGTGGAAAAATCACAGTTCTGCTACTTGAATGCCAAGGACTGGCACTGGTGCTCTGTATGATGGGCCAAACTCCTTCTCATCAATAATCTTCTCTCAAACTAGATCCCCAACTTCAGGAATCCAGCCAGAAGTTGCTGGTTGCACCTTCACTTCATGGTGGTGGAACGTTTAGTAGTTCCAATTGAGTGCACATTTCGGAGGTCTTGTAGTTACGGTAAGAAAGCGAAGCGTCCATTGCTGTCAAAAAGAGTATCTGCCGCCTCTGTGCTAGGATTATCGATACCCAGAACGTACATCTCAATGACAAACAGGACCTGGTAGGGGGTCCGGCCACCCAAGGATGGTCTAGGCAGATTATTTAAAGCTCTCTGGACTCCATAAAAGTGATGGACCCAAACACAACCTGAATTTAATACTCTAGCTGTAAAGGGCTGCTTTAAGTCACAGTTTTGCCATTCCACTATTGAATTTCCCTCAGAATGATAGTGGGAGGAATAATGCACAGCAACACCCAGAGTTCCCATGATATCCCGGTAAGCATTAGAGGCAAACGCTGGGCCCTGGTCTAATTGGAATGTAGCTACTGCATATGTCTTGATAAAGACTTGCACATTTTTTATAAAAGTTCAAGGTAACCCGATTGCTGTGGCCGCACCCATAGAAATCTAGAACATTAATCAAATGGCAATAAAATACATTTAAATGAACCTTCTGAATTTAGAGGTCTGCAGTGATCCAGATAGATACAATTTAGAGGTTTCCATGAGACTAAGAGTGCTGTCTGCAGGACGCGAGCTGTGGCAGAACTTTAAATTTTCTGACAAATGTCACAGTTAAGGATATATTGTTTAGTCTGCTTGTAAAGACCATGCCACTAATTGCGTTTCTGTAGAAAGGAAACTGTAGCCGCCACACCTGCATGAGCAGATGCTAAACCATCATGAGCAGCTATGATTAATTCTAGCCTATGGTCTTGATTTGGTATCATTCGATCCCCCAATCTGGGAATGCAAGCAAAAGGTTATGTTTTGGGCACTCAGTATATAGGAGTATTTTGCTGGAAATTTTTTAGGTAATGGTGTGCCACTGAGTGAAACATTGATAGCAACAATGATGTCACCATTCACCCTTGTATGTGAATGAGTAATTGCAGCTACTACAGCAGTCTGAACTGCTGCTTTTGCGGCTTCAACACCCAGTGAATTTGCCGCAATGTGTATTCCGACACACTAGTGACTCAATGTATGAATTACATGAGCTCATGGCAAGCATTCTTTAAGATATGTGACCTTTCTGCAAAGCAATTTTTGCTTGGCAGTGTTTCCTTTGGAATCTCTGAATCGATTCAAGTGCAAATAGTGTAAATGTTCATTAAAAGACCGGACACCATAATAGGAATCACACACAATGAGTGTGGGGAATTCAGGATCGGTAATCTCTAGTGCCAGAATTAAAGCTTTGAATACAACCAGCTGAGCGGTACAACCCCCTAAGGATTGTGTAAAGGTTTTTTGAGGATGGAATTCTTTAATCCTCATGATACCACATACTGCTGCACATGCAGCAGAATATTTCTGTTTAGTCCCAACAGTGGGCTGGGCTGAGCCATCAGTATATATGACATAATCATACTGATCAGGAAGCAAAATGTTATTCTTGTTCATATTGGAGAAATTCTTGTGTTTGCAAGGTTGGGTCAAAGACAAAGTCAATATCAGTAGCTGTTAAGGAGGTTGCCCACTGTATCCATCTAGGATGTGAGGCTTTCGCATTAGGAATGCTTTCCTTGTGACAGCCTCTAAGGCTGGAATGGGAGTAACCACAATTATGCGCTTCACCTGAACCAACGGTCTTTCCTTTATAACAGCTGTCTGAACTGCAGTTAGTATTTTTTGAAGATACAAAACGCATTTCAGGACTTGATTATCAATATGAATGTGATTTATAAACAATCGGTACAGTATTACCTTTGTTGAAAGAGACATATGTACAGCTAGTGCATCCCGCTATTAAACTGATCACCAAATTTGTTGAGTTGAATGAGTGTATAAGTGTCTGGACGCAAGCAGTTTTCAGTGTTCTTAGAATCTAAGTGTGTTCTGATGTACAATGTGTACTGGAAAAGTCAGGACAAATTAAACCATAAAAGGGTTTTACCCGTTGTGTAAATTCTGGTATGTATGTTCTACTAAAATTGAGAAAAGCCTAAAAGTGATTGTAGGTTTTTTATGGTGTTTGGTGGTTGCAAAAGGGCACATTTCTCCAAGAAATGTGGTGGAAGGCTTTTGCCTCCATTTGACAACTTGTATCTCAAAAATGGGACACTGAGAAAAGCAATTTTTCTTTTTTGAAAGTTGAATTTGTAGTCATGTTCAGCAAACCTCCAAACTATGTGATCTACCCTGGCTCAATGTGTGCCTAAGTCATCATACGTGAGATATATGTCATCAACATAGGACAATGCATGTGAGTCAGTTTCATGTAAAATTGATGTTACTCAGGCAGACAACAGACCTGGGCTGTTCTTATACCCCTGAGGAAGTCAGCAGAAGCTTTTATAGACCCCTAAAGCCTCTATTGGCCTTTGTCCCTGCCTCGAAGAAGTAGCCAAGTGGATGAATCACTCGTATTGAAAATTGAATGGTGACAAGACCGAGTTGATGCTCCTTGGCAACCCTTCTCTCTTTAAAGCGGATGTAATGTGGCCAGCCTGTATGGGACCTGTCCCTGCCCCCAAGACCGAGATGAAGAGTCTGGGCATTTGGCTTGATCAAGATCTCAGCTTTAAGGTCCAGGCCCGGAAGGTTGCGACTTCTTGCTATGGCATTATAAGGATGCTCCGCAAAGTGCTCCCTCTTCTCCCTTTCCAGGCAAGAAAGCTTATGGTCCAAGCACTCATTCTTTCCCGCTTGGATTACAGGAACACCCTTTACCTTGGATCTCCAAGCTCGTCCCTCGCAAAACTTTAAACAGTGCAGAACTGCGCAGTGAGGATACTTGTGGGATCCTCGAACCGGCAATCTGCAAAACCTGCCTTGAAATCCCTCCACTGGCTCCCTGTTCGGGAGAGAGTTAACTTTAAGGTTATGTGCATCGCCCACAAGATGTTAGCAGGGAATGGACCAGCAATCAACCATTCCATTGTTCAGCCTTACCGGGCGAATAGACGGCTGCGCTCAGACGATCTGCATTTGGCTGTCATTCCCAGGATTAAGAAGGCCAGAAGTGGCGGCCGCCTATTCTCTTATAATGCTGCTAGACTATGGAACTCCCTCCCTCTTTGCCTACTGAAGGAACCCAACCATCTGGCCTTTCAGAAACTGCAAAAAACTTGGCTCTTCCCCTAGGTGTTGCCGTGATGCCTTTCAGTTTACTGCCATCAGCGCTGGGATGCCTCCCGGTAGCTACGCGCTCAATAAGTGCTGTTTCATTCATTCATTCATATAGCTGGGTCTGAACTGGGGTGGCGAAGTGAGCTAACGAACGATGATGGATTCAACCCAGATCTGTGACTGGGGGTGAGTGTCTGAAAAGTTTCAGAGCTCCGTCCATCATCTCCTTCTGTTTGCTTTGTTCGCCCTAAGTTGGCAGGGTATGCCCAGACTTGGGTCCCTTGCTCACTTTGCCACTGGATTCAAGCTAGCCTGGCTGATGAGGGCTGTTAGCCCAAAACCGGTCCCAGGATGCTTGTTTCCAGTCCAGGGAAGATATGGCTTGGTAGTTCGGGCTGGACTGTTCCCATGAGGCACAGGGTCAAAACTGATTTGCATATAGCTGTGTCTGAACTGGGGTGGCGAAGTGAGCTAAAGAACGATGATGGATTCAACCCAGAACTGTGACTGGGGGTGAGTGTCTGAAAAGTTTCAGAGCTCCGTCCATCATCTCCTTCTGTTTGCTTTGTTCAACCTAAGTTGGCAGGGTATGCCCAGACGTGGGTCCCTTGCTCACTTTGCCACTGGATTCAAGCTAGCCTGGCTGATGAGGGCTGTTAGCCCGAAACCGGTCCCAAGATGCTTGTTTCCGGTCCAGGGAAGACATGGCTTGGTAGTTCGGGCTGGACTGTTCCCATGAGGCACAGGCTCAAGACTGATTTGCATATAGCTGTGTCTGAACTGGGGTGGCGAAGTAAGCTAAAGAACGATGATGGATTCAACCCAGATCTGTGACTGGGGGTGAGTGTCTGATAAGTTTCAGAGCTCCGTCCATCATCTCCTTATGTTTCCTTTGTTCGCCCTAAGTTGGCAGGGTATGCCCAGACGTGGGTCCCTTGCTCACTTTGCCACTGGATTCAAGCTAGCCTGGCTGATGAGGGCTGTTAGCCCGAAACCGGTCCCAGGATGCTTGTTTCCGGTCCAGGGAAGACATGGCTTGGTAGTTTGGCTGGACTGTTCCCATGAGGCACAGGGTCAAGACTGATTTGCATATAGCTGTGTCTGAACTGGGGTGGCGAAGTGAGCTAAAGAATGATGATGGATTCAACCCAGATCTGTGACTGGGGGTGAGTGTCTGACAAGTTTCTGAGCTCCGTCCATCATCTCCTTGTGTTTCCAGTGAACAGAGTACCTTGATCCTGGGTCACAATAGCAAGATGCAGGGTGCAGATGAGCGATGCATCCATGTCAAGCCCGCAGTTGAGATGATGAGTCAATTTTCTTCCTGCAGTGGTGGCGATGCATCGGATCCGTTGAGTGAAGCAATGGTTCCAAGTACGGCGGTTCGAAGGCAATGCGCCAGTGTAATCCATGCTGAAGGGGCAGCAGATGTGATGCAGCGGTACTCAGTGCAATTCCCCAATTCTACTCCCGCAACACGGTTGATGCACTGGTTCTGCTACATGCAGACTGGAGATGTGTTGATTTATCTGGTGCAAGTATCTGGGTCCACTTCCAGTGAACCAGGCACAGAAACAGGGGTAGAGACTTTTTATAGCCCTGAGTCTCAAGCAACAGGTGGCAAGCCAACAAACCCTTGGAGATCACTTCAGTTGCAAGGCAGAGTCCAGCTGTTCCGCAGCAGGGTCAGAGAGCAGCAGGCAGTAGGACTATACAACAGAAAAGAAGGTTTCCAGATCAGCAGTCCAGCAGAGTGCCAATCCTTGATGCAGCACAACAGTTCATCTGACAGAGTTCAGTTACAGGTCCAGAAGTGTCGGATTTGGTGGGGTCAGAAACCCAGTACTTATACCCAGCTCTGCCTTTGAAGTGGGGGTGACTTCAAAGAAGGGCCTTTGAAGTGCACAAAGGTCCTTTCGTCCCAGCCCTGGCTCCAGACTATCAGTAGGGAGTAATCAGCCTTTTGTGTGGGGATAGGGCACTGCCTTCTCAGGTGTAAGTGCCAGCCCCTCCCTCCCTTGCTACCCAGGAAGAGCCATCAGAATGCAGGATGAGTACTCAAACACACCTAACCTTCCTGTGTTTGTGGCTGTCTAGAGGGAACACACAAAGTGTAGCTGTCACCCACCCCAGGCGTGTATTGGAGACAGGCTGCAGGGACACAGAGCTATAAGAGCAGAGAAATTACCACTTTCTAAAAGTGGCATTTCTAAAACAGCAATGTTAAATCCAACTTTACCAGGTAAGAGGATTTATCATTACCATTCCAAAGATATGAAACATGACCCAGCTACTTCTTTCTAATCAGGAATGACAGCTTAAAAGTGAATTGAAGAA
Source organism: Calotriton arnoldi (assembly GCA_963921515.1). Lineage (NCBI taxonomy): Eukaryota > Metazoa > Chordata > Amphibia > Caudata > Salamandridae > Calotriton > Calotriton arnoldi. The sequence continues at coordinate 250,635 of CAWUFW010007845.1, forward strand.
TTGCCAATGTTATCCTATGAGAGTAGTAGGCCTCGCAGAAGTAAGAAACAAATGTAGGTGTTTTTCACTTACTAGTACATGCAAAACTTAAAAGTGCATGTCCTACCTTTTACTCACTAAGCACCCTGTCCTATGGGCTACTTAGGGCCTACCTTAGGGGGGGTGTATGTGTAATAAAACAGGAGTTTAAGGCTTGGCTAAGGGTTTTAAATGCCAAGTTGAAGTAGCAGTAAAACTGCACATGCAGGCTTTGCAGTGGCAGGCCTGAGACAAGTTTGAAAGGCTACTTGTGTGGGTGGCATAATCATTGCTGCAGGCCCACTAGTAGCATTTAATTTACATACCCTGGGTATATGGTATATCACTTGACAAAGGACTTACAAGTAAATTAAAAATGCCAATTGTGTACATAGCAATGTTTTCATGTTTAGGGGTGAAACACATGCACTGGTCAGCAGTGGTAAAGGGCTCAGAGTCCTAAGGCCAACAAAAAAAATCAGCAAAAAGAGGTGGTAAGCAGGCAAAATGTTTGGGGGAAGACCACCTTAAGGGTGACAGGTTGAACACAGATCTACCCTTTCGTTGTTTACTTGTGCATGCCCAAGGGAAACACAAGAAAGATATGCATAGGCTTTTCAAACATTTATTGAAACAATAATGTTCTTGTATTAAAAATGTGAGCTGCAAATATGAGTAGGATTAAACAAAGCATTGTAACTAGCATTACAAGAATGGTGAAAAAGATACACAGTTCAACGATTATAACATTACTGGATGATTATGATTATACCTATAGTGCTATATAATATTACCTACACTAGTGAGAGCATAGTGGGAGTACCCTCTGCCAGATCCTTTGGGACAGCCCAACCCCCCATACCTGTGTATGATGTGTCAGGAAGTCGATCTGGTATAGAGTAGGCTATCATCCTTTGCAGGATGAAAATTAGAGTCCGCAGGGCTGCATCTACGTCACATCTCCGTCACAGTGCACAGGATAATCCCAGCAAAAGTGTCGCTCTGCTACATTTGGCTCAGAGGCAGTTTATATATTAAAAGCACTGTTCTAATTGCACTGTGTCTAAGGTGCAGAGCTGATGCGATGGTTAGTCTTGAGCCTTAGAGCTGTCTCCAAACGGACAACCAAATGCAAGGGCACCGCGTACAATGTTCTTAGCCTTGGACAGAGTGTACATGTAACTTGTTAATAAAGCTTACTACGAAATGTGCTTTATGCAGAATTATTTCTAAGTACATTATTGTGTAATGTGCAAAACATATACAAAGTTGCCATTAGAAAAAGATGTCAAGTTAAACCTGTAGCTAAAATGGAGACTCTAGCGCGGCCCCTGTTAAGCCTTACAACTGGTGGGAATGAGCCTTTCAGACTAAGAAGGAAACAATTCCACTAACGTAAAGTTTCTGGCTCAGCAAGAGCGATGGATGACAATAGGCCACCAATCCCCCTAAGCACTTCTGCGAGCAGGTGAATATTGATACACTTGCTCAAAGAAAGGTATAAAGGGAAAGAGGGGAATGGGATGAGAAAGAAAAAAGACAACTTCCATACTGGTGTTCCACGGGAGGACTAAGGAACCTGGATTGTTTCTTCACACGTTTCTAAACAGTGCAACTTCATTTGGGAACGTCTCATTGAATATATTATGCTTCACCTTTCTGGTATTGTGCTCTATTCATTAAACGCTAAAACAAACAGGAGAGGTGTTCTCCTTATCATTCTTAACATGCAATACAACTTGTCGTGTGTGTTACTTGCATAATTCTCTCTAGCTTAATTACTTGCAATTACCGCAAAGTTACATCTAATTATGCATAATTGTGTGAAAAGTGTAATCCAGCATTTAGCAATATTTTCCTAGTGCAAAATGCATCCTTGTGTCCAAAATGGGCCTGAGGATGCCTTTTGTGCTAAGAAAATTGCACTTAATGCTACACTACACGTACAGCAGTAGCCAGCAGCCACTCGCTCTCTTTTAGTTTGCAGTTCCTCTGCTCCTGCTGTGGGATTTTTGCCCCAAATTACACATAATTAATCAAGCTGGAGTACTAGTGTAATTTTGCATCAGAAGAGTATTGCGTAATTACTGGAATTACTCCAATTACTCCGGCATAACTAATATTTCTCCCAGGACTAAATATAACATCAAACTATGTCAAACATATATCTTTGTGTAGGAAGCTTGTTGCCTTGCAAATGGGATTGTTTTTGGCAGCTGTTTTGGACAACCTTTGGCTTAGACTCCAGCTCAATAGCTCTCTAACACTCAGTCAACTTCGCACAGTTCAAATTCTCTTTAAGTTCCTAAGCACTGAGCGCGTCTTTCTCTTCGAGCCACAATGCTCTTTTTGCTATGTGTCTTCAAATGAAATAACTGTGTGCCAATCGCCCAAATTTGTACTCATCTGATTATGCTTTTTCTTATTTTGTCTTCTAGGTTGTCGAACATGAGATGGATGCGTTGGGAAGAGAGTCTGATCTGTACTGATGAGTGCTGAAGCCACAGATGAAGAACCAGAACCTGGATTCCTTGGATACTCAGAAGTAAGCATAGAAGATCTGGCTGGCAGCTGCTGAAGGAATGGAGACTGTTGCCAAGCAAGACGCAGTCCACAGGGCATGGCCTTTATAGAGTTGGTTCCAAAATGGCGGCTTCCTGAGTGATTGGGCTTTCTGTGCGTCTTTGGGCTCTCTCTGGGCTTTCTTTATGTGGAGAATGAAGCTCCTCTTATAACAGATGTGACACACAAAGCACTTTCCTCCAACAGATGTAGTGCACCAAAAATCTACTACACATCTATGCTTCTAGGTGAACATAGTGTTCTTTTACGTACACAGTTTTTCCAGGCATGTTTCTTTGTAGTCCAATCTCCAGGAACATGATGGGGTTTAGCGATATGTACATAAGCTATAATTTAGGTTGTGCCAGAGCTCTGGGGATTCTCTAACCAATGGAGTAAAGGTTCCCAAGGCTAACCACATGTGACATTTTAACTTACAGTACCAAATACATGGGACTTATAGCTAAGTCAAATATACCAACCAGGTGTATGCCAATTTCATTATGTTTAAAGGGGATACACAGCACTTTACCACGGGTTAGCAGGGGTAAAGTGCACAGAGTTGTATGCCCAATAAAAACCTGTCAAGGCAAAAATCAGGGGAAAATTCAGACAAAAGATGGTCTTTTCCAACACATAACAATGTGAAAGGGGAAAGGGAAGCAAAGAAACAGGACAGGCCAGCTTGAAAACATATAGGAGATGGGATATGTACAGGAAGAATAGAACACCTACCCAATGGGAAAACATGAAATCACAAGATTCATATTGAAAATATACTCACTAAACCTTTCTGCTGCATTCCCCTATCCTGACTTCATTTCAAATTGTTTCTTCCTTCATTCTATTGATGATGTTTTTACGTTTTATTTGACTGATCGTGAAATAACTCTTAAGGATTCAGGCTTAGGAATGTTGATTTTTATATCTTGCAGGAGATTTGCAGTGAGGTTTTAAATGTCTGACTGGTTATATTAGAGCAGTAAACCAGCTGAATCAAAAAATAGAGTTATGGGTCTCCTATGAACGTGTCAGCAATCATGTAACCAGACCTAACCAGTTCATATTTAGGAAAAAGTCTTGAGGTTCTCTTCCTCCAAGGGACTCTATTTGAGTCAATTAAGCAAACTAAAGGGCTAAATAAGTCTACAACACAGAAATGCAGCCTTATGTGCAGACTGGTCACACTTAAGGGGTTAAGATTATTTTGATAACATTTTCCAAAAAACTTCTGCTTTATTATTTACCATTATTGTTCGTGTATTTCGATGTGTGAAGTTTTTATTATGTAAACATATTACCATGTATTTCCAAATTATTGGCTTACCCATAGTTCATGGAGCTTCCCATTTTTACTATGCTCCCGTGCTGTTGTAATATTCGCTTCTGTGAGCAATAGTTGGCGCTTTATGATCTCAAACATTTTGCATGTGAGTACACTTCCTTATCCTTTAGTAGTGAGTAACCCAGCATAATTAACACTTTCCTTAAAAATTGCTTCTGAAAGTCCTGATTTTCATGTGAAAGCCCACCTTGGGAAAAAAGCTGTGCAGCCTTTGGTTTTTTTTGTATTTTCTCCAGAAATACAGGAAGTTCATGAGAAAAAGTATAAATAGTAACCAGCAGTAATACTTCTCAGGATTGCTTCATTGGACTCATAGCAGAGCACTGTATTCTGCAACTAAGTTAAGTAAACCCAAAAGAAAGTAAGATACAAATATGGTTCACACAGTAATCATACCTGTCCTTTTCAAGTTCACTTGGAATGAAAGATCCAGGCTCCTGTTTCAACCATTGATCAATAAGTTTAAGACTATTGTCCACAAAATCAACTATGATGATTTCTTTGAACGATTCACAGGCTGGTAAAAGTGAAGAAGGTACGAATGATCCACCATACTTGATCAGGATATCCCCTTTCACGTTACCTGATTAAAAGTAAAACACAACAGATTGAATATGTTGCATTTTTGTCTTTAATATTTAGTTTATAGGAGTGCTTTAATGTGACCACGGCCAGAAAAATAGCCCTGAATACTTACATAGTAGGCACCATTGTCAATGCTTCAATCAAATAAAATGGAACAAAACAAAATTAATTTTAAACGTTGGCTTTCATTCAAGGATTTTGGAAATACTCATATATACCAATATACCCGATTCAGACAGTATACTCCTGATTTTTTAAACAAAAAATGGCTTTATTTCAGGTGTCTCCTGCATAAAACAGCTTTTGCCTCAATTTAAGCTAATGGAGAAAATACATTCCATTATATTTTGTCAAAATCTCCCACTTTCTCGTTTGAAAATGTTGGCATGTATGAATACTTAATTCTGTCAATGTATTTATATATTAATTTCTGGATCTTGTGAAACTACAGAGAGCCATGAAGGGTATATTCTTATCTCGTCTGCCATCTTTATAAGGATTTAAGCTCAGGATAACTTCAATGTGCATATTTTAAAACAATCATCGCAATGTAACTTGTGACTTCATGTTTATAACACTGTCATAGAGTGCTGTAATCTATGCTACATCTGAGGGTTTATATGGGCTATGTTGGTATTCTAATTCTGTAATTTTGGTGCTGATGTTTGCTTTTAAAGGTAGCTAATGAGTAAGCATTAAAAGTTGTTCTACATCATGCTAGTGTCTGTGTTGTGGTTATGTCTCAGACCAATGGCCAAATAGTACATAATCTCTGCTATTTACCCAGCATCCAGCAAAATAGTACATAATCTCTGCTATTTAGCCAGAGGCCAGCTAAATATCTGAAGCTTCCCTTTTTATTTAGCCCGGGCGGCGTACTTCACTCCGCCAGCGGAGTTTGTGTAGTTTTACCAACTCCGCGCTCCGCTGGGACTGTGCAGTCCACGCAAGATGTAAAACGTAGGGGGTTGCGACCGGCAACGAGGAGGAGGACGGCAGCAAGGAGGAGACACCACAGCGAGGAGAAGGGCAGCTAGCAGACGCCAGAGAGGAAGAGTCCACGCAAGACGTAAAACGTAGGGGGTTGCAACCAGCAAAGAGGAGGAGGACGGCGACAAGGAGGAGACACCACGGCAAGGAGGAGGGCGGCCCGCAGACGCCAGAGAGGAGGTAAGTGTTTTTTTTACCCTTTTGTAAAAAACTTTGGTGCGACTGGGGCGGAGCGGAGTACCACAGAGTTTTTTTTTAACTCCGTGGAACTCCGCGGATTGCCACTACGCATACTCCGCCTAGGTTTACTTTTTATCTGGCACAGGCTAAAAAGTAGAAATCATGTACTATTTGTTAGGTGTCAAGATTATTAGAGTGAAGGAGGTCATTATTTAGTTACACATGGAGAGAAAAGGGACTCCATGCAATTGCAGCATGTCCAAAGCATTTGAAAGTTAATATGTATATAAATGTACGAAAGTATGTACAAAGGTATGTGCATGAATTAAGGTACGTGTTTAACAGATGAAAGAACAGTAAAATGAATTTTGAATAAATACATTTACAATAATATTAAAATAAGAAATGTACAAATCAAACTTCTGTTTCCAAAGGTTTAGGATATTGCACACAAATACTTGGGGATGCAGTATAAGAGTATTCGACTTTAAGAAAAGAATAATGAGTATGGTTTTAAAGCATGTTACATAAATGTTGTCTTCACATATGTGAATACATTGTTTTTTTAATGGTCAGAATCTTCCTTGTACTTGCTTAATATTTCAGACCTGGCAGCACAGCAGCAATTGACAAGCAACAGCAAACAGTAAATGCAGAGATAGGTAGTCTCTGGGCCACAGAGGGAGGGACACTTATAGCAAGCAACTGGTGCTTGGGGGCACAGTGCTTTGGGGCACTAACAGGAGTTAAATTGAGTGAGAGACAGTAATGGGGCTTCTGTGGAACAAGGAAAGTAAAGGCAGGAGACAGGAATGCAATGCATCTGGATAATTCACAGGAGTGTGGATTCACTCAGCTGCCAGCTTAATAAACACACTTTTTTATGCAATTCACCCAGTAGAGTGGGTTTCAAACATAGATGCTTATTGGTCCCATGTCATGAGTGGCTCGTTCAGCCACACTGCCATTTTTGTCACTCACCCAATGTATCTTGGAAATGGCAGTTTCGTTTTTAACATGCTAAGCAGTGTTTGTACGTGTGTAAGGTCCTGTCTCTGCAGTACCCACATTTATGTTCTTAACAGTGTTGTCTCAGCAAAAGAAATCTGGAAGCCAACAAAAAAAAAGTGACAGGCTTCTAACCTTTACCTGACTCATGTCATTGTGGAGGGCAGCTGGTGGTTAAAAGGCAGTGGACCTGTAGGAAGACGATAATGACCAGAGGGAGGATAAGGACCAGGAGGTGGACCACTAGGCGGTTAGAATGAGCAGAGCTATGAGGATGAAGAAAACCTAATTCATGGGGACCAATGTTACCAAGACCAGAGGGGACCAAGAACAAACAGTCGTGGTGGAAAAGGAGAAGGAAAAAAAGGATTTGGGGTAGCAGGACCAGGTTGAGAAGGTTCAAGAGGGCCAGGAAAATATGGATCAGGCGGATCAGGATACAGTGGGTGAGGACTTGGGGAACAGAATGAACAGGTGTTGAAGGAACGGAAGGCCCTGGACCAGTATGACGAGGAGGGTTAGGGGAGCCCAATTGCACCAAATAGAGCCAAAGGAACAAAGATGATCAGGGACAGGAGTAGCTGTCCTAGGGGGACAGACCAAAGAGGACCAGGTGAACAATGGAATAAAGGACCAGAAACAGGAGAACAATGACCACAGAGATAAGATCAGGAAGTACCAAGGGCTCAAGAAACAAATGGACCAGGAAGAACACAACCGGAAAGGACCAGGGCTTGCAGGACCAGGAGACCTTAGATCAGCAGGACAAGGAGGAATATAAAGGACCTGGAAGTCAAGGCAAAGTGGGACCCGGATCAGAATGTCCCTGAGGGTCACACTTATTTTGTGGGACAGGAAGAAGCCATGGTGACTAGGACTACATGAACCTGGTTGACTCACAACAAGGAAACTACGAGGACCAGTGCCATAGGGATAAGAAAGCCAAGACCCAGGAGGACCATAACAGAGGGGACCAGATTCAGATGGACAAGAACAAGGTGGAACAGACAAACTAGGAGTAGGATGCAGCAGGAGGACCAAGGGACTAGGAGGGCTAGGTCCAAGGCCATTGGGACCAGCACCAGAAAACTCGATACATGAGGACCAGACAAGGGAGTACCAGAACTATAATTAGGATTAAATGGACCAGTAGACCAGGAGCAGAAGCAATAGGAACCAGAGTTAGGGTGAGGAAGATGAAAAGGTCTAGGACTGGGAGCCTGTGAAACAAGAGGCTCAGGATCCAGAGGACCAGTGACAGGAGAAGATGAAAATTATGACCAGACATACCAGGATGTACAGGACCAGGAAGTTCTAAAGCTAGCATGAACTCGAGGTCCTGCATCAACAGAACTAGGTAAGACTTGGAAAATCTGCGGTGGGCCAAGACATGTTATTGCAGAACCAGGAGAACAATGTGCTGGAGGACTAGGGCCACGAGGATCAGGACCAGATTGAAGAGGACTATGAACATCAAGAGCAAGAGAGCAATGGCCAATAGCACCAAAAGACCAGGATAAGCCAGCAAGGGACTAGGAGGAACAGGACCAAGGGTACCCTGAGGACCAGAGCAACAAGGACCAGTTATACTAAAGGAATCATAACCACTGGACTGGAAACAGGACTAAGGGGCCATGAAGATCGGGATCTAGGACTAGGACTCTGAGGCTTGGGAGCAGATGCCCAGGCAACCACAGTCAGGATAACTAAAACTAGGAGGACCAGTTCACAGGGAACCAATAGGACCACAACCAATGGACCTGGAAGATCAAATCACAGAGACCAGGAGGATAAAGATCTGACATACTAAAGCACAGAAAATCAGGACGAGGAGAAAAAGGGAGATCAGACATGGGGGGGGGCAGGATGACAGGAGCCGGGTTCATCCAGCTGGGTAGCTAAAAATAGGATGACCTTAACAAGGAAGACCAGGGCTAAGTGGAAACGTTAGTGCAGAACCAGTATGAAAGGAGCAGGAGGGTAAAGAGTATGACAAAATGGAGGAGGACAGAAGAACTAGTCAGATGAGGAGAATCTGAACAAGAGTAATTAGAACCAGATAGAGAAGGATTAGGTGCACTAAAGGATTGAGATAAGCATGAACACGGCTAGGAGGACCAGGGGGTCAAGATGGAAAGTAACCAGAACATGAAATAGCAAGTGAAGCAGGAGGACTAGGAATTGGGGTGGCACGTTTATGAGGACCAGGGATGTCATGACATCCAGAACCATGAGAACCAATTGGACCAGAGCAGGACAAAAATGACCAGGCGCAACCCAAGAGGACCTAGTAAAGAGGACCAGGACCAGTGGAAGCAGTACCAGGTGGAAAAAGAGTAGAAGGTTCAGGGTGAGGATGGTCATGATGAGACAAATCAAGAAGACTGTGAATGCCAGACCTAGAACATGGAAGGACTAGAACCAGGAGTACCAGATTCATGAAACCAGTCCCAGGGTGAACAGAGCTAGTTGGACCAGAGCAGGGATAAAGACCAAGAGGACCAAAGCAACATAGACAAGAAGGACTTGAAACAGGACCATGAGGAAGACAAGCACCATAATGCATGGAAGGATGAGGAGGAGAAGGATAAAGACCAGGAGGGCACCCATATGATTCTAGGTCACATGCATAAGAATATCACTTATGTAAATTGATCTTATTCATGATTCTTATGCTGACAACCCCTAGAAACCTTCCCCTTTTCCAAATTATAGAACTAGTAAGTATTTGCTGAAAAATCTGTACATGCAAATTTAATAAAAAGCCAGGACTGTTACCCCTTAGCTTTTAATTGATAGTAGATGCTGTCTGATGCTGGCACAGTAGTCTGATAGTGGAACAGATGGTGAGGGACTGGACATTGGTAGATAGGTTGAAAGCTGAATGGGTGACAAGGAGTGCTGTCTGTTAAGGATGCAAAAAAGGGTTTGAGAAACTCAGGACTGAAGTCAGCAAAAATTGTTAATGGCTAGCAAAGGAGGTAAAAAAGCTATGGCAATCCGCAAAGGGGAGCTCAGTGTCATAAGAAGGCTCACATGTGCAGAAGACGTGTTGAGTGAGGCTGCAAACAGATAATCTGAGATGGCCCCCAGAAGGACTCTTGGGTTGTTGTCAGCTGTGACAGTTCTAGGAACCAAAGCCAGTGGTGATAGACCAGACGCGTGGTCTGCAAAACTCTGAGGTGTAAAAAAAAAAAACAGAAGCACTTGTGGCTTTAATATCTGATAGTTATTGACGTTATCAATTAATATATTTTTCAATACTGATCATTTTATTTCAAAAAGTGTAGGACTTGCTATACACATCATATCATTGATCACAAGCAGTAAAAATGTGAAAAACACTGCACTTACCCGAACTGAAGAAGCTGGCTAATCGCTCACCTCGCTCGATGACTACATCTTGCTTTAACTCAGCTTCCGGCACGAAATAGTACGATAGAACGGTTTTTGGGTCAAAATGTTTCTCATAAAGCTCCTTCACAGTCAGCCCTGATGCCATCTTTACAGATGTAAATGGTGTGTTGTAATTATGTGACTATCTCACAAACACTTCCTCCAAAGTGAAGATGCCAAAGCTAAGATGCTCTGGTGAGATGTTCTAGGGGTTTATATGTCATGTGCACAGACCTTTTAATCTTCACGTCTGCAGTACATCCCTATTCTTTTCATGGGAAGTGAGTCACCTTCCTTAGTTGTTGTCTCTTGCACCTGCTGGCATTGTTCATCAGTGATTTGCATGCATATTCATTGTGTATTTTTCAGCTGCACTGTTTACCGGCTCAGTGCAGTCTCCTCATCTGGTGTTTGATTTTAGTTTATCGCTTCAGAGAAGACTATTCGAGAAAATGTTAGGTGCCCTGAGATGTACAGAATATGGGAGGGCTCAAAAATGCGCCTTCTGAATACTGTTCTAGGACAGGCCTTTCATTTTCGCAAATGATGACGAGGGAAAAAGCACATTTTGAGATAATTTTTGCAATAGGGATGTTTTATAGGATTATCTTGTAGTAAAGGTGTTTGGTAGAGCACTGCAACTCACATCTGATGATGTGCCACAGTCTACCCGCCAGAGAGGTCAGGGAAGATGTTAGAGGCCAGATGGTGAAGACAGGGTACCAATCTCACTTTAGTCAATATTTAGATCAGTTATGAGCAGTGGTGCTGCTAGTTTCAAGATAGGATGCCCTCCAGTGGCGACAATTCACTAGAATGGCAGTGGTTTTGATAAATGATTGCACTACTAAATGAGTGAGGGCAACAAATGGTGCTCATGTAAAGCGCTCTGATACCTTCGGGTCGAGTTCGCGCTATATAAAACTCAAAAAAAGAGAAAGAGACAACCCTCCTCAGGACGAGCATCCTTCCAGGCCTTTTCGTAAAAGTATGGTCCTGTGTTACATTGCGAATAAAATAGTTCTCAATTCATGAGTAAAATGGGACACAAATGCAGCATGGTAGGGTGCCTTCATTCATGGTGACAAAACTCACTAAAGAAAATTACAACTTGGAGCTAATAAATCACCAGGAATCCCCATTTGACATTTGCCTTCTTTGGTTTTATGGAGGGAGACAGAAATAATGGAGACCTCATGAATGTATCCAATCCTTCACAGAGAGAAGGACCAGAGCTTGCTGCAAGTTTGCTGCAATAATGTAGCAATGTGCATTATAATACCGTACAACCAAGCATGCATAACATAAAATGATATGTGCTAAAAGTGTGAACGTTCAAAGATTGGAAAGTTGAAAGAAGCACAACAGTTTGGTGTATACGTATCAGAGGTGGGCGAGCTACTGGGCAATTGAGCTAGGCTCGAGCAAAAAGACAGGCTCTGGCTCGGCTCGTGATTCTCTTGGACCTTCTACTCCAAAACCAGACGAGCTTTCATGTGACTTCTGCCTGCCATCCACGGTCTAATCTCATGCGCCATCACTGAGCATCCGCTTCTTCATTATCACATATGAGAAAAACTTCAAACACGAGAGTTCAGGATCTCTTGCGTTTGAAATAATATACTATAATGTCACTCCATCTGTAAAATGGAATTGGTTAATTACCAGTAAAATAAAATCTCCCCTTGGGAAATCAAAGTTTTTCACTCATGTTCTACAAACGCTTATTCAAGCACAATTCAGACTTACACCACACCGCAGCCTTTTCACGCAAAACCAGTACCACAATATATTGTTGTGGTACTGATTTGCCTTCAAAAGGCTGCGGTGTGGTGTAAGCCAGAATAGTGCTTGAATAAGTGTTTGTAGAACATGAGTGTAAAACTTTGGTTTCCCAAGGGGATATTTTATTTTCCTGTTTAATACGGTGCTCCGTCCCCTTGGGTTGTGGGGACCCTCTCTTTTGTTTCATTGGCTATTTACCTACAAAAGTCCATGAAATTAAGGCCCAGATTTAGAAAGGTTTTGCGTAGGTTTGCATTACTTTTTAACACAGATCCGAAGCAAAATATTTTGGGGGGTTTACAACCCAACGCAAATTTGTATTTGTGTTGGTTTGTAGGAAAATGTAATGCAAACCAGAGCAAAGCGCTGCTTTGAGTTACTCTGCATCCAGGGTGTGTCAAGAGGGTGATCCATGGATGATACAAGGGCGTTCCCATGCTACCATCCATGTTTTTTGGCGCAAAACCCTATCTACTAACAATAGTAGGCAGGGTTTTGCGCCAAAAAGTAATAGCACTTAAAACAGGCGTTAAAAGGAGAAATACTTTCATTTCTCCTTTCTTTTCTGACTTTGGGGCCGATTCTGATGTTGTTCGGAAGGGCTCTGGATCGGATTCGGGTTTGCCGAATCCGATCCGGAACCCTTGTTTCCTACCAAATCATACACACTTCCCAACGACCGCGTACGATGCCTGGAAACCGGTAGGGCTGTCCGAATCAGTTCCGAAAGGCATTCGGACAAGTCGCGTCTTTCCGAGCCGAATAGTACAGCTCTATGGACTTGGTTTCGGAGTGAGTAAATATGATGACCGATTCGGACAGCCGTTCAGATTCAGTTTCTCTGGAACGAATTGGCTGCCAGAATCTGTATTTGGGGGCCGATAGCAGGCTCTTCTTCACCCAAGGCCTTCTGAATCAGGCCCGTGGGGGTACACAAAGGACCCCGTTTCCAACCATGCACATTGTGGCAGGCACCATGAGGTGCCCGCCACAGGGTGCAAGGTTTTCCCCAACCACCCCTTTCTTCAATGGGAGCCTGTGCTCTCGTTTGGCACACAGGCTCCCATTGAAGTCAATGGGAGTCCAACCGAATTGTATCCGGAAGCATCCAGATGCATTCAAATCGCTCGGTTGGACTCCCCCGATCTGAGTCATCCGGAAAGCATTCTGGAACCGATTCGGTCGGAATGCTTTCCAAACGAGATCGGAATCGGACCTTTTGTATGCATGCTGCACTGTACAGCACACATACAAAGTAGCAAAAGTTTTAAATTGAGTCTAAGTATAGTATATTCACATGAAATTTGCAGTACCTTAACTATCATACAGGTTAGAGAATATACACCAACAAATCATAATTTCTCACTTGCCGTCTGTAAGAAGCCAGCTTGTTAAACTTGTATGGTTTACAAGGTTAGATCAGTGGCAGAACGTCCACAAACTTATACAATCCAGCTCTTAAAAGTAAAGCATATTCCTGTGAGGAATCCCAAATTTACCTTTGGCCCTATACATCCTGGTCTGCCAGGTCATATAAACACAATATTAAAGTTATGAAATACACATGATAAAAGGCCCAAAAATAATTTTGTTAAATAAAGATCACTTTATTGATCCGAATAGCGCAACAATGAGGGACATATGATGTAGTGATGAAGAGAGGCTACAGAACGATTCGAAATTCATTTCCATTAAAAGCATCTTCTATTGTGTGACTTTCAATACAATGGATGGCCTTTGAAAAGGGAACACTGAGGGTAAAAATGACTTTTTCCTGAAACCAAGAAAAATACCCAGAAACGTTTTTTAGAGCAGTTTACTTTTTAGGAAAATTACTTCTGTTCTGAAAACACCATTTTACCCAATTACAGAAGGAGTCCATGTTTTAAAAGAGTATGTTGAAAGTAAATATAACGCCTTAGCTGATGGCCCCAAGATCACAGTTTCTCATGGATAGTTCATAAGAGACCAGGCACAGGTTTCTGTGGGAGAAACTCAGCTCAACCTGTTTCTTCAGAACCACAGACAAACATACCATTCTGCCGGGACCTGATGGTTTTCTTTTAAGCAGCAAATTCTGTTAAGTTCAGGACACTCTGTGTTCTTCTCTCTTCAAGAAATAATCTTTATGGCGGCTCAAAGAAACAATGCTCCAAAGCCCCACAGTAGTGCAGGGGATCACAAAAGCAATAGTGGACTATTTAGAAGTGAATGATACGCCCGACACCCCCATTGCAACACTTTGGGATGCCCTGAAAGCAGTAGTCAGGGGGAGTTTATTGCTATCATTGCATTCAACAACAAAATCCGGCAGGAAAAAAGGGAGCAACTCTCCCGTGAGGTGAAGGAGTTAGAACGTATACACCAGAGAACAGGCGCTCCTAGGGTCTGGAGGTAGCTTAAAGCGGCGCGAACCCAATTAGCAGGACTGGACATTGATAGGGCAGAGTATGCAGCGCTACGTCTTAGGCCCTCCTTCTACACTGGGGGGGGATAGAAGTGGGAGACTCCTGGCTAATAGGTTAAGGGCACAACAGCAGGCCTCCAATATACCCACAATTATCAATCACTCTGGTCGGGAGCAGACCTCCGACCAGGACATTGAAGAAACATTCCCGCTGTACTACGAGACCCTATATGGGGCTCAGAAACTCCCTGGTGAAGGCCCTTCCCAATATCTATATGGCGTGAACACTGCCAAATTAACACCTAACCAGACTAAAGACCTTGAATCCCTGCTCAAAATAGAGGAGGTGATCTCGGCCATCTCTAAACAAAATCTGCTCAAGTCCCCAGGCCCGGATGGGTTTTCATCCCTTTTTTATAAAACCTTGTGCACCACGTTGGCTCCGATACTTGTGAGGGTGTACAACACAATTGGGCTCTCCTCTTCCATCCCATCCACGATGCTGGATGCTTTAGTCACAGTCATACCCAAACCGGGGAAGGACAAGCGGCACTGCGCGTCTTATCGGCCTATCTCCCTCCTCAACGTGGACCTTTAATTGTTCACGGGGATCCTAGGGCAGCGACTCTCCCCCCATCTTCTGGGGTTGATAGACCCAGACCAATCAGGCTTTGTGCCAATCAGTCAGTGCTCCGATAACACCAAGCGCCTCTTGCACATTATAGATAAGGCCGAGCGTTTTGATATTGAACGCATGATTCTCTCTATTGACGCTGAGAAGGCGTTCGATAGGGTGCACTGGCCCTATCTTACAGGGACCATGTGCCATTTTTGGTGCCATTTTTGGCCTGCCAGAGAGATTTATAAGATGGGTCCTAAGCAGTTATACCAACCCTACCCCCTCTGTCCGAGTGAACGGCCTCACCTTGGACCCCTTTCCTATCCAACAGGGAACATGACAGGGCTGTCCACTCTCACCACTCTTATTCGCCCTTTACATGGAGCCTACGGCCCAAAGAGTGTGTAATGATCCCTCGATATCTGGGGTGGTGTTTGGGGGTGAGGAACACAAGATCAGTTTATATGCGGACGACGTTGCCACTTTGGAAAACCCTAGGGTCTCCCTGCCTGCCCTTATGACCGAGCTGGAACGCTTCGCCCAAGTGTCGGGATTCAAGGTCAATGTCCACAAGTCACAATCTCTTAACCTGTCCCTCTCCCCAGACACAACAGAGGTACTCAAACGCACACTCCACATTCAATGGGCCCAAGAGACCATCCCCTACTTAGGCCTTCAACTCGCAGCCAGCATACAACGCACCACCTCATTGAATTACACAACGTTATTGCAACACATTCGGGACTACCTTCGTAGATGGAGACCACACTCACTGTCTTGGTTGGGCCGCATAGCGGCGATAAAAATGACAATTTTACCAAAGATAATATTCTTTTTCCAGACCCTTCTGCTGGCCCCCCCTTCAGGAGTGCTGCACTCCATGCAGAGTGATTTGGAGCACTTTATTTGGCGTGACCAAAGACCCAGATTACATAGAGAGCTATGTTACAGGCCCCCCATTGAAGTTGTATTAGCTATTCCAAATTTGCAGGACTATTATTGGGCGGTGCAATTGAGACCCCTGGTAGAGTGGTCAAGACCAGTGTCCGAGAAGCACTGGTTGTTTATGGACAGAGCCTTAGCTAGACAGCCTCTGTGGGGAGTCCCCTTTCTTACAAAGGCAGCGAGGCCATGCAACTTCTACCTATCGAAGGTCACGCACACTACCCTAACAGCTTGGGACAGAGTGGCCACATCCCATGGGCTTACGATATTTCCGTCTCCGCTCACGCCTATAGTGCAAAATCCTGCCTGCACCCCGAGTCTCGACACGAGAGCATTTGCTCCATGGACAAAAGAGGGCTGCCGGTCCATAGGACATTTCTTCGATGTTGAAGGGCCGTTATCATTTGCAGACTTCCGTATACAACAGAGCCTCCCAGAGAAGGAACGCTTCCGTTACCTTCAAATCTGGCATTGGGTTATGCAGTCAGAAGTTCGGGACGGGGCACAGAGGACTCCTACACCATTTGAGAAATGGTTGGTGACGGAAGACACGGACTTGCGCTTGACAACAGAACTCTATAGATTCCTCAGATGCACCCCTGGGACAGATAAATCCCCCGTCAGTTGAGATGGGAGGGGGAGTTGGGCAGGATGCTCTCGCAGAAACAGTGGGCGAACATCTATTACAGAGCTCGCCACACGGCACATAGCGCAGCAAATATAGAGCCCCAACATAAATTGTAACCTATTGGTATCTCACTCCACCAAGACTCCACAGAGGGAACCCTGTCCGAAGCCCTCAATGCTTGAGAGCGTGTGGCTCGCTGGGTACTTTAACCCACCTTCTGTGGGAATGCCCTCAGATCTCGGGCTACTGGACGCAGGTAATAGAAGACATCGACGCCCACTTCGATACCCAGATCGCCCGTTTTCCTGCTTACACTCTATTGGGACTTCCCAATCCTCTCACCTTTCCACTTAGAACATGGAGGGGTCAGCACATTGCACTAGCGTTAGGGCGGCCCTCCAAAATATTCTATCTCATTGGGGGATGACCACCCCCCCCTACGTACCTGGGGTGGCTTCACAGTCTGTGGGGCATTCTTGGGATGGAGAGGATCTCTCTTTCACTTTCCAATCCAGGGGCCTCATTCCAGGATATCTGGAAGCCCTTTCTGTCGCTGCTGACCTCGGAGTTTAAGGAACTCACATGCCCAAGATATTTGAGATTGTTGCGACTAGCAGACCCACCACAAACAGTACCACAAGAAGATGCGAACACTAGCGGTCACATGATACTACAGGACACGGTTCTCGTGCTCTAGGATGAGACCGTGAGCACACAACATAAAGCTCCATGCCTCAGAGGGAGGGGGAAAGGGGGTTGGGGGTGGGTCCTGTTCTTTCTTTTTTCTTCTATCTAAGTCAGCCTACTGGATGGGGCTTATAGCAGTACTTAAAGCGTGTATTGTATTGTTGTAATGTGTAATGATTATGCTGAAAACCAATAAAGAAATTTAAACATAAGAAATAATCTGACAAACAGAAAAAGTTCCATGGTTTATTATAGAAAGGAGAACACCACCAAGATGCTGACACTAGCAGAGTCCAGACCCAACTGACCTGACCTGGGATCTCTGTACGTCAAGAGTCTGCACAGCAAAGTTCACCTTGTAAGATTTCACAAAAGAAAGAAAAGCCATAACACCCTCCTTTTGCCACAAACTTCAGTGGAATAAATTTAAAGCAGTTATGTTCTGTTATGTTATGTTATGTTGTCGATTTGTAGAGCACAACTTATCATCCGTGAGGGTATCCAGCCTCTGAAACAGGACTGTAGGTGGAGTGGAGCTCCAATTGAACAGCCAGGTCTTCATTTTTTTGTGGAAGTTGAGTAGAGAGGGCTAGGACTTTATGTGTAGATGAAGGTCATTCCAGGACTTGGCAGCGATGTAGGAGAAGGATCTGCTTTCTGTTTTGCTTCTGTGAATCAGATTGATATGAGTGACGGAAGGAGAGGCTGAGCGCAGTTGTCTGGTTGGATGGTAGAAGTGAAGGCGGTGGTTGAGTTAGGCAGGTGTGGAGGGCTTTTTAGACTTGGATAAGTCACTTCAATTGGCACCATTTTTGGATGGGTAGCCAGTGTAGTTCTGTGAGTTGGGGAGGGGTGGGTGTGCAGTGGTGATCTGGGTTGTCTGGAGTCTTTGAGAGAATTGGTTGGAGATGCCGCCATGGACTGCATTGCTGTAGTCCACTCTGCTGGTTATGAGGTCCTTGGTCACCATGCATCTCGTATTGGTTAGGAGTCACTTGAAGATCTTGCAGAGCATTCTTAGTATGATGAAGCAGGAAAAGGTTACAGCATTCACCTGTTTAGTCATCATAAGTTTGTCATCCAGAATGATTCTGAGCAGTGGATTCTGCTGTGTATGTAATGAAATTTCTCTTTTCCTTTGAGGTGCAGCAAACCAGTTCTGCTAGACCGACAAATTGTTTCAAGAAGTGGATGTTCAAGGCAGATCAAAAATTAGCCCCCTCACTGTCGTTTTCCAATCATCCAATCCAGGCATCGTCTTTCTATCTATCTTACAGCAGCATTCTGATTTTCATGTAGTAAATTGCATACATTATATTGGAACGCCTAGAATCAATGCCTGGGTGGATCCAACCTCCAGCCGGTGGGCAGACAAAGAGTCACCAATTAGTCACATGGACTGTCTGTGTAGCTTTCCCCCCAGTCCGGGTACTTTCCAATGACTACGCCACACATGGAGCTTAGTATAACACGTCTTTATTCTTCTTCGTGTAACCACGGACACAACATTCTAAACTGCATTCACTTCACTACTCTCTAAATGCTTACGTCACAGTTCTACGGAGTCCATCAGGAGCCACAAGAGGTCCTTCATTACAAACTCACACAACACTAAATCTCCCCCTCTTGAATAAAAAATATTTTTTTTATAAATATATACAAAATCATAGCTTTTCAATGAGGCTTTGTGCCACTTTGAACGCACGTCCCCACTGTGTCTTTGGAAACTGGGGACAGGCAGTAGAAGTGGCCATGATTGGCATTGGTTATGTAGAAACAGCTGCAGTAATCGGGTCTTCACTTGCCCTTTCAGACCCATTCTCTACATTATTTCAGTGCCTGACGAGTGATGAGCCACATGTCGTAAATGCGAGAAATTTCGTGTAATGGACTTCCCAGGACATTGGCCATTCACCATGCGTCCTTACCTGGTCACAACATGAAATGGTATAGCATCGAAAGGAGCATCAGACTTTCATTTTCTCTGTTGACGAACAAGCACTTGATCTCCTCTAGTGAACATATCGTCTTTGGCATGTCAACACTTGTCTGCATAGGCCTTCATATTCCTCTTACAATCCAAGTCTTTCATGCGGGTCTCTTCTTCAATGTGTGAACTTCTGTTGGTCCAAGGTTGCAGGGCTTTCGCCTGTGGTCGAGTGAGGTGTTGAACGGTAAGCTCGTAGAGTTGAATTTAAGACAGTCTTAAGGTCAACCTTTCCTAGTACAGCACGCTGGACAGTTTTCTTAACAATACTCATGAAACGTTTGACAAGGCCATTGGCCTATGGCCAAAGAGGTGTGCTCCTCTGATTCTTCACACTAAGAAGACTGAGAAAATATGTGAATTCTTGTCTATTGAAAGGTGAGCCATTGTCAGACTTTAAAATTACATGAACACCCCAGGTTGAGAAGATGCCATCTGATTTCTCAATGTCCCAATGACTCACTCTTGAGTGATAGGTGAGAAATCTTCTATCAGGGGAAAATGGGGGTATTCATCAACAATCACTATCAGGTGATGTCCAATATCAAGAGCCCCAACGAAGCCAATGGCAATTCTTTCCCATGCATGTGTTGGCAACTCTGACATGTTTAAGGTGTGTTGGGTGGTTTGCGATGACAGGCAGTTGCATAAATGGCAGGCCTTCAATTCTCTTTCAACTCTCTCATCGAGATGTGGAAACCAGACTCAGTCTCGGAGAGCTCGTTTGGTAGCAACAACTCCACGATGTCCTTCATGGGCCCCTTCAATTATTTGTTGTTGCAGACTCTCTGGAATTATAATTCTCGAAGCTCTTTGAATAATACCTTCCTGAGTAATGGACAGTTCATTTTGGAAATTTTTAAAGTTTTGGTATTTACTCTTAATAGTAAGAGGTCGAGGGTGCTGGTACCAAGAAAATATCTTTCAGTTTTAGCATGTCACTATTGTGACTCATGGCAGTGACAATTTGTTCAAACAAAATGGCAGCTGGGTTGCTTGAATTCAATTTGAAATTTATGTAGGCTTCAGCCTTCTAAGAAAGGATGACAAGGCACTGTAGAGGCACTCGTGAGGAGTAGTCAGCAGGGTTCTGATCTTCCCCTGGATGATGCACTATGGTGTAATTGTATTCTTGCAATCGTAGTCCCCATCGTTGAATGCACAGAGTCATTTTTGCCTTTGGATTTCCAAAGATAGTCAACAATTCTTGACGATCCGTCACAAGAGTGAAAGGCTTCCCGTACAAGAATACATGCAAATGTTCACAAGCCTACACCACTGCTAAGCTTTCTTTCTCAGGTTGTGAATAAGCACGTTCGGTTTGGGACAAACTTCAATTTGCATATGCCACAATTCATCTTTGAGCATTTGGGTGTCTGCTGTGCTGTGCAAGGATGGCGCCTAACCCGACAGCGCTACAGTCAACAAAAACATTGTTCTCAATAGCTTGTTTGGTTTTCTGGAAGCTTTGCTCACATTCATGTGACCAGAGAAAAGAAACATTCTTTTTTGTCAAGTCTTTAATGGCACACTGACAGTGGCAAAGTCTCGTATGTATCTAGAGCAATAGCTGGCCATGTCAAGGAATGAACGTAACATGGAAACATCTTGAGGGGGACTGGCAGTTGACAGCGCTTGCATCTTAGCTGGATCGGTTGACATGCCCCCATCAGAAAAGATATGGCCAAAGAATTTTAATTTTGTATTATGGAACTCACATTTCTAGTATTCAAAGTGAAACTGGCATCAGTGAGCAACTGACACACGTGTGAGAGCTTTGCCATGCTTCTTCTGGGTAGCTCCAAAAACAAATATGTCATCACTATAATTGAAAGCATTCATGACAGGCTGTATGATAACTTAAATGGCATCTTGAAATAGCTCTGAAGCTGATGACAGACCAAAACTTTGCCTTTTGTAACAGAACAGACAAACATGGGTAGAAAAGGTTGTAATGTACTGCAATTTTCCTCGAGTTCCAAATGATGATATCCTTTATTCAGATCAAGGCGAGAAAATACCTTCTCACCATTCAATTGTGTTATAATGTTCGCAATGTGCAAACCTGGATGTCGTTCTCTTTCCAATTGCCTTTTGCGCTTGACGCACATCCACGCAGATGCATACAGCGCCTTCACTGTCCTTTTTGGGTACTACCACTATGTGAGAAATCCATGGGGTTTGACCAATGGAACACTCAATGATGTCGTGTTTGAGTACAGATTCAAATCCTTTTTCAACAGCTTCCTGTAAGTGAAAGGCAATTCGTTGGTGTCTTTGCTCAATAGGACGGATGTCCTCATTAATGTATAATTGGATTTTTGTAGTTTTGCCAACTCATGAAACAACTACGGAAATTGACTTACTATTTTGTGATGAGCATTCATGTTATAGTTGACAGATATCAGTCCCATCTCAGCAGCTGTGCTGAAGCTGAGTAAATAGGTGCTTGACACACCTTAAAGTACATGAATAGGTGCTTGTACTTTTGATTTTTTAATGTTTCATCATTGTTACAAATGAACCTTGACTTTTTAATGGCATAGATGCAGCCCATGTGTACACTTTAGTGTTCAATGGCGTATGTTGGGGCAGTGCAGACTATTCATTATATTTCTCCTCAGGCATAATATTTATTGACTCACCACTATCCATAATGAAAGGCATGGAACACCATTGACTTTTAATGTGATTTTCAGACAATGTTTGAATTACTTTGGTGCTTTGTCATGTCGACTTATTTTGGACCGGTATTTTTTCTCACATGCGGCCAGTCCGACATGCCCACATTTCTTTGAGGTAAACATCAACATGGCACAACCATCTTCTTCACTTTCACTTGACATTGATGAGGAATAACTGTTTGATGGATATTTAGATGTCGATTGACTCTGTTTGGTGTCAATTTGCCTCAGCTGAGGTGGTCGCTTTGCCTTATGGGCGTGCATCAAACATCGCTCCTGGAACATTTGGGTGGCCATTTTGTCTTCATGTCATGATGCACTCACTTTTTCCTTCGGATGCAAACCATTACAATATGGTTTTCTTTTCCACAGCCTTTGCAAAGTTGCCCAATGGTGGGACATTTCCCTTGGCGGGGAAACGAAAATCTACACCTGAAGTACAACTTCTTTTTCTGTGGAGAATTCACTCTGCATCCTTCGGCCGGGTGCTTTGGCTTGCTTTTCACATTCATGACTGACTCACTCTGGGCACCTCTGGCCTCCATGTCGGTAGCTTAACGATCAGAACACTCTTCAGCTCTGGCAACTATGAGAACTCACTCCAGACTATGGGGCCGATTCCGATCTCGGCCGGTAGGGCTCCGAATCGGATTCGGCTTAACCGGATCCGATTCGGAGCCCGATTTCCCGACCGATTCGTACGCGCGTCCGGGCGAGCGAGTACGATGCGTATTCGCCGACCGACTCGTCCGGGCGTCCCGACCGCTCCGACCGACTCGATCCCGGGTTGAACCGCACTGACCGACTCGCACGGACACGACTCGCACCGCGCAATGGAGACGTTCCCCGGCCGGGTAAGTACGATGCGTGCCGCGAGCAGTCCGACCGAGCCGCGCACTCCGGCTCGAAAGAGCTGTCGGAGCCGTACTTTGGGGGTCCGTGTCAGACCCCCCTGTACGCGTAGCCGCGCGAGTCGCACACAGGGGGGACCCATGGGTCCCCCCTACCTGTGCGTGTACGGCACGAATCGCTTCGCCGCGTACACGCTGTAGGGGGCGCACTTGTCCGCATCGCACCCATTGAGTCAATGGGAGCCCGCGTACGCGTTGTACGACAGGCTCCCATTGACTTCAATGGGAGTCCGACCGACTCGAGTCCGATGGCATACGTGCGCATCGTACTCGTTCGGTCGGGCTGCACGGGTCCGATTCGGTCGGAAATCTCTCCGGGTCCGGCTCGGTCGGAGAGATTTCCGGCCCGAATCGGAATCGGCCCCTATGAATTTCTCTCAGTATTCATTATCTGAATGAATCTGACAAGCATCTGTCAATCACTCTCAGGCGCAAAGCTTCCTCATTATTAAATTAATTGAACTTGCAGTGTTTGATGAACGTATCCAGTCTCTCAAAAAATGTGTAGATGTTCTTACCGGCTTTCTGTAGTTCCTGACTGAAGATGTGCCTTTCATAATTTATATTTGGCATTGAATTGAACTTGAGATTCAAGGCTGCTTTGATTTGACTGTATGTAATTTTGTAAGCTTGCAGCATTTTCTTTATGATTTCTTGTACACATTCACGATTCTTAAAGTACTTGATAATCTTCTTGTTATCTGCTTCTTCAAACGCATCAATGAAATCATCAAATGTCCCTATCCAGGCAGCCCATTGGTTGCCAATAATCAGCTTTTTGGTGATATCGACTTGCGGTGGTGGTTTTAAGAAGGAGGCAGCTTTGTAGCCATTTGTGAGAGTGGCTGACACTGAGGGTGGAGATCTTCCCAACACCTTCTGCTGTCTGCTAGGACTTGCTTCATCCAGACCATCTCTAAGGTCCTGTGCTGTGCTGGCCCCTGGGTCATCTTGGACAGCCTGTGGAAGCTTGACCTCCCTCTTGGCCTCTATGGGAGCCCTTTGCTTTCAGGAGACCTTGGGAGTTGTTCTGAGCCACCACCCGGCAGTTTTGGTGGTGTGCTGCTTTGGGTATGGACAGCTCCGCAAGCACAACCCCAGGTGCTTCCTCTGGGGTTACTTTCTCCAGCACTGTGACTCGATGACTCTCTTTGCTCAGTTCTGGTAAGCATATGACTGTTTCTTGTATTTTGATTTTGCAGCATGTAAACGTCTCTTTGTATTGCCTGCCACCTGGTTGATCTCTGCCTCGCAGCACTTCTGTTCAGAGCGTTATCACTCTGTATGAATGTACTGCTTTGAGTTGCGTAGTAGCGCAGTACCTCTCTTAGCGGCCTTCCCAGCAGGTTCTCGGAAAACAATGCGTGAACGTCTTAGTGAAGCTTTCTCTGTCTTCAAATGCTTTATGCAGAACTGGGGGTGCGTTTTGACTCTACATACTCTAAACGTCAATTCCGCACTTCTATGGAGGCACATGTGGCATGCACACACAGTTTGCTGGACTACGGCAAACTGTCTGTGTAAGCACTGTCGATCTCTGGGTTACGTATCCCCCTATCTCGTTGCCAGTTGTGGCATCCTCGCCAACCCAGGTACACGCCACACACAGAGCTTAGTATGGCACGTCTTTATTCTTCTGCATATAACCACAAACTTATCCTTCGAAACTTATGGTAGACCCAAGGTACCCCTGTGGGCAGGGTGCATTGTATGTGAAAGGTAGGACATGCCCTGATGTGTGTGGCATGTCCTGATAGTGAAATACTGCCTAAACCACCACAAAAATGGTTCAGCACCACAGACCGTCAACAACAAAATCCACAATTGTACGAAACAAGTAACAGTAGAAACAAGTCACTGCTAATGCAAAATCTTCTTGTCTTATTCTTCTTTATTATTCCACTTAATCAATAAAGTTTTTTTCAACAGCCAACGCGTTTCGTCCTATTAATTTAGGACTTCTTCAGGGCTGAAATTTAAAAACATATATATGTACAACTTTACAATAGACACTGTACAAACACATATACAAATATTTTACATGCCACAAACAATATTTACACCATTTTCCGTACAAAAAGAAGAAAACGAAAAAAACACATATACATATATATACACATATGTATACACATATATATATATAAAAAAAGAAACATACAAGCATTATATAATTAGGCACCATACCCAATATCCATCAGATAAAAACCACCAAAAGAAGAGAGAGGAAAAGAAAATAATAACAATCACTACACAATTCATTAGAACATAAGAAAAAATATATAATCAAGAGAAGTAACACTCAAAGATTAACGCAAGAAAGAAGATTGGATTATATGTCTTTGATTAGATCACGAATAGATCGTGTAATATATAATTGACATATTGATTCATTTGCAGGTTGAACCGGAGACTATCCATCCATTGCCATATGTTCTTAATGGAACCTTTTGGCTTCATTCTTTTCTAAGGCTATGGTTATCAAGCCACTGTATTCCTTGGATATCAATGTGTAATCACAGATGAATATTGGACATCTGCATACTTTACCTTGTTCTGATTTGGATTATTTGGCAATATTTTAATATAGGTAAGCGGGATGACTATATATGGAACGCTCTACGCTATTATACTTCTTTAACATGGCACTTATCTCAAACCAAAATATAATTTTTTCCTCCTTTTTCATTTTACACCTGTAGAAATTCCATGATAACAATATCTGGTTAAAAATGGACAATTACAATTCTTGATTTATCTGTGGCTGGTTTGCCACTTTTCTGGTATGTTGTTTTTAAGAATCTCTATTGTTTTTTGCACTGGTTATTCTTGGGTGTTTCTTTTAGGTCATTTGGATAGGGTTGCATGCGTTTGGTTGATAAGCTCCTCACACTCATACACATTTTTTTAGGGTGGTGAGGTGTTTTAATAACTTTGTCGTTGGCATAGAGGATTTGTAGAATATGTATTTTTAATCTGTATATCTTGCTTTTTCTTTATATGTACGTTATTCCCCCTTTTTTTCTTCTTTTTTTTTTTTAGTCTTTGTTGCGTTACTTCTCTTGAGTGTATATTTTTTCTTATGTTCTAATGAATTGTGTAGTGATTGTTATTATTTTCTTTTCCTCTCTCTTCTTTTGGTGGTTTTTATCTGATGGATATTGGGTATGGTGCCTAATTATATAATGCTTGTATGTTTCTTTTTTTATATATATATATGTGTATACATATGTGTATATATATGTATATGTGTTTTTTTCGTTTTCTTCTTTTTGTACGGAAAATGGTGTAAATATTGTTTGTGGCATGTAAAATATTTGTATATGTGTTTGTACAGTGTCTATTGTAAAGTTGTACATATATATGTTTTTAAATTTCAGCCCTGAAGAAGTCCTAAGTTAATAGGACGAAACGCGTTGGCTGTTGAAAAAACTTTATTGATTAAGTGGAATAATAAAGAAGAATAAGACAAGAAGATTTTGCATTAGCAGTGACTTGTTTCTACTGTTACTTGTTTCGTACAATTGTGGATTTTGTTGTTGACGGTCTGTGGTGCTGAACCATTTTTGTGGTGGTTTATGTTGTATCCCCTTTAGTGGGGAGGTGCTCTTGGACAGGGGGCCCATTTGGGTTGTTAGCACGCATTCTTGTCTATTACTGACACTATATGGGCGATTTACGGTACAGGTGCTGCATTTCGTGTATGGTCCACTGTTCGTTGCTTTAGATTTATACTTACTGGGACCTAGGTAGCACAGTCCAAACCCAAAGAAATAGGATAAAATATTGATCTGATTATTCATATTGTACTTTTCTCTGCCCAAACCCTTTTGATGCAATGTCTAAATTTAATGATAAGAGAGAGGAAATGGCCCTTGGCCTTTTTTCAAATATGCAAGTTAAAAATTCTGATTTAGCTGCGAGACAATCTGGGGAAGGCCTAAAAACCAAATTCCAGAAATTGGAAAGATTAAAAAGCAGGAAATGTCCCGCTGGTGGGACAGTATAACGCTACAAAAATATCTTGATAATGACAAAATTCCTAGAGGTTTGAGAATATTAATATTCCCAACTTTTGAGAACCTCGATGAGGACTCACTTAAAGATTGGGAAGGAAACTTGCAAAGCGCGTCGAACACTATGATGCGCATTTTAATTAGGCATGCAGATAAAAAAGCAGCCAAATTAAAGGAGGAGATTGTGATCTTGGAAAGGGAGATTGAGTGTTCTGACCTGAAAGATGTGGTTACAAAAACTATGAAATTTATGACAAGGTGATTGAAAATCATCAAATTTACCTAAGGGATAAGAAACTCAAAAAAATCAAACGAGATGATAATGACTATAACGTGGGAAGAATCTACACTTTTGCCCGAAAATTTGATAATATCAAATTAAGTGGGGAAGGGAAAAGAATCAGGGAGGAAACCACTGACTCTATATCTGTCAGCTCCAGTTCGCTATCTTCCATTGACAGTAATGTATCACGCACTGAAGGTGCTAGTACATCAATATCTCCAGGACGGTCTAATTTTTTAGTGGAGATGGAGAGATTGAGGTTGGGCAATCAGGCTGCAAAAAGAGATCAAAAACAAGGAGGGGAGGAAAGAGGTGGCAAGAAAAAAGAAAGAAAAAAAGACATAACACCAGCAATGTCAACACGATCCAAGACCACCTAGGGAGTAGTGGAGAGGAAATAGATACAGGACACACACTGACTATTGTAAATTTGTCGAGTCGGATCTTATCAGATGTGGAGTGCAAGGTTTTGGGGCGAGGTTTGGGTTTTTGTCCATCACAACGGGGTGATACCGTTGAGTTACTAATTGATTTGTACAAATTTACCCGTTTGTTGAAATTAAAAGATTTCTTTTTCACAAACCCCTCTAATGTCTGTTCTATTACAACACCTTTACGGTCTGTTACACATACAGTTTCAGATTTACAGAATTTACAGATGGCCCTGTCTATACCAGAAGGTGAACATTTTTCCATACAATGCCTCAGGGATGACCTTGATATTAGTGAAGATTTACAAATTAATAGTGGTTTAAAACCACGCTCAAAATTTATACCTAGTAACACACATATTAACATTGACCAATTTAAAGAATAAGTGACTAGAGACATCTATACTCTTATGAATGAACCAATACGTCGCCCTAAGCATAATCGTAATTTAACAAAAGCAGAATTAATGGCTTTGGATAATCTTAGCAAAGAAGACTCCATTGTCATTAGAGAAGCAGACAAGGGAGGCAATGTGGTGGTAATGAATACCGTTGACTATATGAATGAAATTGAGAGGCAACTTAGCGATTCGAACTGCTATGAACCAGTCGACACCAATCCCATTGCCTCCTTGGGAATTATATCAACATGAAACTTCACGATTGGCGGGAAAGTGGTTTAATTTCTGAAGATGAATATAGTTATCTTTTGTCAGTAATCCACAAGCTCCCTGTATATATATCCTTCCAAAAATACACAAGGGGGTTTCCACCGGGTCGTCCCATTATTTCGGGCATTGATTCTCCAACAGAGCGGCTCTCCCAGTATGTTGATAGGTTTCTCCAACCACTTGTGACCAACTTGCCTGCATACATACAGGACACCAGGGTCATCCTTCAAAAGCTGGATGGCCTTGCATGGTCGGATGATTTGCTCTTCGTGACTATGGATGTAACTGGATTGTACACATGTATTCAAAAACATTTTGGGATGCTGGCAGTACAATCCTTTCTTAATACTCGATCGGCTGATCATATGGAACATAATGAGATGTTAACGGAGATGATAGATATCATCTTGTCTAAAAATTATTTTTTACACAATGGATCATGGCACCATCAAGTACAGGGGACCGCGATGGGTTCCAGGTTTGCTCCTTCGTACGCTGGCCTGTTTATGGGCTGGTGGGAGAGGGAGCATGCCTGGGGCAAATATGCCTCCCCTGGATGGACATGATTGTCTTCTGGGGAGGTATATAGATGATGTCATATTATTGTGGAAGGGTTCCCCTGATCAATTAATGGATTTTTATTCATTCCTCAATGATAATCCATATAATGTACATTTGACCATCAAATATAATTGTCATAATATTGAGTTTTTGGATGTTCTATTCTACATTGAAAATAATGCCATACAGAGTACTATCTTTCGAAAATCTACATCATGTAATAGCATCCTACATGCGACAAGCGCTCACCCTAAGTCAGTGATACGGAATATACCATTTGGGGAGATGGTACGTGTCCGTCGAAATTGCAGCACTGAGTCAACATTCAAAGAGAACATTCTGGATGTTAGAAATAGATTTAAGAATAGGGGTTATAGTGAAGAAATTTTGGATAAAGCTGATCGGAGAATCCAACAAATTAGTAGAGCAAATACCCTGGTGAAAAAATCTAAAACGGTTAACAGTGAGGCTTCCAACCCACATTTGGCTTTTGTTACTCAGTACACTGAAAACAGTGATAGGGTATTTACCATTCTCAAAAAACATTGGGATCTATTATATAATACGCCGAGTTTGAGGGACCATGTGACACCTACACCGAGGGTCACTTTCCGTAGAGGAAAAACCCTAAGAAATATACTTTGTCCCAGCTATGTTAGAAATAAAATTGACACAACCTGGCTACCACCAGCACCCAAAGGCTTTTTTACATGCCAGGGCTGTAATGTATGCATTTTTGGTATTAACAAGATAAAAAAGTTTAGATACCACACAAATAAAGAATATGAAATAAGACATTTCATTAATTGTAAGACCAAATATGTGGTATATGTATTGGGGTGTGATTGTGATAGGATTTACATTGGGAGTACTGTGAGACCGCTTAAACAGCGGATACAGGAACATGTACGTGCCATAAGAAATAACGATCTTAGATACCCAATGACCTATCACATGTGTGAACATCACAGTGGTGAATGCAAGGTGTGGTTTCATGGCATTGACCATATCCCGGTACATCCACGCGGGGTAATAGGGAACTTGCCCTACGCCGCAGGGAAGCTATTTGGATTTGTCGTTTGAGATGTGTTGAATTGGGACATAATACAGAGGATGAAATGCATTACCATCTATAATGGGTTGTTTTTTGATTCTGTGATTTCATTATGATGGTCTGTTCCACTGTTTGCTCTTCTGTATTCTAGAAGAAATTGCTTGATTAATGCATACATTGAAACTCTGTTCTTTAATGTCATCTCTGTCCGTATTTCATGTTGATGTTCTGTTTTTGGACATTTTTTGTCGTCCTATTCACATGACTAATTTGATTATTCCGTTTTTTAATATCTTAGAACAGAAATATGTTGTCAAATGTGTATATGGAATCCTCTCTGAATGTCGCTTTGGTCTGCATCTTGTGTTGATATAGATCTATATATTTCAGAAAAAGATATACTTCGCCAAATATTAATTTATGTTAGTATATCTATTGAGGTGTTTTGTCCTTTTTTATTTTGATGTTGTGTGACTGGCCAGAAGAACCGATTACACTACATCAATATAAGTGCTAATAGTATTTTAAAATTAAAATGGTAGGAAACGTGTATCGAGATATAGATTTGTTTATACACCACTTTGCTCTTAGCGATAAGCTCAGCTGTTCTCTGCCTTTGCAATCCCTTTCTTTTTTTCATTTTTCTGTCTCCTTTTTCTTTCTTTTTTCGTTTTCCTTAACATTGAGTATTGTTAATTTATATTTGGGATATTTGATTGGGCCTATTTCTTTGGGGGTCAAAAGGTTGTCAACTCGGCTCTTGAAGTAGATGTTTGGAATGGTCGCGTAGCCATGCGTGATCCATTTTTAAAGATGGTGCTTGTCGATATATACTATTCGGGTCTTCGTGACCACACGTGGTTTAACAATCATGTGTTCTGTTTGAAATTGGTTAGGGAGGACATGAGAAGTTTTGCCCATTTTTGGTCTTATATTGGACGATTTTTTAAGGATATTGTGCTTTACGCGTATATGAGCGAAGTGACAATCATTATATATAAAGAATGTTCCGTTACCCGGTTACACTACAATTTGCAAAATAGGTTTTTAAATAGTGAAAGGAATTTGGAATAATTAGTTACTAAAATTATATTTTGAATATAAATTACCAGAACTATTGGTGATAGTTGTTTTTAGTGTTTTTTAGAGTTTTTTATGACTTTTTGGCCATTTCAATATGGCGCTCCCGTTTATACACATTGGGGGCGGTTATGTAATTCCAATAGGCGCACTCGTCACGTGATCGGGGTGTGATCGGTTAGGGGGAACTTTAAGATGAATGCCATATCGGTCTCGTCTTGGATGACCATACGGAAGGCTACGTTTGCTTCGAGTATAAGTAAGTAGTATATCCAGCGAGATTGGGCGTTTTAAATAATGCGATAGAGTGTTAGGCTTGGAAAATGTTTTTGTTTTGTTTTGTTGTTTCTTTGGGGTAGAATCTCTTATGCTCAATATATTTGCACTGGAACTATAAGCTCCATGACATCACGGTTTTGGGCTTAAGATATTCCCAGGAAATACACAAATATGGATGCGATGCCCCATTAGAATAGTTTGTTTGTGTATTAAAATAGGGAGATTAAGATAGGAATGGTATATTTGCCTTGTATTGGATTATATGTCTTTGATTAGATCACGAATAGATCGTGTAATATATAATTGACATATTGATTCATTTGCAGGTTGAACCGGAGACTATCCATCCATTGCCATATGTTCTTAATGGAACCTTTTGGCTTCATTCTTTTCTAAGGCTATGGTTATCAAGCCACTGTATTCCTTGGATATCAATGTGTAATCACAGATGAATATTGGACATCTGCATACTTTACCTTGTTCTGATTTGGATTATTTGGCAATATTTTAATATAGGTAAGCGGGATGACTATATATGGAACGCTCTACGCTATTATACTTCTTTAACATGGCACTTATCTCAAACCAAAATATAATTTTTTCCTCCTTTTTCATTTTACACCTGTAGAAATTCCATGATAACAATATCTGGTTAAAAATGGACAATTACAATTCTTGATTTATCTGTGGCTGGTTTGCCACTTTTCTGGTATGTTGTTTTTAAGAATCTCTATTGTTTTTTGCACTGGTTATTCTTGGGTGTTTCTTTTAGGTCATTTGGATAGGGTTGCATGCGTTTGGCTGATAAGCTCCTCACACTCATACACATTTTTTTAGGGTGGTGAGGTGTTTTAATAACTTTGTCGTTGGCATAGAGGATTTGTAGAATATGTATTTTTAATCTGTATATCTTGCTTTTTCTTTATATCTACGTTATTCCCCCTTTTTTTCTTCTTTCTTGCGTTAATCTTTGAGTGTTACTTCTCTTGATTATATATTTTTTCTTATGTTCTAATGAATTGTGTAGTGATTGTTATTATTTTCTTTTCCTCTCTCTTCTTTTGGTGGTTTTTATCTGATGGATATTGGGTATGGTGCCTAATTATATAATGTTTGTGTTTCCTTTTTTATATATATATATGTGTATACATATGTGTATATATATGTATATGTGTTTTTTCGTTTTCTTCTTTTTGTACGGAAAATGGTGTAAATATTGTTTGTGGCATGTAAAATATTTGTATATGTGTTTGTACAGTGTCTATTGTAAAGTTGTACATATATATGTTTTTAAATTTCAGCCCTGAAGAAGTCCTAAGTTAATAGGACGAAACGCGTTGGCTGTTGAAAAAAACTTTATTGATTAAGTGGAATAATAAAGAAGAATAAGACAAGAAGATTTTGCATTAGCAGTGACTTGTTTCTACTGTTACTTGTTTCGTACAATTGTGGATTTTGTTGTTGACGGTCTGTGGTGCTGAACCATTTTTGTGGTGGTTTATGTTGTATCCCCTTTAGTGGGGAGGTGCTCTTGGACAGGGGGCCCATTTGGGTTGTTAGCACGCATTCTTGTCTATTACTGACACTATATGGGCGATTTACGGTACAGGTGCTGCATTTCGTGTATGGTCCACTGTCCGTTGCTTTAGTGAAATACTGCCTGTTAGATTTGGGGGTCTCTAGTTGGCAGAGGTAGGTACCTTTGTCCAAATAGGGACCCTTGCGTCTAGTCAGGGAAAGTAGGTACACTCCCGAAATAACCCCTGCTCACCCTCTTGGTAGCTTGGCACGAGCAGACAGGCTTAGTTCAGAGGCAGTGTGTAAAGCATTTGTGAACACATACAGTAATCAAGTGACAACACTACAAATGGACACCACACAGGTTATATATTTATAAAAATAGGTATACTTTATATAGATTTATCACAAGACCATAAACAGCAAAAATAATCCACAATACTGTTAAGAATACTTAGTTCTGATCAAAAAGGCTTAATTCAAGGTTCTGTGCGAGTCGGTAGCCTCCTCCGGCTACGGCGATGTCGAGAACAAACAGAGTCTAACAAATCCAGCTGACCGCGTCGAGACGGGCCAACACAGCGTAGACAGACTCGGTCACAGTACCTTTTACTTGAAGCGGCAGGCACGGGCGTGCGAGCCGGATGGCTGTCTCGTCGCGGTCGCGATGCAAAAATGGAAGCGTTGCAGGACGCGTTGTCCCTCGATGCGGTGCAGGCAGCGGCTCGTTGACGTCGTCGAGACGGAGTCGGTGAGACCAGGGCCGTGCGTTGCAGGGCGAGACGGTGCTTCGATGCGGTGCTGGCAGGTTGCGGTGCGGCGACGGAGCCGGATTCAGGAGCTGGCGTCGATCAGTCCGGACAGCGGTGCGAGTCGGGCGGTGCGTCGCAAAGCTTGCGAGCGGTGCCCAACTCCGGTGCGGTCACAGGACTCGAACTCAGCAGCAGTGACCGTGTCGGTCGGACCAGTTCGATTCGGCGTAGCGAAGCGTTGCAGGACGCGTTGTCCCTCGATGCGGTGCAGGCAGCGGCTCGTTGACGGAGTCGGTGAGACCAGGGCCGTGCGTTGCAGGGCGAGACGGTGCTTCGATGCGGTGCTTACAGGACACCGAGTCGGTCGTGAGAGTCGGTCACAGCTCCCTACCTCTGCAGCCACTGAAACAGAGTTTCCAGCAGCAGTTCACAAAGGGGGTGAATTCCAATGGTCCTGGGACTTCGGTCAGGGGGCAAGCTCTCTTCCAAGCCCTTGGAGATCCTTCACAAGTTGATGAAAGTCACAGCAAAGCAAAAGTTCCTTTCTCCTTTCTTTGGCAGTCAGGCAAACCACTGCAGGCCAATCCCCCAAGCAGCACTTCAGGCTTAGGAATAGTCTCTCCTCAGTTTCTTCTTGGTTCCGCTCCTTAGCAAAGGTTTCTTCTTGTTCCCAAAAGTGATCTAATTTCCTAGGGGTCTGGGTCCCCTTTTTATACCCAGTTTCTCTTTGTTCTCTGAAGGCAGAGAGGCCTCTGCCTAGTCCAAAACCAGTTCTGGTCAGTCCTGGAGCACTTTGTTTTCTGACTCCTTCTTTCCTTTCAGAATGTGGGGCAGAGTGCTCAGCCGCCCGGCAGGAGGTGGAGCCAGCATTGTGGAAGGCAGGCACAGCCCTATTCAGACCCAGGGGCAACTCCTCCCTCCACTCTGGATGCAGATCTTCCTATTCAGCCCTGTGCTGACTCACCCTGTCTCCTGTAGCCACCCCCAGCCCCTGTCACTCAATCTCCAGACAAGGAATACACAACCTAGCAGAGGCAGGCTTGGATAGTTAGGCAAGAAAATACCCACTTTCTAAAAGTGGTATTTTCGAACACAGAATGTTAAAACCAACTTCACTAAAAGATGTATTTTATCATCCTGAGTTCAGGCATACTAAATTCGTTTTTCTACCATGTTCCCTGGGTCAGTTCTGACTATAAGGTGTAATAGTCAGTCTGCCCATTCTGGCCTATGGGGAGCAGGGTAGCCTTGCAATAGTGAAAACGAAAATGGCTGTAATTCACTATTAGGACATGCCACACACACCAGGGCATGTCCTACCTTATACTTACAATGCACCCTGCCCTAGGGCCTACTTTAGGGGTGACCAACATGCAGTAAAGGGAAGGTTTAGGGACCGGTAAGTGGGTGTACTCACCAAGTCGACATGGCAGCCCTAGGCTGCACACAGGCTCTGCGATGGCAGGCCTGAGACACATTTTACAAGCCGCTTCTGTGGGTGGCACAACCAGTGCTGCAAGCCCACCAGCGGCATTGGATTTACAAGCCCTGGGAACACTGAGTGCACTGTACTAGGGACTGACAAGTAAACCAATCATCCAATCATGGAGTTACTAATACATATATCAATTAACGATAGGGAGCACTTGCACTTTGGCACTGATTAGCAGCGGCAAAGTGCCCATGAGCATCTAGTCCAGCAAAAACATATCGGCAACAGTGGAGGCATTACGAAAAATGGAAGGGAGACCCACGCCAAGGATGCCAGGTCTAACACGTGTCCCCTCCAGCTGAAATGGGGGAGAACTATCCTACCCCTAGGGAGTTCTCATCGCTAAGGCGGAAAATCTGGACAGACCATCAGCATTGGCGTGTTCTGTACCAGGGCGGTGTTCCACCGTAAAGTCCATCCCCTGTAGGGAAATGGACCACCTCAACAGCTTTGGATTCTCACCCCTCATCTGCATCAACCATCTGAGGGGCCTGTGGTCTGTCTGAACCCGGAAGTGAGTCCCAAACAGGTATGGTCTCAGCTTCTTCAGTGCCCAGACCACAGCAAATGCCTCCCGCTCAATAGCACTCCATCTCTGTTCCCGGGGAAGTAACCTCCTACTGATGAAGGCTACAGTTGGTCTAGGCCCTCCTCATTGATCTGTGATAGAACAGCCCCTACACCATGCTCTGAAGCGTCGGTCTGAACAATGAACTCATTGGAGAAGTTGGGGGCCTGGAGCACAGGCGCCGTGCACATGGCAGTCTTCAAGGTGTCAAAAGCTTTTTGACAGGCGTCAGTCCAAATCACTTTCCTGGGCTGCTTCTTGGAAGTCAGCTCTGTCAAGGGGGCAACAATGCTGCCATACCCCTTGACGAATCTCCGGTAATACCCGGTGAGTCCTAGGAAGGCTCTCACCTCTGTCTGGGTCTTGGGGGGCTCCCAAGCCAGAATGGTATCAATTTTCGGTTGGAGGGGCGCCACCTGGCCGCTCCCAACCTGGTGTCCCAAGTACACCACAGAACCCTGCCCAATCTGGCACTTACTCGCCTTGATTGTGAGGCCTGCCCTCCGCAGCGCCATCAACACTTCCCAGAGGTGACGCAGATGTTCCTCCCAACTGGCACTGAACACTGCGATGTCATCCAGGTAGGCGGCACTGAAATCCTCCAGTCCAACCAACACCTGGTTGACCAACCTCTGAAAGGTGGCAGGGGCATTCTTCATCCCAAAGGGCATCACCCGGAACTGGTAGTGCCCATCTGGTGTGGAGAATGTTGACCTCTCTTTGCCCATCAGTCAAGGCGATCTGCCAGTACCCAGACGTTAAGTCAAACGTGCTGAGGTACCGCGCAGCCCCTAACCGATCTATGAGCTCATCAGCTCTGGGGATGGGGTGGGCGTCAGTCCTGGTGACGGAATTGAGTCCCTGTAGTCCACACAGAACCGGAGTTCTGGTGTGGCACCAGGCGCGGCAGCCTTTGGAACCAAGACCACTGGGCTGGCCCAAGGGCTGTTAGAGGACTCAATGACCCCTAGCGCAAACATCTTGGAGACCTCCTCCTTGATGCAGGCTCTGACCCTGTCAGTCACCCTGTAAGCCTTGTGCTTCACAGGAAGACTGTCGCCAGTGTCCACCTCATGGACGCACCAATGAGTGACACTGGGAACCAGGGAGAACAGGTCAGGGAACTGTCCCAACAGTTGGCGACAGTCACCCTGCTGCTCAGGTGTCAGGGAGGTAGAGAGGTTTACTCCCTCCACTGATCCATCTTGCTCTCGGGCTGACAGGAGGTCAGGAAGAGGCTCGGTCTCCTCCTCCATTCCATCATCTGTAGCTAAGAGCATGCCCACTTGGGACCTCTCCAAGTGGGGCTTCAGGCGGTTCACATGCAGGACCCGCAAGGGGTTCCTGGGAGACTGCAAGTCC
The DNA here is from genome assembly GCA_963921515.1 of Calotriton arnoldi. Lineage (NCBI taxonomy): Eukaryota > Metazoa > Chordata > Amphibia > Caudata > Salamandridae > Calotriton > Calotriton arnoldi. The sequence continues at coordinate 287,436 of CAWUFW010007845.1, forward strand.
ACCAAATAGGTAACTGGACTCTTGCGCTCCACCACCGTAAAAGGGCCGGTCCATCTGTCCTGGAGCGCACAAGGCTCCACAGGGGCCATGACCCACACTTTCTGACCAGGCTGAAGCTCTACCAGAGTGGCATTCTGGTCGTACCACCGCTTCATCTCCTCCTGGCTGGCTTCCAGATTTGCTTCAGCAAGTTCTCTGAAACGCCTAGTCTGGTTCCTGAAGGCCAGCATGTAACTGTATACATCCTGGGGAGGTTTCCTGGGAGATTGCTCCCAGCCTTCCTTGACCAAACTCAGAGGTCCTCGCACCGGGTGTCCATAGAGGAGCTCAAAGGGACTGAACCCTAGAGACTTCTGTGGCACCTCCCGGTATGCAAACAACAGGCATGGTAAGAGGACGTCCCATTTACGCCTCATGGGTTCTTCCAGACCCATAATCATGCTCCTTGAGGGTCCGGTTGAATCTCTCAACCAGACCATTTCCTTGAGGGTGGTAAGGAGTGGTGAACTTGTAAGTTACACCGCACTCCTGCCACAGGGACTTCATGTACTTGGACACGAAGTTGGTACCTCTGTCAGACACCACCTCTTGAGGGAATCCCACACGTGAGAAAATTCCCATCAGTGCCCGTCCCACCACGGGGGCCATCACTGTCCTCAGAGGGATGGCTTCAGGGTACCGGGTGGCATGGTCCACCAAGACCAGGATAAACCTGTTGCCCATGGCTGTCTTGGGGTCCAGTGGCCCCACAATGTCAATACCCACCCGTTCAAAGGGGGTGCTGACCACAGGGAATGGCTGGAGAGGAGCCTTGTGCTTCCTCCCACTCTTTCCACTTGCCTGGCAAGTCTGGCATGTCCTGCAGTGAGTGGCGGCACTCCTGCGCATCTGGGGCCAATAGAAATGGGTAACAAGCCTGTCAAAGGTCTTGTCCTGCCCCAGATGTCCCGCTAACGGTACATCATGAGCCAACCCCAGTAGGAAGGCTCTGAAGCGCTGGGGTACCACCAGCACACGGGCTGACCCAGGCTCAGCAACCTTAGGCTCTGAATACAGGAGACCATTCTCCCAGTAAACCCAATGTGATCCAGACTGATCACCTGCTGCCTGGTCTGTGGCCTGCTGCCTCAGACCCACGAGAGAAGGGCATGTGTTCTGCTCCTCGCAGAACTCTTCCCTGGAGGGTCCTCCTTCTTGCTGCCAATGGGTCAGCTCAGGTAGGTCCCCCAGTTCAGCTACCTGTTCCCCTGTAGGCTCCAGGGCATCCCCCTCAGGGTCTGCCTCCTCCTGGACCGTGGGAACTTCGGGGCCGGTTTCCCGCGCCCCTGCCTCCTCTTCTCCGGCAGGCACCTGGGCCTCCTCTCAGGCTCCAGGTCCTCTTGAACACCTTTAGCTGCCATTGACCGGGTGGTCACACATGCCCAATCAGGCAAGCCCAACATTTCTAAATGCGCACTCCGCTCCACCTTAGCCCAAGGTGAGCTCTCCAAATCGCTCCCTAACAAACAGTCAACAGGCATGGCTGGCCTCACAGCTACTTGAAGAGTACCCGAGACCCCCCCCACTCAAAGGGAACCTGAGCCACCTTGCAGTGACTCTCTGTGTTGTCAGCGGCAACAACCGGATAGAATGCATCAGGGATAACCTGCTCTTTAGACACCAGGTGACACTTGACAGCTGTCACACTGGCTCCTGTGTCTCTCAGAGCCTCCACCCTATGGCCATTGATGGTCACCCACTGCCTGTATTTCTTAGTGTTCTCAGGCAGCGGGGTCCTAGGGACCATCTCAGAGTCTCCTAATGAGACAAGGGAAAACACTGTGGGATCCCCCACCTTGGGCACCCAACTCCTCCCCCAGGGCTACACTAGCCAACTGCCGGGGGACTGCACTGGTGGGTGCTGGTTTTCCATGCAAAGGGCAACGAGGATCGTTTGCCTTGTGGCCAGGGGCGCCACACTTGTAACATACCAGTGGTCCCTGGTGAACAGGGGGGCCTGTCAGGGCCACTGGCTTCTTCTCAGGGGGAGGCTGGGAACCTTTCCCTTGGTTCCCTTGGGGTCTACTTTGGGGCCCTTTATGGAACTCCTTCTGTTTACCCTTGTCCCCCCACTCTTCTGCTGGGGACCCTGCCCACCCTTGGCGGAGTCTCCCACGTGACCCTTGTGGACCCGGGTACTCACCCAGCGGTCCGCCTCCTCAGCAAGCTGCCTAGGGTTAGTCAGCTTACTATCAATCAGGTGCTGGCGTAGCTCAGGAAAACAATTACCGGAGAAGTGCTCCCAGGCAATCAAATCAAAGAGCGCCTGAAAATCAGTCGCTTTGCTACCCTTTACCCAACCATCCAAGGCTCTGCAAAAGAAGGTCACATATTCAACCCAGGTACTGCTTTCAATCTTACTACAGTTCCTGAACCTTTGCCTATAAAGCTCAGGGGTCAACCCATACCTAGTCATTAAGGCATCCTTCATGTGGCTGTACGAATTATAGACTTCAGAGGGCAAATCCAACAAGGTATCCCGCCCCTCACTGAGGAACCGTCCCCACAACCCCGCTCCCCAATCCTTCTCAGGGACCCGGTGGGAAGACATGGCTACCTCATAGGCTTTGAACCACTGCCCTATGTCATCATTTTTAAAAAACTCCTTCACCACATCTTTGGGAATATACACCCTAGCTTCAACAGGCACAGGCGGTACACTGCCACCAGAGGGAGTAATCTCTAAGCTCTTGGCCTTCAATTCCAACTCCCTCAAAACTTTCTCATGTTCAAACTGCATTTTCTTTTCCTCTAGGGCCAATTTCCTAGTTTGCATTTCGAATTCTAACTGCCCATTCAGCTTGAGCTTGGTCATCTGCATTTCGTGCATCCTACTCTCCTTCCTGTCCTCCAACTCCTCTGGAGACAGTCCTCTGGCAGAAACACTGCTACCTACTGGGGAAGGTGGTCTTCTAGCCCCTAGACCCAATAGCCCCTCCAGCTGCCCTTCTGCATTCTCAGCCCCCTCCACAGGTATAGGGGTGCTCCTTGCTTCAACCCAGGCCCTCAGCGCCTTTTGGTGCTCATCCTTCTTGGTGAGCCCGGTCATGGAGACTTTAAACTTCCTGCAGAAATGCTTGAGCTGTTTGAGGGTGTAGCACTCCAGCCTCTCTTCTTCCCAATCACACTCAACAGAGGCTACTGATGCTGGTTTCTCCATAGTGACTGAACTTGGCATTTGCAAAAATAGGAAATCCCAGGAAAACTGCTATAAAAGTATGTGGTTGCGTTTTTGGTCTGCACTCACTAAGTAGTGTTCACCAATCACTGTACATGAGTCACAAATGCAAGTCCAGAATCCTCACCGCTGACCACCAATGTTAGATTTGGGGGTCTCTAGTTGGCAGAGGTAGGTACCTTTGTCCAAATAGGGACCCTTGCGTCTAGTCAGGGAAAGTAGGTACACTCCCGAAATAACCCCTGCTCACCCTCTTGGTAGCTTGGCACGAGCAGACAGGCTTAGTTCAGAGGCAGTGTGTAAAGCATTTGTGAACACATACAGTAATCAAGTGACAACACTACAAATGGACACCACACAGGTTATATATTTATAAAAATAGGAATACTTTATATAGATTTATCACAAGACCATAAACGGCAAAAATAATCCACAATACTGTTAAGAATACTTAGTTCTGATCAAAAGGCTTAATTCAAGGTTCTGTGCGAGTCGGTAGCCTCCTCCGGCTACGGCGATGTCGAGAAACAGAGTCTAACAAATCCAGCTGACCGCGTCGAGACGGGCCAACACAGCGTAGACAGACTCGGTCACAGTACCTTTTACTTGAAGCGGCAGGCACGGGCGTGCGAGCCGGATGGCTGTTCGTCGCGGTCGCGATGCAAAAATGGAAGCGTTGCAGGACGCGTTGTCCCTCGATGCGGTGCAGGCAGCGGCTTCGTTGACGTCGTCGAGACGGAGTCGGTGAGACCAGGGCCGTGCGTTGCAGGGCGAGACGGTGCTTCGATGCGGTGCTGGCAGGTTGCGGTGCGGCGACGGAGCCGGATTCAGGAGCTGGCGTCGATCAGTCCGGACAGCGGTGCGAGTCGGGCGGTGCGACGCAAAGCGTGCGAGCGGTGCCCAACTCCGGTGCGGTCACAGGACTCGAACTCAGCAGCAGTGACCGTGTCGGTCGGACCAGTTCGATTTGGCGTAGCGAAGCGTTGCAGGACGCGTTGTCCCTCGATGCGGTGCAGGCAGCGGCTCGTTGACGGAGTCGGTGAGACCAGGGCCGTGCGTTGCAGGGTGAGACGGTGCTTCGATGCGGTGCTTACAGGACACCGAGTCGGTCGTGAGAGTCGGTCACAGCTCCCTACCTCTGCAGCCACTGAAACAGAGTTTCCAGCAGCAGTTCACAAAGGGGGTGAAGTCCAATGGTCCTGGGACTTCGGTCAGGGGCAAGCTCTCTTCCAAGCCCTTGGAGATCCTTCACAAGTTGATGAAAGTCACAGCAAAGCAAAAGTTCCTTTCTCCTTTCTTTGGCAGTCAGGCAAACCACTGCAGGCCAATCCCCCAAGCAGCACTTCAGGCTTAGGGATAGTCTCTCCTCAGTTTCTTCTTGGTTCCGCTCCTCAGCAAAGGTTTCTTCTTGTTCCCAAAAGTGATCTAATTTCCTAGGGGTCTGGGTCCCCTTTTTATACCCAGTTTCTCTTTGTTCTCTGAAGGCAGAGAGGCCTCTGCCTAGTCCAAAACCAGTTCTGGTCAGTCCTGGAGCACTTTGTTTTTCTGACTCCTTCTTTCCTTTCAGAATGTGGGGCAGAGTGCTCAGCCGCCCGGCAGGAGGTGGAGCCAGCATTGTGGAAGGCAGGCACAGCCCTATTCAGACCCAGGGGCAACTCCTCCCTCCACTCTGGATGCAGATCTTCCTATTCAGCCCTGTGCTGACTCACCCTGTCTCCTGTAGCCACCCCCAGCCCCTGTCACTCAATCTCCAGACAAGGAATACACAACCTAGCAGAGGCAGGCTTGGATAGTTAGGCAAGAAAATACCCACTTTCTAAAAGTGGTATTTTCGAACACAGAATGTTAAAACCAACTTCACTAAAAGATGTATTTTATCATCCTGAGTTCAGGCATACTAAATTCGTTTTTCTACCATGTTCCCTGGGTCAGTTCTGACTATAAGGTGTAATAGTCAGTCTGCCCATTCTGGCCTATGGGGAGCAGGTAGCCTTGCAATAGTGAAAAACGAAAATGGCTGTAATTCACTATTAGGACATGCCACACACACCAGGGCATGTCCTACCTTATACTTACAATGCATCCTGCCCTAGGGCCTACTTTAGGGGTGACCAACATGCAGTAAAGGGAAGGTTTAGGGACCGGTAAGTGGGTGTACTCACCAAGTCGACATGGCAGCCCTAGGCTGCACACAGGCTCTGCGATGGCAGGCCTGAGACACATTTTACAAGCCGCTTCTGTGGGTGGCACAACCAGTGCTGCAAGCCCACCAGCGGCATTGGATTTACAAGCCCTGGGCACACTGAGTGCACTGTACTAGGGACTGACAAGTAAACCAATCATCCAATCATGGAGTTACTAATACATATATCAATTAACGATAGGGAGCACTTGCACTTTGGCACTGATTAGCAGCGGCAAAGTGCCCATGAGCATCTAGTCCAGCAAAAACATATCGGCAACAGTGGAGGCATTACGAAAAAATGGAAGGGAGACCCACGCCAAGGATGCCAGGTCTAACACTGCCAATTTCGTTTTTCACTATTGCAAGGCTACCTGCTCCCATAGGATAGAATGGGGAGTTTGTTTATAACATCTTATAAACATAACTACCCCTGGGAACAAGGTAGGAAAATAAAGTTTGATATGCCTGAACTCAGAATATTACAATGCATCTTTTAGTGAGGGTGATTTTTACATTCTGTGTTTGAAAATGACACTTTTAGAAAGTAGGTATTTTCTTGCTTAGCCATCCAGTATGCCTCTGCTAGGTTTGTGTATTGCATGTCTGTCTTTGGCGTGTCAGGGGCTGGGGAGGAGCAGTGGCTCCAGAGAGCCTGATGAGTCAGGACTGGGTTGAATAGGCCTGGTCTGTATTTGGAGTGGTGGGAGGAGTAGCACCTGCACCTGAATAGAGCTGTGCCTGCCTTCCACAATGATGGCTCCACCCCCCTGTGGTGTGTCTGGAGCCAGGGCTCACACTGACAATGGAGGTTGTTGTGCACTTGAAAAGTGCCCCACAGAACTGGTTTTGGCTGGGTACAGACACTCTCTGCCTTCAGAGAACAAAGGATTTTTGGATATAAAAAGAGGGGCCCAGCCCCCTTTTAGATCACCTCTGGGAAATCAAGAGGAACCTTTGCCAAGGAGAAGAGCCAGAGAAGCTGAGGAGGAATACTGCCCCTGTGCTGTTTGCTGTCTGGGGTTGGCCTGCAGTGGCTACTTGCTGCCAAGGAAAGGAGAAAAGGACTTTGCTGTTTGCTATGTCCCCTGCTTGAGGAAGATCTCCAAGGGCTTAAAACTGAGCTTGCCTCCTGTTCTGAAGTCTCAGGGACACAGAGACTTCACCACCAGCACCCCTGAACCTCCTTGCTGGGAGTTCCGACCTGCAAAGAGGTGCCTGCTTTTGTTTTTGACCTCTAGAGACTGTTTTCCGCTGGGAGCTGGAAGAATCCACGCATCGTCCTGGAGCGTCGCATCGCATCGAGGTGCCAAGTTTGTCGCATTGGTGGAGGACGCAGTAAGAAACCGACGCATCACCTATCCACGCAGTAAGAAACCGACGCATCACCTCCTCTCCGGTAAGGAACCGACGCATCACCTTCCCTGCGCCGCAGTAAAGAACCGACGCATCACCTCCCCCGGAGCAAGGAACCGATGCATCACCTTCCCTGAGTGTAAGGAACCGACGCATCACCTTCCCTGCGGCCCATTTTGTTTGTTTGCGTGACGCATCCCAGGTGCTTTGTGTAAAAAGTGACGCATCTGCAATTTGCTTTGCACTAAACTATTTCTACCATCTGAAAGTCATATTTTTATTACTGTATTGTGGATTTTTGTCGTTTGGTCTTGTTTTGGTTTAGATAAAGATTACTTATTTTTCTAAACTGGTGTGGCGTCCATTTGTAGTGTTTTTGCTGTCTTACTGTATGTGTTCCCAAATGCTTTACACACTGCCTCTGAGATAAGCCTGTCTGCTCGTGCCAATCTACCAAGGGGGTGAGCAGGGGTTATTTTAGAAGTGTATCCCCCTTAACCTGACTAGAAGCAAGGGTCCATATTTGGACAAAGGTACCTACCTCTGCCAACTAGAGACCCCCATTTCTAACATTGGTGGTCAGCAGTGAGGATCTAGACTTGCATTTGTCTCTTACATACAGTGATTGGTGTACACTACTAGTATAGTGCAGACCATTACGCAACCACATACATTTGGTAGAGTTTTTTCCTGGGAATTGTTTCTTGCAACTGAGAATTGCCAATCTTCATCATGTCAAAACCAGCATCACTTGCATCAGTTGATATTGAATTTGAAGAGGAGAGGGTTGATACCTACACTGTGCCACAACTTAAAGCTGTCTGCAAAAAGTTCAAAATCTCTGTAAGAGGCCTCACCAGAAAGAAGGAATACCAAAAGGCGCTGAGGGCCTGGTTGGAGTCAAGGAATGCCAGTGAGCATGCCGAGGAGCCTATTGTGGAGGGAGAGGATTTGGAGGAGCAGCAGAATGGGCAATTGGGTCTGCCTGGGGGGAGGGCACCTTCCCGGGGGGCCAGCAGTGTCTCTTCAAAGGGGCTGTCCCCAGCAGAAGAGATGGAGGACAGGGAGAAAAACAGGATGCATGAGTTGGAGCTAATGAAGCTCAAGCTGGGGAAGGAGGATAAGGAGAGGGAGAAATTAGCCCTAGAGGAGAAAAAGATGCTCTTAGAGCATGAAAGAGGGTTGAGGGAGCTGAATCTAAAGGCCAAGAGTTTAGAGTCCAATCCCCATGGTGGCAGCGCACCATCGGTGCCTGGAGAAGGGAAGGTATACATCCCCAAGTATTTTATTATTTCATAAAGCATGAGGACATTGGTCAGTGGTTCAAAGACTATGAGGTTGCAATGAGGTCCCACAGAGTCCCTGAGAGAGATTGGGGAGCGGGGCTGTGGGGCCTTGTTATCAGTGAAGAAAGGGAGACATTGCTAGCATTGCCCACTGAGGATCAGATGACCTATGCCCCCATGAAGAATGCCTTAGTAGCAAGGTATGGGTTGACCCCAGAGCTGTACAGGCAGACATTTTGAAACTACAAGAAGCTGGAGTCAAGTACTTGGGTGGAGTATGTGTCCTACTTTTGCAGAGCATTGGATGGTTGGGTGAAGGGTAGCAAGGTGAATGATTTGCAGGGGCTCTATGATTTAGTTGCATGGGAGCACTGGTCAGAGAATTGTTTTCCAGAGCTACGCCAGCACTTGATTGACAGTAAGCTGACTGACCCCTGGAAGCTTGCTGTAGAGGCAAACCGCTGGGTCAGTACCAGGGTCTAAAAAGGTCGTGGGGGAGACTCCGCCAAGGGTGGGCAGGGTCCTCAGCAGAAGAGCGAGGGGGACAAGGGTAAACAGAAGGAGTTCCAAAAAGGGCCCCAAAGTAATCCCCAAGGGAACCATGGTAAGGGTTCCCAGCCTCCCACTGAAAAGAAGCCATGGGTCCTGACAGGCAAGCCTGTTCATAGGGGTTCCAAGGCATGTTTTGGTTGTGGTCAGGTGGGCCACTACCAAGGGGATCCTAGGTGTCCCAAGAAGGTTACCACCACACCGCCCCAGCAAATGGCTAGTGTAGCCTTGGGGGAGGAGTCGGGTGCCCAAGAGGGGTGGGGTCCCGCAGAGTTGTCCCTGGTCTCTTTAGAAGACAGTGAGATGGTTCCAAGAGCTCATCTGCCTGATAACACTAAGAAGTACAGGCAGTGGGTGACCATCAATGGCCATAGTGTGGAGACTCTGAGAGACACCGGAGCCAGTGTGACAGCTGTCAGTTTTCGGCTGGTGTTTGAGGAGCAGGTAGTCCCCAATGCATTCTACCCAGTACTTGCCACTGACAATTCAAAGTGCCTCTGTGAAGTGGCACAGGTTCCCTTTGAGTGGGGGTGGGGTCTCAGGTACCTTGAAAGTAGCGGTGAGGCCAGCCATGCCTGTTGACTGTCTGCTAGGCAATGATTTGGAGAGCTTCCCTTGGGCGCAGGTGGACCAGAGGTCTCATTTAGAGATGTTGGGTCTGCCTGAGTGGGCTTGTGTGACCACTCGGTCAATGGCAGCCGGAAAGGGCATTCAAGAGGACCTGGAGCCTGAAAGAGTGGCCCAGGGGCCTGCCAGAAAGAGAAGAGGCAGGGGGCGTGGGAAACCAACCCCCGAAGTTCCCACGGTCCAGGAGGAGGCAGACCCTGAGGGGGATGCCCTGGAGCCTACAGGGGAACAAGTGGCTGAACTGGGGGACCTGCCTGAGCTGATCCATTGGCAGCAGGAAGGAGGCCCCTCCAGGGAGGAATTCTGCCAGGAGCAGCAGAAATGCCCTTCTCTAGTTGGTTTGTAGCAACAGGCTGCAAACCAGGCAGCAGGTGATCAGTCTGGATCACATTGGATTTACTGGGAGAATGGTCTCCTGTATAGCCAGCCTAAGGTTGCTGAGCATAGGTCAGCCCGTGTGCTAGTGGTACCCCAGCGCGTCAGAGCCTTCCTACTGGGTCTGGCTCATGATGTGCCTTTGGCAGGACATTTGGGGCAAGACAAGACCTTTGAAAGACTTGTCACCCACTTCTACTGGCCCCAAATGCATTAGAGTTCTGATACTCATTGTAGGCCTTGCCAGACTTGCTAGGCAAGAGGTAAGAGTGGGAGGAAGTGTAAGGCTCCTCTCCAAACTTTCCCTGTGGTCAGCACCCCCTTTGAGAGGGTAGGTATTGACATTGTTGGGCCTTTGGATCTCAAGGCAGCAATGGGCAACAGGTTCATCCTGGTCTTGGTGGACCATGCCACCCGGTACCCGGAAGCCATCCGTCTCCGGACTGTGACAGCCCACGTAGTGGGTCGTGCGTTGATGGGGATTTTCTCCCGTTTGGGGTTCCCCAGAGAGGTGGTGTCCGACCGGGGTACCAACTTCATATCTAAGTATATGAAGTCCCTGTGGCAGGAGAGCGGTGTTACCTACAAGTTCACCACTCCTTACCAGCCCCAAGGTATTGGGCTGGTTGAGAGATTCAACCGGACCCTGAAGGGCATGATTATGGGTCCTGGTGAACCCATGAGGCGTAAGAGAGGTACCGCAGAAGTCCTTAGGGTTCAGTCCCTCTGAGCGCCTGTATAGGCATCCTGTAAGAGGACCTTTAAGTCTGGTGAAAGAAGGCTGGGAGAAAGCTCCCAGTAAACCTCCCCAGGATGTATATAGCTACATGCTGGCCTTCAGAAACCAGACTAAGCGCTTCAGGCAACTCGCTCAGGCGAATCTGGAAGCCAGCCAGGAGGAGATGAAACTTTGATATGATCAGAATGCCACTCTGATCAAGGTTCAGGCTGGACAGAAAGTGTGGGTCATGGCCCCCTAGGAGCCCTGTGCACTCCAGGACAAGTGGACCGGACCATTTGAGGTGGTGGAGCGCAAGAGTAACATCACCTACTTGGTGGACTTGCAGTCTCCAAGGAACCCTTTGCGGGTCCTGCATGTGAACTGCCTTAAGCCCCACTTGGAGAGGTCTGAAGTGGGCATGCTCCTAGCGACAGATTCTGGAATGGAGGAGGAGACTGAGCCTCTTCCTGACCTCCTGTCTGCAAAGAAACACAATGGGCCAGTGGACGGAATAACACTCTCCCCCGCCCTGACTCCTGAACAGCAAAGCGACTGCCGCCAACTGTTGGGGCAGTTTGCTGCTCTGTTCTCCCTGACTCCTGGTGTCACTCAGTGGTGTTTCCATGATGTTGACACTGGGGACAGTCCTCCTGTGAAGCACAAGATTTACAGAGTGACTGACAGGGTCAAGGCTTGCATCAAGGAGGAGGTCTCCAAGATGTTAGCCCTAGGGGTGATTGAGTCCTCAAACAGCCCTTGGGCCAGCCTAGTGGTATTGGTCCCAAAGGCTGCCGCACCCGGTGCCACGCCAGAACTCCGGTTCTGTGTGGACTACCGAGGGCTCAATTCGGTCACCAGGACTGATGCGCACCCCATCCCCAGAGCTGATGAGCTCATCGATCGGTTGGGAGCTGCCCGGTACCTCAGTACGTTTGACTTTACATCTGGGTACTGGCAGATTGCCTTAACTGATGGGGCAAAGGAGAGGTCAGCATTCTCAACGCCAGAGGGGCACTACCAATTCTGGGTGATGCCCTTTGGGTTGAAGAATGCCCTGCCACCTTTCAGAGGTTGGTCAACCAGGTGTTGGCTGGACTGGAGGATTTCAGTGCTGCCTACCTAGATGTCATCGCATTGTTCAGTGCCACTTGGAAGGAACATCTGCACCACCTCTGGGAAGTGTTGAAAGGTCTGCAGAGGGCAGGCCTCACGATCAAGGCGAGTAAGTGCCAGGTCAGGCAGGGATCTGAGGTGTACTTGGGACACCAGGTGGGGAGCGGCCAGATGGCGCCCCTACAGCCCAAGATTCATACCATTCTGGCTTGGGAACCCCCCAAGACCCAGACAGAGGTGAGAGCCTTCTTAGGACTCACCGGGTATTACAGGAGATTTGTCAAGGGTTATGGCTCCATTGTTGCCCCCTTGACAGAGCTGACTTCTAGGCAGCAGCCCAGGAAGGTGAACTGGACTGACGCCTGCCAGAAGGCTTTTGATGCCCTGAAATCTGCCATGTGCACAGCGCCCGTGCTTCAGGGGCCCAACGTCTCAAGGGAATTCATTCTGCAGACAGATGCTTCAGAGCATGGTGTGGGAGCGGTGCTCTTACAGCTAAATGAAGAGAGCCTAGACCAACCTGTAGCCTTCATTAGTAGGAGGTTACTTCCACGGGAACAGAGGTGGAGTGCGATTGAGCGTGAGGCATTTGCTGTGGTCTGTGCGCTGAGGAAGCTGAGGCCCTACTTGTTTGGGACTCACTTCCGGGTTCAGACAGACCCCAGGCCCCTCAGATGGTTGATGCAGATGAGGGGTGAGAATCCAAAGTTGTTGAGGTGGTCCATTTCCCTACAGGGGATGGATTTCATGGTGGAACACCGTCCTGGTACAGAACACGCCAATGCTGATGGACTGTCCAGATTTTTCCACCTTAGTGAAGAGAACTCCCAAGAGGGTGGGTAGTTCTCGCAATATTTCAGCTGGAGGGGACACGTGTTAGACCTGGCACCATTGGCGTGGGTTTCCCCTGTATTTTTGCCTTTTGCCTCCTGTGTTTTTGCTGTGTGTTGGACTTTGTTTTGATGGTCTAGATGCTTTGGGCACTTTGCCACTGCTGTTCAGTGCCATGGTGCAAGCGCTCCCTTTGTAAATTGTTGTTATGGATTGGTGGTTCAATGATTGGCATACTTGATTTACTAGTCAGCCCCTAGTACAGTGCACTGTGTGTGCCCGAGGGCCTGTAAATCAAATGCTGCTAGTGGGCTGCAGCACTGATTGTGCCACCGAAATAAGCAGCCTGTAAATATAAACTCTGGCCTGCCATTGCAGAGCCTGTGTGCAATCTGGTACTGCCATGTCGACTTGGCAAGTGCACACACATGCCAGTCCCTAACCTTCCCTTTTCTTACATGTTAGTCACCCATATGGTAGGCCCAAGGTACCCCTGTGGGCAGGGTGCATTGTATGTGAAAGGTAGGACATGCCTTGATGTGTGTGGCATGTCCTGATAGTGAAATACTGCCAATTTTGTTTTTCACTTGCAAGGCTACCTGCTCCCATAGGATAGAATGGGGAGTTTGTTTATAACATCTTATAAACATAACTACTCCTGGGAACAAGGTAGGAAAATAAAGTTTGATATACCTGAACTCAGAATGTTACAATGCATCTTTTAGTGAGGGTGATTTTTACATTCATATGTATATTTTTACATGTATATTTTTACATTCTTATGTATATTTTTACGTGATTATTGGCGGTCGGAAAGTGAACTGACCGCTTATTCCGGCTGGCTTCCGACGGGCTCTAGGAGGCTGTCAGCCAGTCGAAAGGCGGCCAGTAATCTCAAGGGCGGGCCTTTCCACCCTTGAGATTACGATGCACGGTTTCCGGCGTGGTTTCCATGTTGGAAAGCATGCTTGGGGGCCTCCTTTTGCTTGCGGCTTCCGGTTGATCCCTCACCCCCGGCAGGCACCTGCACCTCCCTTTTCTCAACGGGAGCTTGTGTTATGGCTGGTTTGCGGCTCTACCACAAGCTCCCATTGAGAAAAGGGAGCATGCGAGCGAACAGTGTTTGGTTGCATTGTAATGAGCCGGTCGGGACCGCTGACCAGAGGTCGGTCGGTCCTAGGACCGAGACTGTGTCGGGTCGGACTGAAGTCCACCCAACATTGTAGTCAGGCTCTTAGAAGCAAAACATCTCCATCATAGCCTGGAGTTTCGAACTGGCCCAATGCTTGTGCTTTACTTTTTCTACGACACCGGGTGGATAATTTAGCTCCAATCGAGCATGAATATTTGTGTTACGGACTCCTTGTTGGCCTACAAATAAAATGGAAGAAGTCAGAACTATTCCCACTCATGGAGGCGATGCCACCTGTGACGTGTGAATTTCCACTGCAGTGATGCACGGATTCCATCAAATATCTGGGCATTCACATCCATTGGGATAAAGAGCAAGTTCTCTGATTAAACTATGGCCCAGCAGTGGACAGAATGACAACACAAATTGAGGGCTGGATACGCCTCCCCGTTTTCGCTGGACGATCGTGTTGTAATTATAAAAATGGTGGTTCTCCCCTATTGTTTATATCTTTTCTCAATTTTCCTAGCCCCCTCACCAATGCCTTCTTTGCCACACAACGGAGTCTGCTCCTATGATTGATCTGGATGGGCCATAGAACCCGAGTCGGGTGTGATCATTTGGTACTCTCCTATGAGTGGGGAGGGCTCGGTGTGCCACATCTGCAGCTCTACTTCCTAATGGCACAGTGCCAGTGTTCCCACAGCAATGCCCGGCTACCCTATGATAGGCCTAGGCATGACCAAGCGAAGGGGGCGCCGTTGCACCCCATCCTCCTTCCAAGGGATCCCTTTGGATCCCAATGATATCCCGACGTTTTATATCACTTGCTGGGCGTGGCCTGCTGTACTCTCCCTCCTTACCCATAGCAGATAACTTTTAGCCTCCCCCTGCGTCGGAAACCCTTGTTAAAAATACCCTGCCACGACATGTAGTGAGTACATTCGGGGATCTCCTTCAAGATGGCCATGTACTTTCCCATGCTGATGATGGGTTCACTGACAGAATATCGACCACAAAAACATGGAGGAAAAAAATATCGAGGAAGAAATTTAGAATACAAAAATATAGACTGCCTATACTTGAAAAGGTAAGTACAAAAATATCGAAAAAATATTGTTTACAATAATATAGCTGTATTAAATATCGATTTTTGAATGTATATAAATTGTAATGTTAAAATTAACGTATATTAAATACTAATATTAATTTATAAAAAATAAAATATATCTAAATAAACTTACTTTTAAAACTGTAAACACACATACATATATATATATATATATATATATATACATATATATATATATATATATATATCTATCTATATATCTATCTATATATATATATGAGCATACATATATATAAAAAATAAATGAAATAATACTTTGAACATAATCATATAAATTAAATCAACTTAAATTAAATGATTACAAATTTAAATAAATACATTTACATTTCCCACTCCATTAAAAAAACACATTTTATACTAAACAAATATAAAAATAAGTACTCCCACCTAACACAACACAACAGTAACAAACTTTTTTACATCACACAAATTTTTTTTACTACTTTAACTACAATAAATATAACATTATATAAAGTATAACATTGAAAAATACTACAATTTACTATTCCCACTACAATGAACACAACAATAAAAATTATAATTAAAAAAAATAAAATAATAATATTCCCACTCCATTCAGTGCAACAGTAGGGAAAGTGTTTGATTGAGGAGGGGGAAAAAGTACTATTCCCACTCCAGTCAGTGCAACAGTAGGGAAAGAGTTGGATTCCGGAGGGGTAAAAATGTATATTCCCACTCCAGTCAGTGCAACATTAGGGAAAGTGTTGGATAGCGGAGGGGTAAAAATGTATATTCCCACTCCAATCAGTGCAACAGTAAGGAAAGTGTTGGATTGTGGAAGGGTAAATGTTACTATTCCCACTCCAGTCAGTGCAACAGTAGGGAAAGTGTTGGGTTGTGGAGAGGTAACATTTATTATTCCCACTCCAGTCAGTGCAACAATAGAAAAAGTGTTGGATTTTAAAATAAAATAAAATATTTTATTCCCACTGCAGTCAGTATTACATTACAAACTAACAACATTTCTATAAATACAAAAACTAATTTAAAAAATAAAATAAAAGTTAAAAAAATAAATATTTAAAATGTAATATATATTACATTTTAACAAATAATGAAAGTTAAAACATTTCATAAAAATAAAAACATAGAAAAAGATTACAAACAATATTAAAAATTAAAGGCAATATTATTTTACATATAAAAAAGTCTCCTAAAAACAATTTATTAATAAATGTATTTGATAAAATAAGTTTAGTTATAATTTCCTCCCACCATATACCCCTATAAACCGCACAACCCACACCTAAAAAGAAATTACTAACACAATTTACTTAATTACTTATCAATTAAATTATTCATATTAATTAACAAACAATTAATCACAATTAAATAACTTCAAACCCTGTACACCCATAAATCCCACAACCCACTCCTAAAAATTTAAAAATTAAAAAAATTTAACATACACTATTAAAATAATTAATGATCAAATACATAATTAACATTAATTAACAATTAATTAATTAATAAATAAAATTACATTAAATTACTTCCCACCCTCTACCCCTGTAACTCCCACAACCCACATATACAAATTAAATTAAAAACATTATTTGCAATATTAACATAATTAATGACCAATTAAAGCACAATTAACAACATTCATTAATATTTATTGATTAAATAAATAATAATTTTTTAAAACTAAGCATGAATTTATTATAATTAAATTACTTCCCTCCCTGTATGCTTATAAACCCCCAACGCGCTACGATACCAAAAATAATGAAATGTACTTAAATAAAATTCAATAGCTACTAAAATCTTTACAAATACATTAACAAACATTAAAAAAATTAACTTACGCTGTTAACATAGTTAATGATCAATTAAATAATTAATAATAATTTACAATTTAAAAACACATTTTACATTTAACAAAATTCATTATTATTTATTAATTGAATAAATAATATTTGTAAAAAAATAAACATTAATTTATTAAAGTGAAATTACTTCCCACCCTGTACCCCTATAAACTCACAACCTGCTATGATACCAAAAATATTAAAATTGACTTAAACAAAATGTAATAACTACTAAAATTTTTACAAATACATTAAAAAACATAAAAAATATTTAAACAAAGAAAACAACATCATATACATATAAAATATATAGCAAAATACATAATAAAAAATAAAAATAATTATAACTTACCTTAAGATCGATATTCTTGACAACGATATTCTTGCACTCGATATTACCATTCCACTATATTTTTTACTCAATATTCTGTCTCACATCCCCTCTTATCCACTCTCCTCCGTCGAATTCGCCTCACTGACTGTAGTGATAGATAACTCTGATGGGGTGGCACCTGGTTTCCAAGCTCTATCATACCAGCCTGGCCCTCCTCCCAATTTGTGACAGGCGTCTTCAGGAATATTGAGAGCAAAATCTATACCGCCTCCTGTCAGATCAGATTTGATATTATTGCTGTCAGCAAACGAAACGTTTTTCTCCCAATCACAGACACAAGTTCATACATTTTAAATTTCTTAGGCACTTACACTACATCTCAGTCCTTGGCTAAAATTGACCCTATCAGGTCTTCTTGCTATCCTAAATGCCACCTTGCCGATGTCGACTTTGCACACCCTGCATGGACATGCACCCATGTAGGGGGATTCTGGACAGAGGTTTTTATGCAGCGCTCATTAATGATAGGGCCCACTCTAGTTCCCGACCCACTTCTGGCACTGTTGGGATATGCCCAGGAGGGGCCGATAGGGGTTCATATTTTCACCGCATTGATACTATTGTTGGCGAAGAGAGAAATTGCTCTGCATTGGGGCAGCAGGCACTGACTGACAGTTAAGGGCTGGATAACCAGCCGTTCCTTTTGTGACACCACCAGCGAAATGTATTCTTTATTACAGACACCCTTAGCCAGGCCCAAAAATATATGGCAACCACTATGTGACAATTTACTGCAGCAAGAACAGCTAGAATCAGTGAAAAAACCTACTGTACAATAATGTATACTCTGTGGATTCCAAGGGGGACATGTGCTCCGGATACAAACATGCCTAATATGATGCTTATATATATGCTGCATGGGGTTCCGTCTTTATTTTTATTCCTTTTTCTTTCTGTCTCCCTAGTGTGTATTGAATGCTTTGTATCATGCAATATTATTGGTACATGAATTCTCATCCTGAATTAATGGTTCTTCCAATCATGTTGCTTTTGATATTGTACATGATTATTTAACCGGATTACGGGGTATCTTATGTAAGTTTTGTGTATAAGTTAAAATGATAAATAAAATAAAAAAGAAATACCATTTGAAATAAACAAAACACTAAAATTCACCAGTTATAGTTATCTCAAATAACCAAAACTTGTGCCCTAAAATAACTGTAACTTGTACCCTGTCATGCACAATGCTGTTATCAATGATATAATTTGCGATGTTGCAATGATGTTATTAATGATGTCATAGAACAAGTCAGGAGTGATGTAACATGTGAGGTAATTAACAATGCATGGCAAGGGCGTTAGATATCGGTACGTTATGGCAGGAGCGCAGGGCTCAAAATGAAAACGGGCAGGAGCCCGTTTATTTTTAATTGGATCTGCATAAGGCTGCAACTTAGCCAAGCGTGAAGGGGACAGACTCGGACCACCCCGCAAATACATGAACAAGTATCCAGTTCGGTCTACGGAACGTTTCGGTAATGCTCAATAAAGTACAATAGAAACAGACAGATAATGTCAAACAAGCATTGTCAATGTAAAAAAAAGGAGAAAAAAAAATTACATCTAAGCCACACCCACAACTCCACCTATATAAAGGGCCAAAATCATGACCATGATCCTTTGCAAATTTACCACAACTGCCAGGATATAGCCACTGATACACTGCTCTCCACTATATACACTCACTCTTCACCCACCACACAACCTGCACACATCTAGCAACTGTGATCTACTACACTCTCAATAGAAAAGTATTGCCAAAATTGCTGACACTGGGGACTGGTTTGAGGAGCCCAAGGCCTGGGTGGGAGTTGTATGCAAATCAAACACCAGGCACCAGTGTCAGCCATCTTGGCAGTACTTTTCCATTGACTGTGAGGTAAGCACAGTTCCTTGTGGGCTTGTTGGGCTATATGGGAGGAGGAGTGTTAGCTGTGACTGAAAATCCCATCATGCCCTGTCCTCCACACACCTTCTCAGCCAGAAAAAATAGCACTCCTGTGACTATGCATTCCCTGGGAGTGAGTGGGAAAGTACTGCCAAAAGTACTGACACTGGGGACTGGTGTGAGGAGCCCAATGCCTGGGTGGGAGTTGTGTGCAAATCAAACACCAGGCACCAGTGTCAGACATCTTGAGAGTACATTTCCTTTCACTGTGAGGGAAGCATAGTACCTGGTGGTCACATTGGGCGATGTGGGAGGAGGAGTATTTGCACTGACTTCAACTACCATCATGCCCTGCCCTACACACACCTTCTCAGCCAGAACAAATAGCACTCCTGTGACTAGGCAGTCCCTGGGATTGATTGCATATGCACTGGAAAGATAGCTGACACTGGGAACTGGTGTCAGATCAGACCCCAACTCCCATCCAGGCCTTGGGCTCCTCACACTCACTCCCAGGGAATGCATAGTCCCAGGTGTGCTCCCTGGGCTGGCTGGGAAGGTGTGTGGAGGACAGGGCATGATGGGATTTGCAGTCATAGCACACATCACTACCCACACCCTAACCAACCTGTTCATCATGGCCAATGGCTACCTGACAGTGAATGGAAGTGCCCCAGCAAGATGACTGACACTGTTGCATGGTGTCATGTGCACAAGGAAGTTTTGGGAGTTGCATTCAAGTCCTACATCATGCAGCAGTGTCAGCTCCTTGCCACTATACTCCCCTCACTGTCATTGAGCCTTTGTCTACGAGACGTAAGCTGGGCTGGGTGGGAGGAGGGGTGCAAGTTCCAGCAGCATAACACAAGCACACAAACCTCTGTACCTCAAAGCTCCAAGCCAGAAAAAGCAAGAAGGCAGACTTGGTGAACTCATCTGTCCATGGAGGACAAGGACAATATACATTATGTGATCAGGCACAAAGCAAAGCAGTAACACAATTTGCAACTGACAGCTATTCACATGTGTGCAATGAGATGAGAACTAGGAGCACATGCCTCAAAATACTATAAACATATGCTCCCATAAATTCCAGACTGTGAGTGTACAGGTAGCCACACCAATGTGACTGCAAAAGACATGCACAAAGCCCAGTACACATGTGCAAATCTTGCAACACACCGTAAGAGGAAGAGTATGTATGTCATTGTAAAAGCACAGATGGGTGAAATATCAACACGTAGATATCAACGGGAACTAGCTACAGCATATAAGCTCCTAGTGTATGTTTGTTTTATGGAAAACACATTTGTTTTTTAGGAAGACCCTCACCCACCAACCTAGTTGGTGGCATGCTTCATCATCGGGTCCCACCCAAGGCACCGAGTGCACCTTGGGTGTGCTTCGACGCCTGGATGCAGCAGAGCAGGTTTTTGTGCAGTGAGTGTGCAGTGAAGGTGAGATGAATGTGAATTAAAAAACTGTCCCGAGGGTCCCAGAATGCAAAAAAGACTATTTTAATGTTTGGGCCCTTGGCAGTGATTAAAAAAACTAAGGAGTGGATATCAGTGGGGATTATTAATGACTCTGACATCCTTTACGGTCAACATGTTTCAGCCAGGTTCTCAGTATTGGGCTGGATTTCATAAGGACCTTATGTGAGTGAATTTTAAAAGGTGGTCTAAAGAAAAGATGCTAGAGACCATCTATGTGACGCACACACTAAGGTGCGATATGTGAAAGAGGATGGTTTCCTCTAACGACGCATTCCTGTTTTTGGGAAGAAAATGACAGACAGACAGACAAACAAACACATTTAAAATAAAGCTTCATTTTGACACATTGCATCATGTGACTCAGGAGCGTTGTGTCCGTGCTCTATGCGATCAAATAGCGTAGTGAGGGCGGAGCGTCGCGTTTAGTGCATGGTGTTTTTAAAGAAACGCCTTGTAGTATGCGTTACCGGGTGGTAATCAATATGCGATAAAAGTGATTCACAATTAAGAGAAACGAAGAAGGCGGTATTTCTTACTGAGAAACGTTCTAGAAAATGCCCCATGAACTCCGTCGATGTGATTCCGGTGCAGGGCGGGAGTTTAAATACCTTTAGAGCTACCCCAGGTGCGGGCGATCTACTCGGTGAATAGCGTCTGCAAGACATGACACAAAAGAAAAGCGCGGGCACGTGTTGTATTCTGCGCCTGCTAGTTGCTTCGCATAAAGTTTTATTGTGATGTGAGCGAACTCTCAAAGGTTTCTAAATATATTTAGGAGTTTCCTGATATTCTGAAGTAAATTAAAAGTATGGAGGCTGATTAAAATTTGTTATATATCGCTAAAAACTGAAGAAAGACTTGCCAGAGCCCGCTCGGTTAATAGCGGGAGCGCATGGTTAAAGTTGAATCTCCGAGGGTCAAGGTAGTTACATGGATATGTTGGGGTTTATCAATTATAAGCGCTCAAGTAGGAATAGAGCGTATAGGCGCTTATTGTGTGTAATAAAGCGCTGCGGCTCACTGGGGTCGCTGTGAAGTGTAAGTGGCCCTGGTATGGTGCTGTTGGTGGGAGCATATTTGTGGGAGGTGACACTACGTCAGTGGTGTGATAGTCGCCCCTGCTCATCAGGTTATAGTGGCACGGGGAGTATTATCACGGGGAGAATTCTATATCACAACCCCATTCATACTGGGTTAAGTTTATACTGACAAGACTCTGATGGAGCCTATACAGACGTCCCATGCTGAGGCATGGCTGTGACCATGTTAAGTGGTCAGGAAAACAAGGCTAGTGATACTCTTAGTGATGATTCAGGCTGTTCCACGGGATATTGTCGTTCAATCCTATCTTGTGGGTAGAAAGGCAATATATCCAGCGTTGTTCTTTTTGTAATAATATTCTGTCGTTAGTGGTATTTTGGCAGTCAATTTGTTCTATCACTGTCCACCTAATGTCATTAGGTGTATGGCCTGCCTTTATAAAGTGGTCAGTCAGTTTGCTAGTATTCTTTTTGCAACGTATTGTGCTGCGATGTTCTACAATTCGTGTTCTCACTTTGCGGCTGGTCATTCCTATGTAACGTAGTTTACATGGACATTCAATTAGATAGACAACGTTAGATGATTTGCAGTTTGTGTGTCTCATCTGGTGCCAGGTTTTCCTGTCTCCAGGTCCAAGGTTTTGGTGGCCTGGGTAAGATGGCAGATGCTGCAATCTCCGCAGGGGTAGTGACCCACTACACCTGGTAGACCCCATGCGTTAAGTACTGTGTTAGTAGCCGGTGTCCAGAGTTTCTTGGGCCGAGTGGAGACAAGACGGTCTCTCAAACTCCCTGCTTTTTTTGTATGCAAAGACTGGTTGGTCCCATGTGAGGGCGCCAGTGTTGAGTATGCGCCAGTTTTTCTTGATTATTTTGGCCACTTGGTTGGAAGCTACATTGTATGTAGTTACGCATGTTAGGGGAGTGGTAGTATTCTCGCGTCTGGTGTCTTCTAGGAGGGCCTCTCTCGGTTGCTTTTGTGCCCGCTTTTTTGTGGTCCGGATGATCTTTTCTGGGTACCCTCGTTCTTTTAGTTTTTTTGCCAAGACGGTGGACTGTTTCTGATAGTCTTGTGTGAGGCTACAGTTCCGGCGTATACGCAGGAATTGGCCATAGGGAAGGTTCTCTCTAAGAGCCTAGGGTGGAAACTCCCGAATTGGAGTAAAGAGTTTCTAGCCATTGGTTTATGATAGGTGGTCGTCTGCAGATGCCCCTCTTTGGCCTCAATGTTGAGGTCCAAAAAGGCAATCTTGGAGGCGCTGGCACTGCTAGTGAAGCGCAAGAAGGGATCCCTTTCATTTAGCCATGTAAGGAAAGTGGTCAGAGAGTCGTTGGATCCTGTCCAAATCATGAGGATGTCGTCTATATATCGACACCAGAATTTAATATTGTTCTTGTAGGGATTGGTGGCTGGTAGAATATGTTCTTTTTCAAAATGGTAAACGTAAAGGCCGGCCACACTAGGGGCAAAAACGCTGCCCATGGATGTTCCGTTTGTCGGCAAATAGAATTCGCCTTCGAACTCGAAGTAGTTCTCCTTTAATGCCAGAGTTGCACATTGTAATATGAACTTCCTTGGGGTGATTCTTAGCAAGTCCTGGCACACATATATACAGTGTAACAAGTATATGACTTATATTGAGAGAAACAAAACATATCATAAGTGACTCGTTTTAATAATTTCTTGTTGATGAGAACTCCAGCCAACACGTGTTTCGTCGTTCGGGACAAGAGACCCGCGACTTCTTCAGGGCTTTGTGGATATAACAAAGTCTTTTGAGCCTTCTGGCTGGTTGTACTTCCGTCCCAGCCTAACTACGGCTGGGAAATTTCACGTGAAGTAGTAGCTTCAATGTGATGATTTTAGGTGTGCACGATTCTGAGTGCAGTCCGTGCAAGAATCTCCGGCTTTATATCTAGTCAGTCTCCGGTGCGCTGTGTGTGGCAGCGTCCTGACTGTATCCGACCGCGGCCCCTCAGTATGTCCGCTGTCACACACAGCGCACCGGAGACTGACTAGATATAAAGCCGGAGATTCTTCCACGGACTGCACTCAGAATCGTGCACATCTAAAATCATCACATTGAAGCTACTACTTCACGTGAAATTTCCCAGCCGTAGTTAGGCTGGGACGGAAGTACAACCAGCCAGAAGGCTCAAAAGACTTTGTTATATCCACAAATCCCTGAAGAAGTCACGGGTCTCTTGTCCCGAACGACAAAACACGTGTTGGCTGGAGTTCTCATCAACAAGAAATTATTAAAACGAGTCACTTATGATATGTTTTGTTTATCTCAATATAACTCATATACTTGTTACACTGTATATAAGTGTGCCAGGACTTGCTAAGAATTTGTGTACAGATCTGTGGATCTGAATTGTGGGGTATTGGATGATTACCCCCTCCCTGGGCACCATTTATTAAAACTTAGTAGTAAGGGAATATACACCGAAAAGATAGAGCGCCACTTTCACCTAGGGCACAATCATCCCAACGAGTTTCCTTGGGGTGATGTACTCCCAAGTTGTTTCCATTAGCATACTTTGGAGGACCCATAAGGTGTCATCCTGTGGGAGGCTGGTTAACAAACTCTCAATATCCCTTTCTACCCACAAGATAGCATTGAATGACAATATCCCATGGAACAGCCTGAACCATCACTAGCCTTGTTTTCCTGACCACTTAACGTGGTCACAGCCATGCCTCAGCATGGGACGTCTGTATAGGCTCCATCAGAGTCTTGTCAGTATAAACTTAACCCAGTATGAATGGGGTTGTGATACAGAATTCTCCCCGTGATAATACTCCCCGTGCCCCTATAACATGATGAGCAGGGGCAACTATCACACCACTGATGTAGTGTCACCTCCCACAAATATGCTCCCACCCACAGCACCATACCAGGGCCACTTACACTTCACAGCGACCCCAGTGAGTCGCAGCGCTTTATTACACACAATAAGCGCCTATACGCTCTATTCCTACTTGAGCGCTTATAATTGATAAACCCCAACATATCCATGTAACTACCTTGACCCTCGGAGATTCAACTTTAACCATGCTCTCCCGCTATCAACCGAGCGGGCTCTGGCAAGTCTTTCTTTAGTTTTTAGCGATATATAACAAATTTTAATCAGCCTCCATGCTTTTAATTTACTTCAGAATATCAGGAAACTCCTATATATATTTAGAAACCTTTGAGAGTTCGCTCACATCACAATAAAACTTTATGCGAAGCAACTAGCAGGCGCAGAATACAACACGTGCCCGCGCTTTTCTTTTGTGTCAAGTCTTGCAGACGCTATTCACCGAGTAAATCGCCCGCACCTGGGGTAGCTCTAAAGGTATTTAAGCTCCCGTCCTGCACCGGGCACACATCGATGGAGTTCCGATGCGGCTGCAGTAGGTACGGAGGCGGGTCTCAGATCTTGACGAAGTAAGTGGGGCACACCATGGGGGTTTTCTTCCCTGTCACGTCGGATTGCGGAGTCCTCACGTTACCGGGCCCGTAAGTTAAACAATCTCTGTGTTTTCTTTCTCCCTATCACACAGTGTGTGACAATAGGTCGGGCCCCCACACGGAACTCATGGAGCATTTTCTAGAAAGTTTCTGAGTAAGAAATACCGCCTTCTTCGTTTCTCTCAATTGTGAATCACTTTTATCGCATATTGATTACCACCCGGTAACACATACTACAAGGCGTTTCTTTAAAAACACCATGCACTAAACCCGACGCTCTGCCCTCACTACGCTATTTGACCGCATAGAGCACGGACACAACGCTCCTGAGTCACATGATGCAATGTGTCAAAATGAAGCTTTTTTAAAAATGTGTTTGTTTGTCTGTCTGTCTGTCGTTTCCCTCCCAAAAACAGGAATGCGCCGTTAGATTAAACCATCCTCTTCCACATATTGCACCTTAGTATGTGCGTCACATAGATGGTCTCTAGCATATTTTCTTTAGACCACCTTTTAAAATTCTCTCACATAAGGTCCTGATGAAAGCCAGCCCAATACTGAGAACCTGGCTGAAACATGTTGACCGTAAAGGATATCGGAGTCATTAATAATCCCCACTGATATCCACTCCTTAGTTTTTTTAATCACTGCCAAGGGCCAAAACATTAAAATAGTCTTTTTTGCATTCTGGGACCCTCAGGACAGCTTTTTAATTCACATTCTTCTCACCTTCACTGCACACTCACTGCACAAAAACCTGCTCCGCTGCATCCAGGCGTCAAAGCACACCCAAGGTGCACTCGGTGCCTTGGGTGGGACCCGATGATGAAGCATGCCACCAACTAGGTTGGTGGGTGAGGGTCTTCCTAAAAAACAAATGTGTTTTCTATAAAACAAACATACACTAGGAGCTTCTATCCTGTAGCTAGTTCCCGTTGATATCTATATACATTATTAGGGGAAGTGAACTGGCTATAGTTTTTTCTTCTCTCTCCTCTTTGATACTGATCATTATAGGCAGCGCACAGCTGTGAGAGCCCATACCCAACACACCCGCCTATCATCATGGTGGAGAACCCAGGCCTGACCTTTACTGAAGACGAAATCAGTGAAATCCTTGCTGGCCCCCCCTTACTAGCTGATGTTAACATATCGCAAACAATAGCCCAGACCACTGACTGGGAGAAACTGACTGAACAGAAGCGCAACAGGATCCGCACTATTTTACATGGCGTGATCCTTACAGAGTATCTCCGCAACAATACCGCACCCAAGGGCCTACTAGTGACCAATGCCCCCAGGATCTTCCTGGAGGATGCCTCCTTCAGGAAGGACTGGGCACAAACCGCATGGCACTGTACCAGGGACTGGTTAGTGCTCATAATAAAAACTGCGAAGCGCCTCTCAGATGCCATGATCATTGACATACAGACAACTGAAAACCACTTCAAAACAACGATCACAATGTTAAAAAAAAGTTGGATGAATCCAATAAGGAAATGGCAGAATACAAAGAGTACCTCACCCAGTCAAAAATTACCAAATTCCAAAAAGACCTCAAAAGGTTCTCCTACAATAAAATCTACCCGTATGCAGAAGAGAATTATGTTGCACCAAACCAACAAGAACTATCATCTGACACTTCCGGAGACGACACTTTGCTCTCAAGGAGCTCCAGCACCGGCAGCTCTCACAAACCAAGGGGCAGCGAAGAGCACCGAAATGGTGGCAACCATGGGGCACATACTCACACCAAGGCCACAATTACGGACCACCCGTGTTCAGCCACCCACCCCAGAACCCCTTCTTTGGATGGCCACCGATGTACCATCCTGGACAACAGGCCCACTACCAACCCAATCAAAGGCCACCGCCTTTTTTAGGGAGAGGCCAGCGATCACGAGGAAGGAGACAGAATCTATTTCACCAGTCCCAAGGTACATCCATGGGGAGTACCTTTGCCCCGAGCGTGGCCTGTCTCTACATGGCCACCGTCGAGGAAGATGTCATCATGCACCCAAGCAACCCCTACATCAGTAACCTGATATTGTGGAAATGGTTCATTGATGATATCCTAATCTTTTGGAAAGGTGACCTTGCTACTTGCTAGGAATTTTGTCAGTGGATTAACCTGCAAAATGAATATCTCAAATTCACACACACAATCTCGAACACGAGCATACCCATCCTGGACCTGAATGTGAGGCTCAACACCACATGACTGAGCACGACCCTTTACAAGAAACCTACAGACAGGAACAGTCTGCTACTATATAGTAGTCATCACCCTAGGGCCCTCAGAGACAACCTGCCCATTGGCCAGTTTCTTCGGATTAGGAGAAATTGTAGCTCCATTACAGACTATAATATCGAGGCACAAGCACTGGAGTCCAATCTGAGACATAGGGGATATCCTGAACGCCAGATCAGGAACTCCTTGAAAAGAGCTAGGAACAACCACTGCGAGGCACTACTACAAATAACCCCTAGAGAACACACAGACACCCTCACGTGTGTCACATCCTTCACACCAGATTCCACACGTATAAAAGGGATCATTAAAAAACATTGGGGTATTTTGATGACAGGAGACCTATGTATACCTACACCCAGGTTCGCCTTTAAACGAACTAAGAACCTCAAAGATATCTTAGTGCACACAAGACCCAAGACTGAGACCAATACAGTTCAAAGAACACTCTGGGATCTCCCCCCTGTCACATGGCACTACCCATGCGGCGCCTGCTCAGTATGCGATCAGACAAGAGCCACTAAGAAGATAGCTCTCTCGGATACATTCACCTGGAAAATGACGCGACACACTAACTGCAACACTTCCCACTGTATATACTTGGTCATTTATCCGTGCAATATGAGGTACATAGGGATGACTCTGAGGACAGTTAAGACACGCATCACTGAGCACAAGAGCAACATTAGGTGCCAGCGAGTCACTACAAAGATGTACACTCACTACAAAGAATTGAATCATGCCCCTGAGTCCCTACGGTGGCTGATTCTTGAAGTCCACCCCAGAATCACACAACAGGAACTGTTCAGAATAGAACAAAGATGGGTACATCGTCTTTCCACTGACCAACATGGCCTGAATGATGATATACCCTGGGCATCCCTGACTGACAGATGAACATCACTCCTGTCAGATTTTCCAGAGGCAATAATATGGCAGGGGCACACTATAGCAAGGTTGTGGTTGGTTCCCTTTACTACATGGTGTATACCTACATCGCATCATGTAAACGTCATATGATATGAAATACCGAAAGGGACGTTGCCACCTCGTCTACTCGGTTATATAATTGATATGACCTCTTAGAGGCTCAGGAACACACATCACTAACCATGACATGTGACCCCGAAAAGATTTACACTCTGTTGAGAACTCCGATACACTGTAGCTGATCGACATTATCAGATGATACTAGAGGACCCTTGGGTCATTTCCTTGGCCCTGCTAGACGATAATTTTACAATAAGAGCTATTTGTCTTTCCCATTCAAGGTGAGCTATGAGGTGTACAAATACAGATTTGGCCGAGCATAGCATCGTACATGTCCCTGGACACGTTACAATATGGCCGCCGTGTTTTTCCTGGTTCTGAGCGGAACAATAATCATTAGTCACGTGTCCACTCTGATGCGACCCGATAGCTGGCCCTGCCCTGCAGGAGATGCCGGCAGGTATTTCAGCGCCATCGTTATGCCGCTGGTTACTTCCCGGTGCCGGCAGAGAGGGGTAGGTGATTCGGCCCACTTCCTCAAGCGGAATGGTGAGTAACTGGGTTACAGACAATGTTCTAACCTTGTACCACAGCGCATTGCATAGTGGGGTGTTGGTGGTTGAATTCTGCCACGCTGTTGCCACTAAGCCGCTCCAACCACAGTTTTGTAGCGGGTGAGCCCTATGGTTTTTGTCAAGGGGTCGCATGCCGACCACCGAGGAGTGCCTACAAGCTTTGAGGTACGGTCCCTGTGCGGGTGGTTTGACTTGCGTCCTCATTACATACCACATGGGATCTCGCCTGGGAACCGCTGCAAGACGGGAGTTGGTTGGGGTGACAGACGAGCTGTGTTTCCCCACCGCCGTCTCATAGTCATGCAATGGGCATGGGGGCACGAGGGACACTTTGGTCCTTGTTTTCCCGGTCCCCTCATTGTGTTTGACCATTGCATTTGATTTTCAGGACACCACGTCTTAGGTGTCCCAGTACCCTGCCGGACATTGAATGGAGCGATACTTTAAATACTGATAGGTGAGTGGAGTGACATCCTTATCCACTCGAACAACAAGTGCGCTTTTAATTAGCGATTCCCGCACTTTTTAACACAGTCTTCTGGTTTTTAATGTCACTGAGATAGGTTACCTAACCTTATAGGAGGTTATCACTTGGCACCCCCACTACTGTCACATTCCACCCAATTTGTAACGTCACTTACACTGTGTAATGTTCACGAGTATGTTTGTACTTGGAGAGAGAGAGCGGACTATACGATGACTTAAGCACCATTGATTCAGTTGTGATTTCATTCTGTACCCTTCTCTTAAGTCATTCCGTGAGACTGCGGGTACTTTTACTCGCAGTGCTGATACGTGGTAGGTAGAATTTACACCCACCACTAAGTGTAGATAGTTCACCCACTAGGTCCTGATGAATTGCAATGGATCTCCTTGACCAATAGGCATGAAACATGTTGACCTGTAGAGTTGAGCATAGCTAAACTGAACCATCACGTCAGATAGCTGCCACTCTCTTTTTATGTTTTTAATCAGGAGGATAGCCAGTCTGAATAAAAGTCCTTTGGACTATTCGACCTGTTTTAATCACCTTTTACCACATCTACACCACCGAGGCCCCTTACACCCACTGCACCAAACGGCAGGAACAGAAGATCTCCACTAAAGAGCCCCTTTAAGGGTGCCCGTCGGGTATTGCAGCGCCGACCCGACGAGGAGCAGGTCCATATAATGAAGCATGACACCTAGCTGGCTGGGTGTGTGAGGGCCCTAGTTCCGACAGGAGGAATCCCTTTCCTCCCTTCCTCTTTGCCTTGACAAAGCACAATACCAGTGACTTTCAGTCTCTCTTCCCACTTGTCTGATCACTTGAGGAACTGCATACCTTCGTCTTCGTATTGCAGGAGACGGAATCAACCACAGGTGCACTGGACAGACGAAGAGGGACCAGTAGGCGCCCACACATGGAGCAAGACGAAGGAACCGCAACCAGGACACAGCGGAACGAGATAACCAGGAGCGACCCACAAACACCGTCACTGGTGTTCAACCTGTCCAACACCCCTCTCACACCAACTGAGGAAGATGTCCTCAACAAGGGCCTCTCGTTTGTACCTACAACCCTCCTGGACAAATTCCAGCTGCACGCGGAATTGGCAGAATTTTTTCGTAAGCTGAAGCTGAAGGCTTTTTTTGAGAAACAACCACTGACCGAATCCACAAAGCTTACTAATGAAACAGGACTGCAACCGAAGTCAACTTTTCTTCCACCGCCATCAAGCATTCCGGTTGAAGTAACCACATTTGAGCAGGCGGCATACAACCAAATTGAAGAACTAAACCAACCCAAGACCTTCAATAACTTTACCACCAAAGAAAGGGAAGCAGTGCGCAACCTCCAAGATAACCCCAATATTGTCATTAAACCAGCTGACAAGGGGGGGGGAATAGTCGTCCAGAACAAGATGGATTACACCAATGAGTGCAGGAGACTACAGAGCGATACTAGAAACTACAGACGCCTAAGGGAAGACCCAACTAACGCACTACGGGACACCATCATCTCACTGGTTGAGACAGCAGAAGCACACAACCAAATCTCTAAGCAAGAAGCTGACTTTCTCTGCGCAAAGAAGGCAAAGACACAGTATTTATACACGGTCCCCAAAATTCACAAGGAGGCAAAACTACCCCCAGGACGCCCCATTGTGTCAGGGATTAATTCCCTTTTGGAACCCTTATCACGGTTTTGTAATTTTTTTCTTAACCCTATGGTACAAAAATCCTCAACCTACGTCAAGGACATGAAACACTTACTAAACCTGATCAAGGACATAAACTTCGACCCCACCTCTCAATTTCTGGTGGGACTGGATATTGAGAGTTTGTATACCAGCCTCCCACAGGATGACACCTTACGGGTCCTCTGAAGTATGCTAATGGAAACAACTTGGGAGTACATCACCCCAAGGAAGTTCATATTACAATGTGCAACTCTGGCATTAAAGGAGAACTACTTCGAGTTTGAAGGCGAATTCTATTTGCAGACAAACGGAACATCCATGGGCAGCGTTTTTGCCCCTAGTGTGGCCGGCCTTTACGTTTACCATTTAGAAAAAGAACATATTCTACCAGCCACCAATCCCTACAAGAACAATATTCAATTCTGGCGTCGATATATAGACGACATCCTCATGATTTGGACAGGATCCAACGACACTCTGACCACTTTCCTTACATGGCTGAATGAACGGGATCCCTTCTTGCATTTTTGGACCTCAACATTGAGGCCAAAGAGGGGCATCTGCAGACGGCCACCTATCATAAACCAACGGCTAGAAACTCTTTACTCCAATTCAGGAGTTTCCACCCTAGGCCCCTTAGAGAGAACCTTCCCTATGGCCAATACCTGCGTATACGCCGGAACTGTAGCCTCACACAAGACTATAAGAAACAGTCCATCGACTTGGCAAAAAAAACTAAAAGAACGAGGGTACCCAGAAAAGATCATCCTGATGGAGCAAGGTTTCATAAATGAAACTTGCTTGTATTCAATCCTCCTCACAGTATTAATTTATTAAACTTGTATTGTTAATACTAACCTTTTGCATTCACGACACGAAAGAAAAGGAAGCTTGCCTCTGTGTTTTACTAATGAATAATGCTTGCTTGTAATTCAAAATGGCCGCTAGGCGCGGGAAAACTCAATGCGCATGTCGCAACCATATCACATGGTGTGACGTCTTTCTTTGCTTGGTGGGAAATTTCTGCTTCTGCGCAGTGTGTAGTAAAATGGCTGCTTGATGTTTTCACATGCTTCAGCTTGCTCTCCTGTCAGTACTAAATTGTCGTTTCCTAATGCTACTAACGCGGGTTAGAATATATAATTAAATGGGAATAGAATAGAAAAAGTGGGCATACAGTGAAACATTTTATTTTGTGATTTTAATATTTTCTTCCTGCACTTTTATTAGTTCGTAAACTTGGGCCTGGGTTGGTGTTCTGAAACTCGAGAGGCAAATGGTTCTGCGCATGTGTCCTGTGTGCCTGCCAAATGAAGTCAATCTGGACGTCGTCCAAGGCCGCGACCCGATGACTGAAGTTGATGTACTTTGCCTTTCCTGTTGTACATTGATACATTGTCTATGAAAATTGGTTTACATTTGTCATGAGACGGGTGGGAAATAAAGCGAATGTATTAAATTGAATGGGTGGGAATTTAAAGACAATAGGCTTTACAATTTAGGCCAAATCGATATGGTGCGACAATCCACCCCCTGTCCTTGTCCAATCAGAAGTAGTGGCCCCATATTTTAGCAACATTAATGGGAGGTACATGGGCGTAGAAGGGTATAATAGAATATAGCATTAGTTAATTAGTTAGAGCATGCATTCACGAAGAACAGGCGTCCATGCTGCCAGAGCGCTCTTAGCTCCAGACCGCCAAGCTGATCAATTGCAGACTGAATCCCTGTCCAGAAGAGGTCCTGAGGAGGGGGCGGCTGAGTCCATTAGAAGGAAGGCACGGGAGAATCGAGGAGAAGTCGAGTATCAGAGAGGGGAACGATGCAGGCGTCGTTGTAGAGAGGTCACCGGTCCTGTCCTGATCCTGGAGGAGGTCTTTTCTCTTCATCCTTCCTGGGTCTTATTCTTTCAACTCCTTGGCTAAGGGGTTTGGTTCTCGCACTTAGGTAAATATAATGCAACCTTTAGTTGCGCTGCTGTCTCTATTTTCTCCTCTTCTTTAAAACCGTCATTGATTAGCAATAATCATTTCTATGCTTAATCTTGGGTATTGCGATTAAGTACCATGTGGCTCTGTATTTTACTCTGCTAAATCTTTAGATAAATATTTTAAAACTTCCTGACTCAGTGGTTATTTCATGATTATGTACTATAATGAATGTCACTCATTTTAAACTTCCCAATTAGCAAAGGATTCATTGGTAAGTCATTACTCTTCAATCAGAAGGTAATTGGTAGCAGGGATTTTGATAGAGAGTAACAACTGATAAAACCCAGCATAAGTATTAGCGTAGTATGAATGTATGGGCCCAAGTGAGTATCTAGTGTATGAATGCTGTTTGCTAATATCGCGCTGGATCAGTTTTCTGGTAGCAGAGGATGGTTACTCTTTGTTAATTGGGTAATGAGAATTTTTATTTGTATTTTTATGAACTAACATCCGTGTATTCAAAGTTTTGTTTTATGTTGTCTAGAATCCCCGGGGTAAAAGGAATAGCGGATGGTAAGTGGAAGCCATACTGCAGTGAGGTTATCTGCCAGGCAGAAATAGTACTGAAAAGTTAAGCAGGACTTTCAGTACTCGTTAGGGACTCTATGCGTGTGAGTAATAGCAAAAGAGTACGCTGGTAAAAATTTGATGTTATATCACCTAGAAAGGGTAACATTGGAGAAGTAACAGGTACTTCTGGAGCTTGTGTGAAGAGTAGACGGAAGTGTTTTACTCGTAGTGTATGTTTAGTAAACGGAAAGGTTTTACTAAGTGTGAGAGAAAAACTATCTTTCCTATTTTAGAGAAACTGGCACGATAGCGAATGTTTTATGTTGTTACTGAAATTTAATTAAGATTTATAGAGAAAATAAGTTTGCGTAAATTTTTGTAAAGGGAGGGTCAGTTGCCGGAGAGGGAGCTGACGTCACAAAATGCCGCGCTGAGATTGTTTGAATCAGCGGGTGTGCAAAAAACCCTTGTAAAGGAGGGGTCAGTAGTCAGGAGTAGTACTGACGTCACAGGTGCCGCGCTGGGATTGGTTAAACCAGCAAGGACAGAAAAGAGCAGATTGTAAAGGAGGGGTTGACAGATAAACGTCACCAAAAGGCCGCGCAAGGATTGGCTCGGAAATAAAAGATAGCAGACATTTGATTGGTCAAAATTATAGAAGCGAAATTCTTAGTGGATAAGTATTGTATGTTAAAACGCGATCCGACTTTAACAGGAATTTGTCAGGATAAGAGATATTTAGGCTTTGCAGAATATAATTTTATACATCGGTACTTACCCAAGATGTACGGAGAAAGGAGAAAAATGTCATTTTTACAAAACATTAAGAATTATTTTAAAAAGGACAAACCAATCAAAACTAGAGAAGGAATTATTATTCCACCAGCTAAAACGCCCGCTTCATTCATGATGATGGAGAGAGGTTATCATACTTGTGTATGGATGGAGAATTGGATAGAATATACCAAAAATGATGGAACACTAGCATTTACCGAGAATGGCACGTTTAATGGGCGAATTCTACAAAACTTAAGATTGAGAATGAATGACTTAGAACCCAGACCTAGATTAACTCAGTATGAAGCTCTAGAGGAATGGGAAACCGAGGCATTTGAGCAGGACCGATCTAGAAGTAATAGGAGTTATCCAGGATTTTTCCCCAGATACCTACATGAGTCTAGGAATGGTCAGATGAAACAATGGAGAAGGGCAATGATTACAGAAGGATTATATCCATTGTTCTCAGCAGAGGAGAAATTAGGAAGTAAGTGCACAGAAAAGACAAAACATTTAATGAGAAATGAGGAGTCTGAAGACGAATTTATGGAGGAAATGTTAAGAAACCCCCACCATATCAAGAAGGGACAAGTGGATGCACCCCAAGTGCACCACCGAAAACTCCATTAGTGCCACAGGTAATGCATGAATTCACCACGAGTAGAATACTTCATGACAAAGAAAAAGAAGCCCTAGAAAAGACCAGAGCAGAATTAATACAGAAAATAACTCAGATAAAAGTACACCCTGATTCGTTGACCATACCTGTAACAATTGGTCCAGTAGTTCCATTATATGGTACTCAGGGAAGCTGTCCTCCACCAATACTTACACCTACTGCTGTGAATAATCCCAAACCTGAAGCTCCAGTTATAATTGAGGATCAATTTAGTGACTGTGAATCCACAATATCACTCATGGACTTGCCTATTCGAGGTTCTGTAAATAGTACTCCCAGGAAAGATGTACCTGGATGTTCAAAAGATGTAAGTTTAATAACTTCATCGGGAGCAAAAAGTGCTACCATAGTAACACCTGAAGATCTAGAAAGATGGGTGCAAGGGTCAGTTAAACAGTGCACACCTCCGAAAATAATGGACATTCATAAATTAAAAGTCGAATTAGAAGAAATAATAGCAGGAAATGTAGGACTAGAAGAACGCTTAAATACCTATGATGAAGAAGAATTATTGTTCCTGTGTGGGAGTATCACCAGAAATGTAAGGATATTCCATGAAAAATTATCCAATTTAGCACTACAGATGGGAATAGAAATAGGGAGATCAAAGGTACTACAGAAACCCTATAGAGCAGAATTTTCAGACAAAGATTTAGAAAATATGAATACCTCTGGGAGAAGATTACAAATAAGAGAATTAATGTTAGTTTTGCAAAAATGGGGAGACCTAGATAAATGGAAAACTAGGTGGGCAAAGAAAAAGGAAGAAGCACGAACAAGTAGAACAGCATCTGAATATGTGATAAAGGAAACAGGGAAAGCAGACCAAATGTATCCCATGCGAGAAGTTGCGGGAGGAGGGTATGTACATGTCCCATGGAGCAGACAGGATATTTTGTCATTTACGAATGATTTTCCAAAGTTGAGAGAAAAAACAATTGAATGGTACAAGCAGGTTGACAGGTTTGTGAAGGTGTCAAAGGTATTGTTGAAGGATTTGGATGGGTTGTTTGATATAGTAGTACCTGCCGATTTATGGACAGATTGCAAAATCACAGTGGATTGGCCAAGTGATGAGTATCCTAGAGATCCGAAAACAGGTGCCCCGTCAAATGATGTGATGAAAAAGTATCAGCAAGTGATAACATACCTGAAAGGGAAAATACCCCCGAAAGAAACGGATTGGGTAAAAATAGATCGAACTACCCAAGAAGCTAATGAATCAGTACATTCCTACTATGAGCGTCTATTGCAGGTATTTAAACAGTATAGTGGATTTGAGGACATTGGAGACAAGAACATGAGTCAGTTTGTGTATCGGTTTGTTTACGGTTTAAAGCCAGAGATTTGTCAGATGATTAAACAGCATATGCTGTGTTGGCAAGGGAAACCGATTGATGAAATTTTGAAGTATGCAAAATATTGTGGAGACGATATTGAGGATAGACATAAGAAATTGCAGGAAAAAGTGATGTGGGCACAGGTGAAAATGGCTGAGAAACAGGTAATTAATTTGGAAAATCTGAGTGAAAATCAAGGAAAAGATACTGGAACGAATGGTGATACTGGGAGTGGTGGAAAATTTAGAGGACGAATGAGTAGAGAAGAAGCTAAAAAGAAATTTCCTTGTCATGGATGCGGAAAATTGGGGCATTGGAAGGATGAATGTAAAAAGATTCGGAATAATAATGGCCCAAATCAAAATTTAAATCCACAGACGCAGAATGACTCACAGCAGGGTGTAAATCCTCAGAGTCAGTTGCCACCTGCACCTATTCAGGGTAATGTAAGCAGAGCAAAGCATGGTACAGACATCGGATATCCAGGAGGAAGTGGTAAGAATGATTATATGACATCATAATTTCTTTTGCAGGACTATTTCTGTCAATTCAGTCCATGACGGTGCATAGGAGAGGGGAAGAAGGAGTGCATACTTGGCGCATCCTTACAGGTAGATCAGTCAGGTCCATATGTTGAAGGGAATGTGAAAGGTAATAATATTACTTTCCTTTTGGACACTGGTGCTACCCGGTCTACTGTGAGAACAGCAGACATTCCAGACCTTCCTCTCTCTGGTGAAAATATCCAAGTAGTGGGGGTAGCTAATCAGCGGATTAGAACACCTCTCAACGAACCAATGGAAGTTAAAATTGGAAACTTCAGAGAAATGCATCAATTTGTAGTGTGTGATTCTAGTCCAGTAAACTTATTAGGTAGGGATTTGTTGTGCAAGATGAATTGTACAATTTTCTGCACACCGGATGGTGTGGCAGTTCAGACACCAGATGAAGATCATGTATATAAAATTATGATTTCAAAACAAGGTACAGAAGTAGACGAGATGTTTTCGTTAATAACAAAAGATGAGTTGCCAGAAGAATTAAAAGATACAGTAAACCCCATAGTATGGGATTTCACCGGAAAGGAAGTAGGACTTATGGCTAAAATAGATCCAGTTAAAATTACTGTAAAATAAGGTGCAATTTTCCCAAATACCAGACAGTACAAAATGAGTGCAGAAGTAAAAGCAGGAGTCATTGAAGAAATAAATCGAATGGTAGAACAAAATATCTTAAAAGAAGTAATAAGTAGCCCATGTAATTCACCTATAATGGGGTTAAAGAAACCTAGTGGAAAATATAGGATTGTTCAGGACCTGAGAAAAATAAATAAGATTGTGGAACCATGTTGTCCAATAGTGCCAAATCCTGCAGTAATTCTATACCAGATCCCTTGGAATGCAGGATGGTTCACAGTAATTGATTTGTGTCAAGCGTTCTTTTCAATACCATTACATCCAGACAGCCAGTATCTTTTTTCATTTAAATTTGAGAACAAGGTCTATGTGTGGAATCGTGTTCCTCAGGGATACACAGAAAGTCCTTCTATTTTCAACCAGATACTGAAAAAGTGCCTTGAAAAACTAGTGATGCCAGGAAGCTCAGTCTTAGTCCAATATATCGATCGACTTATTGGTGGCATCAAATACCAGAGAGGACTGTGTTGTTGATTCCATAGCATTGTTAAATCTTTTGGCAGAAGAAGGACATAAAGTCTCACCTGAAAAATTACAATTTTGTACAACAGCTGTTAAATATCTGGGACACCAAATTGAGAGGGGAAAAAGAAGAGTAACAGCTGAAAGAGTAGCTTTAATAAAGAAAATGCAAATGCCTGTAACACAAAGACAAGTGAGAATGTTCCTAGGAATAGTAGGTTACTGTCGACAATGGATACCAGGATTTTCCATGTTGGCTAAGCCCTTAATTAACATGACAAAAAAGAAAGCAAAGGACCCTGTTGAGTGGGAGGACGAAAGTGTAGAAGCCTTTGTAAAATTGAGAAATGCCCTATGTTCAGCACCTGCCTTAGGCATGCCTGATTATAAGAGAGAATTTGCATTATTCTGTCATGAAAGAGAAAATTGTGCACTTTCTGCCTTAACTCAGAGACATGGATTAGAAAGACGTCCTATAGCATATTTTTCTGCTACATTGGACCCAGTAGCAGCCGCGTTGCCAGGATGCTTAAAAGCAGTAGCGGCTACTTGTTTGAGCATTGAACAGAGTGAGTCAATTGTGATGGGACACCCTGTAAAAGTGTATGTTCCACATGCAGTTGTCATTCTGTTGACAAGAACCCGAACTCAGCATCTTACTCCTAGTCGGCTGACTAAATACGAAAGAATCATAATGGGTGCTGAAAATGTGAACATGGTAAGGTGTACTATAATAAATCCAGCAACCTTACTACCAGACCCATATCATGAGAGAATTAAAGATGATGAAGACAATGAACATGATTGTATACAAATTACAGAATTATGCACAAAACCACGCCCAGATATAGAGGAACAGCCTCTTAAAAAGCCAGACAGGGAGCTATTTGTTGATGGTTCATGTCAAAGACATGAAGATGGTAAACTAACAGCTGCCTATGCGGTATGTGAATTAACTGGAATAGTTGAAGCATCTTATTTACCAGGAGTCAAATCTGCACAAGTAGCTGAATTGATTGCGTTGATAAAAGCATGCAAAATTGGGAGGAATCAGAGAGTAACCATATTTACAGATAGCCAATATGGTTACGGGGTTGTGCACGATTATGGCCAACTATGGATGCAGAGGGATTTCATGACTTCTTCAGGGTCCCCCATTAAAAATTGACAATTTGTAAGGGAATTGCTAGAAGCAATACAATCACCAAAAGAATTGGCTGTGGTGAAATGTGCCGCACACCAGTCAGGAGATGACTGGGTGGTAGTCGCAACAGATATGCAGATCTGGTGGCTCAATATTGTGCCGAAACCAGAATGTCAGTCAATAAGAGGGTGGAAAGAATGGGAATCAGCTGCCAACTTATGTTGTATATGCCACCTGAAACTTGGAATGACGTCAAGAAATTGCAAGATGAGGTTAATGAAAGTGAGAAGAATTTGTGGATCAAAGTGGGTTGTTCCCAAAGAGGAGATGATGAAGTGTGGATCAGTGCTGATGGCAGACCAGTCATGCCAGACTGTTTACTCTCACAAATGGCTAGGATGTATCATGGAGACACACACATAGGGAGAGATGCAATGATTAGGCTGTTCAGACAAAATTGGTATAATCCTAAATTCAGGGCTGTTGCAGAGAGTCTTTGCCAGAGATGTCTAACTTGCCAGATGCATAATCCGGGGAGGAAGACAGTAATTGGATTTGGGAAAATTGGAAAGGCAGAGGGTCCATTTATGAGACTTCAGTTTGATTTCATACAGTTACCACCGTGTAGAGGGCTGAAATATGTACTAGTCATAGTGTGCCTGTTTTCAAAATGGGTGGAGGCTTACCCTACTAGGAGAAATGACAGCATTACAGTTGCGAAACTGTTGCTACGAGAGCTCATTCCTAGGTTTGATTTTCCAGTAACTTTGGAATCAGATAGAGGAAAACATTTTAACAGTGAAGTGATCCAAATAATCTGTGAAGCATTTCAAATCAAACAGAAACTGCACTGTGCATATCGTCCAGAAGCTCCTGGAGTGGTTGAACAATTGAATGGCACTATAAAGTCAAGAAGGGAAAAATGTGTGCATCAACATCATTAGAGTGGCCAGATGCATTGCCACTGGTTTTAATGGGACTCAGAAGTATACCTGACAGAACCACAGGATTGAGCCCACATGAAATAATGATGGGAAGAGCAATGAGACAAACACATGTTCCCACAAACAAACTGGTGAATATATCTGATGATATGGTTCTGGACTATTGCAAAGGATTGGCTGACCTAGTGCGTTCTGTCTCTCATCAGGTTGGAGAAGACGCAGTTTCCAGGCAGCCCGAGCAAGAACATGATTTGAATCCTGGTGACTGGGTGGTAGTGAAGAATCACACCAGAGAAACGTGTCTATCACCTAGATGGGGCAGACCGTGTCAAGTCATACTGACAACGAATACAGCAGTGAAGTGTGCCGGATTTCCTAATTGGATTCATGTAAGTCACACCAAGAGAGTACCAGATCCCGAGGAAGAGAATCCTCAGACAACGCCAATCACTGAAGAAGCTGAAGGTTGCCCAGCTGAAGGATCTCAGGTTCGAGATTCCAGAGAAGCTGAAGAAGAACACCGAGCACAAGTCAGGATTGGATACCAGTGGTAGAAGTACCTGAAGTATACCACAGAACAAGAAGTCAAGCGAAATTGGAAGAAATTGAAGAAGATCAGATAGGTGAAGAAGAAGCAGTTCAGGAACAAGAAGAAAAGACATTAAGAAATCCTGAACAAGGTCAGATAGGGAAAGGAAACTGGACTCAAAACACTGAAGACCTAATAGACTTTGAACAGGGACAGACAGGTTTAGAAGAATCCGGTCAGGCTGCAGAAGTTCACAGTGCAATAAGCCCTGATCAGAACAAGTTAGATCAAGAAAAGTACACAGAAGAAGAAAACCTTGAAAAACATGAACTTGAAGAAATAAATAAAGAACAAGGTCAGTTATTGGAAACTCACAGTGGAGCTGTTACAGAGAAACCAATTAGACCTGAAAAAGAGCAAACAAGAAACACAGTAATTGAAGAACACGAAATAGTGCTAAGCAGTGAAATTAACGAGATCTCTAAAGACGAAAACAAAGAAACAGTGCCAACAAAGAAAACAAGAAAAGGAGATCATTGGCCAAGTGTCATTAAAAGAGTAAAGTACCACATAACAACCAGAAGTGAAGATCCAGACCAAGTACCTGAAGTATCAAGTCAAACCGATCAAGAGAAAAAGACAGAGAAAAGAAGAAGTAAAAGACTGAAACTTGTGAATAACAAATTTAAGGGTCCTGACTGGACTTATA
This sequence comes from Calotriton arnoldi, assembly GCA_963921515.1. Classification (NCBI taxonomy): domain Eukaryota; kingdom Metazoa; phylum Chordata; class Amphibia; order Caudata; family Salamandridae; genus Calotriton; species Calotriton arnoldi. The sequence continues at coordinate 328,351 of CAWUFW010007845.1, forward strand.
TCATTCTTGAAGATTTTGAAAGCTCAGAGTCAAGTGACAGTGGTGGCGAAGGAACAAGTGCAGAATTGACGTACGAAGAAGAAACAAGACCACCCTGACTAAGCAAAAGAATAAGCTAAAGAAAAGAAAAAAAGATAAGAAGAGCAATCTTCCTTATCGAAAAATGCCTGACGGTACAGTTGCTGGGAGACCAAAACAGAAATGTTGTAGAAGATGCTGTGCAATATGCATATGTAGTCTAGTAATGGTGCTTATAGTATGGTTAGTCCTGATTGTAGCAATTCCTTACCTTATGATAATAGATAAAAAGATTAATAATGAAACTAAGGAGAGGACAGCAAACATGAAGGGCAATAGAGTAGAACTAATGGCAGAAAGTGAACCAGAAATTCATCATGAAGTAGCTGACAACGACACTAGTTTAAACGTTTTCACAAAGTTATTGTTTCAATATGTAGACACAATGGAAGTTAGTAATTGTTATGTCTGTATGAAGTTACCTGAATCAGTAGCAGAAGGATTAGCATACCATCACTTACCACTGACATATGGCATATCATGTAGTGTTTTGTCTAGTTTATTTTATAGAACAGGGAGACTTCAGTATTATTATTCAAACTTAGATGTGATATTTTCTGAGGTTCCGATTCGCAAGAGTATGAACCCAGTGCTTAGTAGTCAAGACGCACAGTTTATGAGAGAATTTTTCTTAACAATGAAATCAATAGACATAACACATACACATAGACACAATCTAACATGTTCTTTACTTGAAGAAGAAAAGATATTTTTGAATTTAGTAGAAGATAGAAGACAAGATTTCCAAAAGAAAGCTTCTGAGCATAAGGCTCATTTGCCACCTTGGGCGGAGAAAGAAGGGAGTTACACACCTGGCAAGGCTCAAACTGCTATGGTTCTGGATTTTATAAAGACAGGAAAAATTTGTCTTCATAGGTTAAAGACGGATTATAATAATGTTTTCATCGGTACCAGTGAATGTGAACACAATTTTTTAATTCTCGGAGGTTGGGGACTCAAAGGAGGAACAGATTCAGTTTTTCCTGGAATATATTATGTGTGTGGGAATAAGGCTTACTTTAGGCTTCCTGCACGGTGGTATGGAAGTTGTTATTTTGGAATAGTATTTCCAAAGATATACCACGTAAAAAGAAACACTGGGAGCAATGAAAACAATAGCGAATTAATACGTAGTAAAAGAGCTAGTTTTTCAGAAATTGTAGGTGATATATTTGGTGCATTGATACCTTCAGTGGGAATAATTCTGAACTCAAGGAAAATATGTAAATTGTCTACAGTAGTTGATCGTTTATCAACGGATACTGCAGGAGGTTTTCTAATGATTAATGCGGAAATGGTTGCGATTAGATCTATGGTGATGCAAAATCGACTTGCTCTTGATATTATATTGTCAAAAGAGGGCGGAGTTTGTAAATTATTGAAGACGAAACATTGTTGCACTTATATTCCTGATAAGAGTGCAGAAATTGGAACGTACATACAGAATATAACTAAACTTGAGAAAGAACTTAAACCACTGGAAGTTGATAGTGTATGGGAAAGATTGACAAATAGTATATCGTCAATTGGAACCTGGTTTGCTAATGTAGGAAAAGGACTTATAGGTCAAATATTAGTACCCTTAGCAGGGATAGCAATAATAATATTGGTAGTAACAATATGGTGCAAATGCTGTAAAAAGAATGGAACATATAAGGTGACAGGAAGAGGAAAGAAACGAAAGGTAGATGAAATCGAACTTGAAGAGTGGAGGAGTGAATTATACAAGAAATTAAAAGGAGATTATAAAAATGGAAAGTGTAAAGATAAAAATAAAGTAATTTGCTAGAAGTTGGCATCTGATTGAGGGTAGTGTTTTGATGGCTCAGAAACGCCATCAGAGAGGGGATTGATGGAGCAAGGTTTCATAAATGAAACTTGCTTGTATTCAATCCTCCTCACAGTATTAATTTATTAAACTTGTATTGTTAATACTAACCTTTTGCATTCATGACACGAAAGAAAAGGAAGCTTGCCTATGTGTTTTACTAATGAATAACGCTTGTTTGTAATTCAAAATGGCCGCTATGCGCGGGAAAACTCAATGCGCATGTCGCAACCATATCACATGGTGTGACGTCTTTCTTTGCTTGGTGGGAAATTTCTGCTTCTGCGCAGTGTGTAGTAAAATGGCTGCTTGATGTTTTCACATGCTTCAGCTTGCTCTCCTGTCATTACTAAATTGTCGTTTCCTAATGCTACTAACGCGGGTTAGAATATATAATTAAATGGGAATAGAATAGAAAAAGTGGGCATACAGTGAAACATTTTATTTTGTGATTTTAATATTTTTTTCTTGCACTTTTATTAGTTCGTAAACTTGGGCCTGGGTTGGTGTTCTGAAACTCGAGAGGCAAATGGTTCTGCGCATGTGTCCTGTGTGCCTGCCAAATGAAGTCAATCTGGACGTCGTCCAAGGCCGCGACCCGATGACTGAAGATGATGTACTTTGCCTTTCCTGTTGTACATTGATACATTGTTTATGAAAATTGGTTTACATTTGTCATGAGACGGGTGGGAAATAAAGTGAATGTATTAAATTGAAGGGGTGGGAATTTAAAGACAATAGGCTTTACAATTTAGGCCAAATCGATATGGTGCGACAATCCACCCCCTGTCCTTGTCCAATCAGAAGTAGTGGCCCCATATTTTAGCAACATTAAGGGGAGGTACATGGGCGTAGAAGGGTATAATAGAATATAGCATTAGTTAATTAGTTAGAGCATGCATTCACGAAGAACAGGCGTCCATGCTGCCAGAGCGCTCTTAGCTCCAGACCGCCAAGCTGATCAATTGCAGACTGAATCCCTGTCCAGAAGAGGTCCTGAGGAGGGGGCGGCTGAGTCCATTAGAAGGAAGGCACAGGAGAATCGAGGAGAAGTCGAGTATCAGAGAGGGGAACGACGCAGGCGTCGTTGTAGAGAGGTCACCGGTCCTGTCCTGATCCTGGAGGAGGTCTTTGCTCTTCATCCTTCCTGGGTCTTATTCTTTCAACTCCTTGGCTAAGGGGTTTGGTTCTCGCACTTAGGTAAATATAATGAAACCTTTAGTTGCGCTGCTGTCTCTATTTTCTCCTCTTCTTTAAAACCGTCATTGATTAGCAATAATCATTTCTATGCTTAATCTTGGGTATTGCGATTAAGTACCATGTGGCTCTGTATTTTACTCTGCTAAATCTTTAGATAAATATTTTAAAACTTCCTGACTCAGTGATTATTTCATGATTATGTACTATAATGAATGTCACTCATTTTAAACTTCCCAATTAGCAAAGGATTCATTGGTAAGTCATTACTCTTCAATCAGAAGGTAATTGGTAGCAGGGATTTTGATAGAGAGTAACAACTAATAAAACCCAGCATAAGTATTAGAGTAGTATGAATGTATGGGCCCAAGTGAGTATCTAGTGTATGAATGCTGTTTGCTAATATCGCGCTGGATCAATCCGGACCACAAAAAAGTGGGCACGAAACCAACCGAGAGAGGCCCTCCTAGAAGACACCAGACGCGAGAATACCACCACTCCCCTATCATACGTAACTACATACAATGTAGCTTCCAACCAAGTGGCCAAAATAATCAAGAAAAACTGGCGCATACTCAACACTGGCGCCCTCAGATGGGACCAACCAGTCTTTGCATACAAAAAAGCAGGGAGTTTGAGAGACCGTCTTGTCTCCACTCGGCCCAAGAAACCCCGGACACCGGCTACTAACACAGTACTTAACGCATGGGGTCTACCAGGTGTAGTGGGTCACTACCCCTGCGGAGATTGCAGCATCTGCCATCTTACCCAGGCCACCAAAACCTTGGACCTGGAAACAGGGAAAACCTGGCACCAGATGAGACACACAAACTGCAATTCATCTAACTTTGTCTATCTCATTGAATGTCCATGTAAACTACGTAACATAGGAATGACCAGCCGCAAAGTGAGAACACGAATTGTAGAACATCGCAGCACAATACGTTGCAAAAAGAATACTAGCAAACTGACTGACCACTTTATACAGGCAGGCCATACACCTAATGACATTAGGTGGACAGTGATAGAACAAATTGACTGCCAAAATACCACTAACGACAGAATATTATTACAAAAAGAACAACAGTGGATATATCGCCTTTCTACCCACAAGATAGGACTGAACGACAATATCCCGTGGAACAGCCTGAATCATCACTAAGAGTATCACTAGCCTTGTTTTCCTGACCACTTAACATGGTCACAGCCATGCCTCAGCATGGGACGTCTGTATAGGCTCCATCAGTGTCTTGTCAGTATAAACTTAACCCAGTATGAATGGGGTTGTGATACAGAATTCTCCCCGTGATAATACTCCCTGTGCCACTATAACCTGATGAGCAGGGGCAACTATCACACCACTGACGTAGTGTCACCTCCCACAAATATGCTCCCACCAACAGCACCATACCAGGGCCCCTTACACCTCACAGCAACCCCAGTGAGTCGCAGCGCTTTATTACACACAATAAGAGCCTATACGCTCTATTCCTACTTGAGCGCTTATAATTTATAAACCCCAACATATCCATGTAACTACCTTGACCCTCGGAGATTCAACTTTAACCATGCACTCCCGCTACTAACCGAGCGGGCTCTGGCAAGTCTTTCTTCAGTTTTTAGCGATATATAACAAATTTTAATCAGCCTCCATACTTTTAATTTACTTCAGAATATCAGGAAACTCCTATATATATTTAGAAACCTTTGAGAGTTCCCTCACATCACAATAAAACTGTATGTGAAGCAACTAGCAGGCGCAGAATAAAATACGTGCCCGCGCTTTTATTTTGTGTCATGTCTTGCAGACGCTATTCACCGAGTAGATCGCCCGCACCTGGGGTAGCTCTAAAGGTATTTAAGCTCCCGCCCTGCACCAGACACACATCGACGGAGTTCCGATGCGGCTGCAGTAGGCATGTAGGCGGGTCTCATATCTTGACGAAGTAAGTGGGGCACACCAGGGGGGTTTTCTTCCCTGTCACGTCGGATTGCGGAGTCCTCACGTTACTGGGCCCGTAAGTTAAACAATCTCTGTGTTTTCTTTCTCCTTATCACACAGTGTGTGACAATAGGTCGGGCCCCCACACTCATGGGGCATTTTCTAGAACGTTTCTGAGTAAGAAATACCGCCTTCTTCGTTTCTCTCAATTGTGAATCACTTTTATCGCATATTGATTACCACCCGGTAACGCATACTACAAGGCGTTTCTTTAAAAACACCATGCACTAAACGCGATGCTCCTCCCTCACTACGCTATTTGACCGCATAGAGCATGGACACAACGCTCCTGAGTCACATGATGCAATGAGTCAAAATGAAGCTTTTTTTAAATGTGTTTGTTTGTCTGTCTGTCTGTCTGTCGTTTCCCTCCCAAAAACAGGAATGCGCCGTTAGAGGAAACCATCCTCTTTCACATATCGCACCTTAGTGTGTGCGTCACATAGATGGTCTCTAGCATATTTTCTTTAGACCACCTTTTAAAATTCACTCACATAAGGTCCTGATGAAAGCCAGCCCAATACTGAGAACCTGGCTGAAACATGTTGACCGTAAAGGATATCGGAGTCATTAATAATCCCCACTGATATCCACTCCTTAGTTTTTTTAATCACTGCCAAGGGCCCAAACATTAAAATAGTCTTTTTTGCATTCTGGGACCCTCAGGACAGCTTTTTAATTCACATTCATCTCACCTTCACTGCACACTCACTGCACAAAAACCTGCTCCGCTGCATCCAGGCGTCGAAGCACACCCAAGGTGCACTCAGTGCCTTGGGTGGGACCCGATGATGAAGCATGCCACCAACTAGGTTGGTGGGTGAGGGTCTTCCTAAAAAACAAATGTGTTTTCTATAAAACAAACATACACTAGGAGCTTCTATCCTGTAGCTAGTTCCCGTTGATATCTACATACATTATTAGGGGAAGTGAACTGGCTATAGTTTTTTCCTCTCTCTCATCTTTGATACTGATCATTGAAATATCAACACACCTGTTTCATGCACAGTGTGCCACTTGACAGTCAAATCAAATCAAAAGATCTTTATTCGGTTACCATAAAAATAACCATAAAAGCACAGTGCAATAAACAGATTGTTAAAATCCCATTATAAAATCATAATCATATCATGGCTCCATTAAACACAAATTAGATACATAAGTAAAATCACATAATAATGGATTTACGATAATAAAAAACATTTTTTTTAAAAGCTGTAACAGCGGCAATAACAATAACTTCTTCTAAAAATTGCAGTGCCAGAAAAGCGGGGCGACATTGTCTCAATCCGAATTTCTTTAGTACCGGGATAATCCATCTCCTTCTTGGAATAATATAATATTTACAGAAGAATACTATGGGGCCGATTCCGATCTCGGCCGGTAGGGCTCCGAATCGGATTCGGCTTTACCGGATCCGATTCGGAGCCCTGTTTCCCGACCGAACCGTACACGGGTCTGGCCGAGCGAGTACGATGCGAAATCTCCGACCGACTCGTCCGGGCGTCCCGACCGCTCCGACCGACTCGCTCGGACTCGACTCGCACCGCGCAATGGAGACGTTTCCCGGCCGGGTAAGTACGATGCGCGCCGCGAGCAGTCCGACCGAGCCGCGCACTCCGGCTCGTAAGAGCTGTCGGAGCCGTACTTTGGGGGTCCGTGTCGGACCCCCTGTACGCGTAGCCGCGCGAGTCGCACACAGGGGGACCCATGGGTCCCCCTACCTGTGCGTGTACGGCGCGAATCGCCTCACCGCGTACCCGCTGTAGGGGGCGCCTTGTCCGACTTCGCACCCATTGAGTCAATGGGAGCCCGCGTACGCGTTGTACGACCGGCTCCCATTGACTTCACATGGGAGTCCGACCGACTCGAGTCCGATAACATACGGACGCATCGTACTCGTTCGGTCGGACTGCACGGGTCCGATTCGGTCGGAAATCTCTCCGGGTCCGGCTCGGTCGGAGAAATTTCCGGCCCGAATCGGAATCGACCCCTATGTGTATGGTTGACTGTGCAGAAACGTCATCGCACTGGCATTTACATAGGACTCTTGACCAGTCATTTAATTTGGGGAAACTTAAAGATCTATATAGAATATTCAGCCTGAAGCGTGTCAACAAGAATCGGTCAAAATCGCCATTAATTAAAGAAATATACGGTTGTATACTTGGGGTCAACAAAGTAAGATGATGAGCTTGAACCGTAGATTTATTCATTTCGGTTATCGCTCTGGTTTCACCCAGAAAACGTATACAGCTAGCTTTAAGATCTTTCCTAGAGACTGTACACATAGTTTGTGGCTCATTAAAATATTCTATGTGACCTAATTTTAATAGAAACATTTTGATATATTCTAACCATCTTATGTGTTTGACCCCATCAATCCCCAAAACGTCTGTTAAAATATGGCGATTAAAAGTGGTTTCGTCTGCGGTCCAAATTCTGTGCCACAAAAGGACAGGCTGAATCTTAATCGTGTCCTCTAGGTATGGCATGCCCAATTCCGAGTGACAGATATAATTTGAAGTACTTTCCGGTACTGCCAGAAGAAACTTAAAAAACATATTTTCCGCGGTCTGCAATGCATTTACGTCGGCATAGCCCCAGATTCCAGCTCCATAAGCGGCTATTGCCATTCATTTTGCCTTATAAATGCGTAGCAATTCCACCGGTGGACATCTGCCTAATTTGTGATAGTGCTGTCAATGACTTAATAAACAACAGCCGTCTAGCTTTAACTGCCTGAATCCAAGTTCCTGACTGATCGAATAAATCCCCAAATAGGAGAATGTTTTAGCACACTCAATAGGCCTTGAATCTATAAAATGGGTATTAATTTTCTTATTTGATCCTGCCCCACAATTCATTGCGAACGTTTTGGAACAAATTATCTTAAGCCCCAAATTTGACATAAAATTATAAAAAGAGTTAACAACCCTGTGGAGACCAAGCGGCGAACAAGCCATTAAGACCGCGTCGTCTGCGTACAAGAGTGCAGGGATAGGGCGCTTTGCTGCTGTCGGCAGATCCCTGCACTCTTTAACTAAAATATTTTCTAAATTATTTATATATAATGTAAAGAGAAACAGGGCAAGGACACAGCCTTGCCTCACCCCTCTTAACACTCTAAAGTGCCTAGTGCATGCGCCCCCAGCCCATAACGGACCCTCGTCTTAGCCCCTGAATAAAGCTGCCTCAAAAAAGCAATTATTAAAACGTCCATGCCCATGCCCTCTAAAATCAGCCACAGCTTATCGTGGATGACACAGTCGAATGCCGCCGTTAAGTCAACAAAAATCAAAAATAATCTTCCCCCTTTTGCCCTGGTATATTTATCTAAAATGATATGTAAATTAAGACCCTGTTCGACTGTGCCCAGGCCCTTACGAAAGCCATATTGTAAGTCGCTTATGATAGCCTGTTCCTCCGCCCATACCTGCATTCTGTCCAATAGAACCCGCCCAATAACCTTGACTGTTGAATCCAGCAATGAAATTGGCCGGTAGCAGGCTGGGTTCGTCCCATCACCTTTTTTAAAGATTGGCACAATTACAGATTCGTACCAGGTAGGTAGTAGGCCTCGTGAACTACATGCGTTAAAAACCTGAGTTAAAAGAGGTCCCCATGGTGCTAAATTGGATTTAAAAAGATCTACCGGAATGCCATCAGGCCCTGGAGCCTTGCCGCCCATACTTGAATTTATTGCTGTATTAACCTCACTAAGGGTAAAATCTAGTGATAGTTCTAAGGGTTCAGTAGGAGGCACAATATCAGCCATAGTCGGCATAGTGCCCTGATCATCTATCACTGAATTGTCAAACAATTTTGAATAGTGTAATATCCATTCAGATTCGGTAATAGCAATCTCTACAGTTGCTATATTCTTATCAGCCAGGAAGGGTGCATTTACGGCCTTCCAAAAGGCAGAAGAATCACGATTATCCGAGGCATCGTTAAAGGCGCGCCATGCTTCCTCTTTTAATGCCGTCTTTCTCTCTTTTAATGCCCTCTTATAGTCTCTTCTAGCCTCTCTGATAAACTCCTTATTTCTCACTGTAGCGTGTAGGGAACGTTTAAGTTTAGAATAAGCCTTTGTGCAACCAGTGTCAAACCATCCTTGTTTCTACATAACTTTCTTTTTTGCTTTGACAAGGAGTGTATCTTTAATATATTTTGAAATAGCAGAAAAGTTTTCTATAATTTCCTGATCTGACGACCTCTCATCCAAACAGGATAAAAACATATTTTTACAATTCAACCCAACTTTTCTGATAAATTCCTCAGAATCCAAGTTAGCCCATCTAAGTGTGTATCCATTTTGCCTATTCAAGGTAATGTTATCTACAGAGTAAGAGGGAGCAGCTCTAGCATTGATACCCTGACTATACACCATCACATCTACACTTAAGGGGAAGTGGTCACTTAAAGCGATCTCATGGGTATTAAAATCCTTAACACGTGAGGCGTATCTACTTGATGTTAATATAAAGTCTATGGTAGAGGAAGTACCTCGACCGTTAAAGGTAGGTCGGAAATTGACCATGGGTGAACACAGATTATTAGCGAAGCCCATATTAGATGTAAACATAACGTCATTCAGAAGATTTCCGTACGATGTATGTGGGAAATGTGAAAAGCTGAAACCTTTTTCATAGGAGATACCGCAAACCTCTTTGTCAGTGTATTGACAAAGGGAAGAATTAAAATCCCCGCCCCAAATAACAAATACATCATTATTTACGTTAGACTGTAGATTATGTAGATGATGGCTCATAGTTCTCAAAATACCCTCAATCAGTTGTGGTGTAGCATTATTATAAAAGTTCAATATGATTATGCAAAATGCGTGTTCTAAATGGAGGCTAATAATTTGATAATACCGTTCGGTAACATTTAGTACAATTTTCCTTATATTCAAATAATTTGAGATATACGTACAAAGACCCCCTTTTGCCCTACCATGGGATGATCTAATTGCTGGAGTGTGGAAGGTTTTATAGCCACTTATATGGATAGGATCCACCACCCAAGTTTCTTGCAGGCTAAAAATTTCGAAATTGCTCACAAACTCGGTCCAATCACCTTAGATTTTAATCCCGCAACATTCCAGCACAGGAACTGGCACTTATCCTTCCGTTCTTTACCACAGTCGTTCCCCCTCCCATTATCTATGTCAGTTAATGTAAGGTCAGCATGTATAGAAGGGGGTAGAATAGAAACAGCCAAAGTATTAACAGCTGAGTCATTTACTGTTTCTGCATTAACTACCGTAGCAGCACCATGTGGAAGGATTTTTTCATTACTAGGTTGTTAAACCAGGGGTCCTTTTCCAAGAAGAACGCCCGTACTACTAGGTGCTACAGTCTGCGGTGGTTCCACCATTCGTGGTCAGTCGACTGATTAGAGATTAGTAAGTGTCTCGAAGTGATTAAAAGTTGGAACGTTAAACTGGTGCAGATGGCTCGGGGTTTGAAGTTCCCTGTATTTAAAGACATTGTTATTTTGCAGTGGTTGGTAGAAGTAACCTAATGGAACTAAATTAACACCCTGCCATGAAATGGTATGATTTCCAACTCTGCTCCGAATCATTCGTACTAATTGCGGAGTTTTAAAAGTCAGCGCCACACAGTCTCCAGTCAAGTTCTTTCGTCCTCTACCTAACCAGTTCACTCTCCTAACCATCTTAAATTCATCAAATAGCCTCTCAGGCCCGTTCTAACGCCCAGCCAATGTAGTGATTTATTCCTTAAGAGCTCCCATGATTCAGCCATTCCAGATTGTAAGCACGGAACATTAACTAACACCACTACATAAGGAGTGGCAGCTGGCGGTAAATCCAGAAATATTTTTTGCCACTCCCCTTCTTTGTAATCCCAGGTGCTAGTGGAATTAATACCATTAGAGCCTGAGGAATGCATGGGCATGTCCAGAGCTAGAGAGATTGTAGGGGGGGAGAGCCTCACGATTGGTAATGGTAGTATGTTGGGCTATGTTGTGTGATGCATGAGTTAATTCCTTATGACTGTCAGGGGCAGAGTTGGTGGTATGATGTCGCGTGTTGTTGATTTGTCAGTCCTTATTACTCGCTTGTACAATTTTTAACTCCTGACCAAGAATCTGGGGTTTATCTAGGCATTTGGATAAAGCTTCTTCCATTTTTCCAATTCTACATGTTAAGTTATTTAGAGTTTCTCTGAGAAAGGTGTCTAAGGTTTCCAGCTTAGCTTTTATCTTTGCCACCTCGTTCTGTGTACGTGCATTTGAACTAGCTAAAGATTTTTCCCAACTATGGGGCCTATTACGATGGCGGTCGGAAAACCTCCCCGACCGCCATGGTACTGGGAAAAGACCGCCCCCATGGCCTGCGACTCAACCGCCGGTCGCATTACGATGGTCCACTGTCAAAATCCGACCGCGGCGGTCGGATCGCGGGCTTTAACATTGCGGCGGTCGCTGCTGCACGCAGCACTGCAGCGATGTCAAAATGAGCATGTTCTGCATTTCCCTGCACTGTGTGGCAAGCACTGCACAGTGCCTGCCACCTGGTACAGGGAAATGTAGGGGGGGACCATGGGTACCCCCCAGTGCACCTACATACCCCACAAACATTGGGGGCCCGCAATGGGCCCCCGGAAGACAATCACTGCATGCCTTTCCATGGCGGTTTGACCTCTGAGGAAAGGCTGGCTACTGCTGGCATCATAATCCTGCCGGCGGAGCCTGCTCTGCACCGCCACCATTATCCTGGTCCTGCTCCGTCTGCCAGGCAGGAGTGCGGATGGCAACCGGCGGAAAAGCGGCGGTCGGAGTTTCCCACCACCGCGGTCACCACCGCCATCGTAATTTGACCGGCGGATTTCTGGCTTGCGATCGCGGTCGGATGTCCACCGCCGGTCCGGCGGTGGACATCCGACCGCCATCGTAATAGGCCCCTATCTACTTTGTGTGACGACGAAGACTTAGCTTTTTTTGAGGCCTTTTTTCGTGCTTTAGGAGGGGTCCCCCTGACCAATGAACCTGTGGCCCCTATTATAGGGGGAAGAGGGTCAGGGTTTCTGGCACGCTTGGTGGGCGGCTGAGTGTCATACTCTTGATCACTTCCTGATATGTGCTCCGATATATTAACGATGCAGCCATTTGTACCTAACGGACTCCTGGGTACTTCTATGGGTATATCAAGTCTCCCCTGCACAATGTTATCTACTGGTGTACCTTCCCCCAAACCTGCATTGCCCGAGATCAAAGACTCTTCTGCTGTGATAATCTGCTGCTCAATGGTGCCCATAGCTCCCGTTAGATAACTAAGTAAGGTCTAGCGTGAGCGCTCGCCTGATTTAAGGTGCTTTTTGTCATGGGCACTCGGTGCTTTTATTTTCCTCATGGCAACAAATAAACACAGAATGTAAATAATAATCAATCACAAATCATTCACAACATATAAATATAGGCTGACTGAAAAAGCTACTTAAATTAGGTAATATAACTATTAGTCCACAAGATCTTTTCCAGAAGAGAGGAGGGTAATGACAACACAGGCTTAGGGGTTATTAAATGTTCTCCTTCTAATGGCAGCGTAGATCTTATCAAAAAGTCACAGTACCTTTAAGTGCAGAATAAAGAGCCGTGGCCCAGCCCGGCCTCTACCGGTCTATGACGGGCTAAGACGGGCCCGTCTTGGCCCGGTCTTTGCCCGGGCCGCGCCCGGGCGCGTCCCACGCGCTTCCCGCATTGCGGGACCGCCTCCTGGCTTATATGGCGTCGGAAACCCTCCAGGGACCGGGAATAAAGTGCGGCGTGCTGTGCTGAAGATCAGGGACTGGTAACAATGTCCAAGGCAGGTACGAGCGGTCTCCCGCGTTGTGGGACCGCGTCCTGGCTTATATGGCGTCGGAAACCCTCCAGGGACCGGGAATAAAGTGCGGCGTGCTGTGCTGAAGATCAGGGACTGGTAACAATGTCCAAGGCAGGTACGAGCAGTCAATGTCTATGTACATGTAAAGTCAAATAAAGACAACATGCACATGTATGCACAAAGCTGGACATGCTCAGCAAAACCCATCTGTTCAAAATTACAATGTCCTCAGAAAACATAGGATTGCATATGTGCCGATGGAGGACTATCTATGTGCTTACACTCATCCTAATGTACAATAGCAAATGTAATATGTATGATACGATGACCTGTGCAAAAACACAACAAACATTGTGTCTCTCATCTACCCACAGGGACTGCTGGGAACACTGCAGGAACCGAACAGGACACTCAGTCACAGACTCTGGTTGACCCTGAGCGATCCGGCATTGACATCTCTCAACCCTCTTCGGATGACGAGGAACTACCTGGCCCCTCCGGTGTGAGTCAGCCTGCAGCACCAGCATCTGTAACATCTGCATCCCCTGCGACCAGTCTTGCAACATCTGACAACACCCAAATGACCACTACCCACACGGACACACAAAGCCAAGGAAACACCGAGAGCACAGCAACACAGGGCACTCTGGAGTTAGCGGACAACAACACCACTGTCAACGATGAAGGAGGCTCAGTGTTGTCTGTGCCTGCAACTACTGGTCAGGCTTGTGTGGGTAGGGGTGGTGGGAGGGGGCGTGGGGACAGGTGCCGTCATGCAGCTGTTGCTGATGATGAAGCTGACCCACATCTATCACGCATTCTTAGTGCACACCAAGATTGCACCGGAGACTTTGGCCAGGTAGTTGGGATCCTCAAGGACATGAAACAGCAGCAGGCTGTCCATTATGCCAAAATGGACTCACATATGTCCAGAATGGACTCACACAGGTCCAGAATGGAGTCACACATGGCAAAAATAGATGATCTGACTGCGGTGCACAGGGACATACTCACCTGCCTCTGGCAGATATCGAACAATATGACCACACCTCCCTGTGTGCCCACTACATCTGGTGCTTCCACATCTGAAACTGCCACAGGGAGGGATGTGGACTCTGGCGGAGAGTGTCCTGCACCGCCGCAGCCTGCATCTGAGAGTCCCCCAGAAATACGTAAGAGGGGTCATCCGAAGAGGGACACATGAGAGACAGATGGCTACGCATCCCCCCCAGGAAGTGACAACCTGCTCCTGATATCCTCCATTGTGTGCCAAGCGATCACTTTGTTGACTGTCACTGAACTGTCCCACATTGGATGGAGGGTCTAAGTTGGCCAAAGGACTCTAATGACTGTGGACTTGACTCAGCAAATTTCATCACTGGCACTACCAACTCCTCTGTGAACTTTGTCCATCATAATTCTGTACAGCACTGTCCCTTTTTGTCTACATCAACCCATGCACTGAAATAAAACACTCTTCACAGAATACTTGCTTATGTCGTGAATGAAACACTATTGTTCTGATTAAAATGAGGCACAAAACTGCTAATAATGAAATGACAATGCCATTGGCTGAGAAACATCTTCAGGAATGCACCTACTGGCTTGTGAGTAGATGAAACATGACACAGCATGAGAGATACACACAACAAGGTCATCACAACACCCATGGTACATGGTATAGATCATTATTGACTCCACTGTTTTTAAATGAAACAACATTGCAATGCACAAACAACAATCATTGTCAGAAAAACTGATCATCAGGGCATATATACAGTATGTAAATGAATGTTGGATGTGTGTAAACAGACAAGGCACACCGCAATGTTGAGTACAGGTTTATTCCACAGGCACATCCTGGTGCCCTCACACAAAATGAAATCAAATCATGTAATCCTTCTTTGGATTACATTATGTGTAGAGTCTCACATGTGTATGCACTGTGTCACCATCCTCATTGTACATGCATGTGATTCTTGTGATGGACCACGCTTTTCGTCAGTGAAAAGCCCTCAGGCCTGGCAAGTAAATGCACAATGTTACAAGGCCCCATCGCTGAAATGATATAGAAAAACATATGTGTTGTCCACCATCCTATTTTTGAACCAGCTATTATAGTCCTGAGGAGTACACAAGACAGGCCTACACCTTGTGACAAGATTGTGAGAATGTAAGATCAAGTACCTAATTGTGACCTCCATTACACATGTAGCTATGCAATGGTCAAGGACATTAAGGGGTGTGTAGTGTAAGACACAGTGAGTCTGACCACTACACAGCAATTACAGTGTATTCTATGTCATGCTCCCTCACATAGTGCATCACAGATGTGGCAAAGTTTCACCTTGATTTCGGTGCTGGCACCCTGCATGTGTATGAGATGGGCAGGTAGTGTGTCCATCATCAAAGATGTTTAAATTGCAATGAGATGGCTTGCTCTAAGTGTACTATGTGACATGGTCTATGGCCTCTGCTGTCCATTGATGTATCTGTGTGCTATGTGTTTACATGCTCCTGGACTGGCACACAGTGGTACACAACACAGTGTTACAAATAATCCTCTTCTTGTCTCTCAAGCCTACAGCTCAAGGTCCATCAGTGTAAGGCCATATGGAGGGCCATTGCCCGCAAGGTGCTGTCCCTGGGGGGGTCTCAAACCAACACCACACACACTGCCAGAAGAGGTGGGATGACATCTGCTGCCTCAGCAAAAACGTCGCAGAAATGATGCTGGAGCTGGTCCCTCGAAGTGGCCGGTTGGCGCGCAGGACCATGACCCCACTTTTGGCCCGCATCCTGGCAGTGACACAGCCAGAGCTGGATGGACGCTTGAGGGCACAACAGCAGCAAGTTGAGGGTGAGTATTGTGCAAAGTGTGACTTTGGGTATGAGTGACTGCATGAATCCCAGAACAAGGCAGGACCCCTGAGATGACTCTTGTGTGATGCCATTGATTATAAGTTGTCTCAGTGGCGAGTGCAGAGGTTCAGCATGTGTACAACGTTTAAATTCTAATGTGGCAAAATCATTAACGGTGTCATAGCAAGTCATCTTGACATGTTTTCAATCTACCATTTTGTGAATGTTGTCTGAACTGAGACCTTCCTACACAGGAAAATACGTTGTGTGAAGTGTGTAGCCCAATACACTTGTCAGGCTTGTGTGTGCTGTGTGGCTACCACAATAGTGTGCTCATGTGATGATGTGTAAGTGGCTAGTGACATGCACAAATGTGGACTCAGGGTGCAGTGAGTTGGTAGAGGTTACATCTGTACCATGGGTTGTGTTTTTCTGAATGATACAGATGACAGCATCACTTCAAAACATTTAGCCTAATATCAGCAGCATGGCATCACATGATGTAATTTCCTGCCACAGTGACAGCAAGTGCACACAGGTGCTGATGGGGTAGATGGTGATGATTGCAGTGATGCATTGGCTGATTTGCATTTGCCAATTGTGCACATGGCAACATTACTGGGATGGTTAGACTATGGAATTTTAATGCAATGTTGCTAAACCTGGCTATTGTGAGATTGGTTTGGCATTAGGGCTTAACATGGTTGGATGTGATCAGTGGGTATGGCAAATTGTGATGTGACTGAGGTGTTGGACTGTAATTTTATATTGAAAGAAGCAAATGTTACTCTGAGTGTCAGTCCTAAGTATGTGTGCATTGTATAGGGGTGTCCATATGCATCAGTGCATGGTGAAGTTGTGGCTACTGCTTTTTATCAGTGAGTGAATTATTGGCACATTGATGTGTAATGGATGTCATCAGTTAGCACAACATAGGGATGTCACATGCCAGACCCTAGGTATTGTCACACATTAGCTGTCCTAATGGAGGCCACTCACAACTTCATCTACAGAAGGCACTTTCATGCCTTGGATCAATGACGGCCTGTCAGGCAATTGGAAAGATGTTGGTATGTGACATGTCACAACACATAAAGGCCTTGCATTACATTGCCCTTATCATGCTATTGTGCATTGTCTATATGACTACATTGGTATATGGGGCTTATTTGCACTTCATCACCAAAAAATATGTGTCCATGTGACATATGCAGCAGTGTGAGTCTCAGAGACATCAACTGGCAGTGAACAGCAGTGAGCATCATGTTAGTGTGCATTTAGAGATGTGTGCTGTGCACTTCCATATAATTGATACATCTACAAAGTTGACACCAATGTACAACTGTAGTTGTGCTTCAGTGTCCAACATAGTGGATTTAAGGCGGTAATATCACTTGACAATGGATAGGTTTCAGTTTGTATCTGTGGGGTTCAGTGAACTCATACTTCAAGTGTGAGAAACACAACCTATTTGGATGTGTAGCTCTCTTACCTGCAGGTATGTAGGTGTGCCTACAGACGATTGTATGTGATGTTGAAATGTAGATACATGCACAGCAATTTGGCTGTGTCAATGCAACATGGAGCATGACTATCAACAAGGCATGTTTCCATGCATCAGCAGATGATTGCATACATTTGGAATATGCAGACAGTACATGGAGTAGTTAAATGTGGGAGTTTCAGTCCAAGTATTTGTGTTTGTATTGCATATAATGTTTGTAAGTATGCCACTTTACTGAACCTATGTCTCTGTCTCTTGCAGCATCTACCGAGGGCAGGGAAGGAGAAAGGCCCAACACTGTTGGGGAAGCTACTGGCACAACTGGTCCACGGGAGTACAGCGACACTGAGGGGACCAGCGCCTCGGAGGGGGACAGGAGTGCCCTGGAGGATTCCCGTCCGAAAACACCAACCTCCACATCTTCCAACTCCAGCGGTGACTCCTCGGTGTTGGCGGGCATAGAAAGTTCAAGATCTACATCTTCGTCCGCCACACCCCGTCCTGTGTCCACCCTCCCTGATGCTCCCCAAAGAGCTATCTGTGCCCGCAGCCCTAAGAAGGGTAGAGTCTCCTTCCCCCCAGGCACCGCTACCCCTGCCCCTGTCTCCCCTGCTTCCCTCAGTGTGGAGGTCATAGACATTTTGCGGCAGCTGTGTGTGAGTCAGACTGCACTCCTGAATGCCCTCCAGGATCATGGCAACAAGTTGTCCCAGGTTGTTGCGGTCATGGAGGGCATTCATTCGGACGTGAGTGGCCTACACAGAACGGTCTAGTCTTTGTCCTCCACAGAGACTGCAGCTATTCAGCAGTCCCAAGCTCCCAGTCCAGCTCCTGTCCCTTCTGCAACCACCCTCCCCGTGCCCCCACCTGACCAGAGCACACACACCAGAGCACTCAGGCACCCAGTCATCCACACGCAGCACACAACAACAGCACTCCAAGCGAACCAGACACCATACACCATCACCACAGCACACAAAGAGCACACATGACCACACCACAACAAGCTCATCACAGGACACTCAGAGACATAAGGACAAAAAAAAGCATCCACATTGCATATCTTAGATCCCTGGCCCTCCAAGAGCACTCCCATCCCCACACCTGATCCCAAAGCCACACAAACACTTGCCCTGTCTGCTACCATGGACCTGGTGCCTGCCACAACTGCCCACAAACCCATTCATATGGCTGTTACACCCAACACTTCCACTCCCACCCACACCCCTATGAAGCGTGGACAAGAGAGCAAAGTGGGGAGTGTACCTCCACAACAGGGGAGGCAGGGGAAAAGGCAACCCCCACCCCAGCGTTCCACCAGGTCCGTCAAATTCCCACGGGAAGATACACCACCACTACCTGCTACACTTTTGGGGAAGAGGGAGGCTGTTGGGGCCATCTCACTTCTCACTTGTGGCAAGCCACTTGGGGGATATCAGATCCACAAACAATTGAGACCCAGCCCTCCTCATTCACCATCAGCCACTGAGCTTCCACACTGCATGTCTCTGCCTCCCCATGCCACGACTCTACCCGGTCCAACAAGTCCTCAAGCTCCCACATCCACGGATCCCTCTACCTCAGCCAGTTCTCACCCTCCCAGGTCCAGTCCTCTGACTAGCCCAGACAGTCAGCCCCCTCCCAATTCAACTTCCACACAATTTTGAAGCTATGTCCCCTTCACACCCCATTCCTCCCTGAGTGGTGCCTGGACTGCCCATTTGAGGCCCCTATCATTGGGTGATTCCCATGGCAGTGGACTGTGTTACATGTTTGTTGGGCAAATTTTCATGCACACATGTGCAGACTTGAAATTTAGACTGGTCGTTGGCCTTAATGTTTTGCAGTTTTGATGCTGATACAGAGTTTATGTAATAAAAATGTTATTTATGTTCTGAGCTTTGTCTCTGCCCTTGCTAATGATGCAGTGCAATGTATGTGTATATGTCCATCTGTTACATGCTCTGTATGCCACATTCACATTGGCATCTACTTAATTTGCTTTTGCAGAGGTTGCCAGAGGTTACAGCAACTTTTGTGCTTATTGACCCAGAGGCTTGAGGGTGCAATGATGCTTGTTTGTGATGGTCTACTCTTGTCCTAATTATTCTATTGTCGGGTCTCTAGTTTTGTACACATGTCATATTTTGATGCTGTACCACAACAGCAGAAATGTTTATTCACATGATGACTTGAGGGGTAGACAGGGTCCGTCATATCTGTGGAATCTATCTTGATGTGCACACACCAGTGTAGATGTGTAGTCATCTTGTGTAGGTCTGGCTTCATAGTCACATGGGTACATTTGAATGTGTGCACTTGAGTGTGATTGCCCTGTCATTAGCTGAAGTATTGATGTGTATGTGCCCTTGAGCATGACCCTTACACACATGTAGGATCCAGTTGATGAGTGCCTGTATGTTTACATGATCAGACACTTGCTGGAGATTTTGGACACATGTATGAGTTGTTTCCGGAGCAATGTGCAGTGTGTCGGTGTGACCTTGCAGTCCTAGGGTACACCTACTTGTTCTCCACATCATTTGTGAGTATGCAGTGTTTCACTGCAATGTCTGTGTTGTGAGTTTTGGGATCAGCCATGGCTCTTGCTTACCTTTGTTCTCACTGTGCTGACTGGCTCAGGCAAACAAACATTACAAGTGACTTTTCACATACATTGATGTCAATTTACACTTTATTTACTCCGCTATGTGGTATTCAGAGTCATACCAGCCCCAAGAAGACCATTTGATGCCTACACATTGTGACTTACTCCTCTATGTGTTTTTGCTCTGTACACTCCTCACCTGTACAATACTAATGTAAACACCAGTTCAGTCTAATATGTTCCACTCCATGCCTTGCCAGTGTTTGACCCTCCCCACCACTCCATAGTGTGACACTATATTGTGGGAGGATGATCTGTGTCCAGAACCATTGTGCCCCTCAGCACTGTTTCACAACTTGTTATGTGCTATTTTATTCTACTTGATTTCAGTCATGGTTGCTCATGTACAGTACATATGAGTTTCCAGCACAGTCCTCTAGTCATGTTCCATGCATATGTGTTAGCGTGAGTTGTGCAGCATTAGGTGATAGCTAAAGTGTGTATCTGTTTCCTGAGGTACTGCTACCCATCCTGAGTGTGAAGTGATCTGTGTGCTGTGATGATTTGTGATGTTAAAGTTCATGGTGGTGAAATCAGATATGTGTGATACTGGTTTTAGTGGTGTTCACACACTGCTTACTGTGCATGCACTGCTGTCAGTGGATGTTGCATTGTCCTTACCAGGTGTGAGTCACCCTGATGTCCAGCTGAGATTGCTATGTGATGTGTTTGGATGTGCACATGTTATGAATTTGTTGTTGAGGGATGCAGTCTTTGTCCTGTGTTGGCTCTTTCTACTGACAGGTCTATGTTGTGTAATGTCTTTTTTAGCATGACATTATGGGGCCGATTCTGATGCGGGTTGGAAAAGCTTCCCGACCGAGGGCCTGATTCTGATGCGGTTAGGAAGGCCTCCTAACGGCATTTTCTCCTTCCAAATCGGATCGGGAACGTGTCTTCCCGACCGAGGGCCCAATTCTGATGCGGTTAGGAACAAATGTTCCCATTTAAGTCAATGGGAGTTCAACCAAATCGTATCTGGAAGCATCCGGATGCATCCTACTCCGCCGGTCGGACTTTCCCGATCCAAGTGGGTCGGACACCATTTCCCAACCGATTCAGTTGGGAAGCCTTTCCAACCCGCATCAGAATCAGCCCCTTTGTGTGAGGAGTTTGTGTATTTGAATGCATTCAGATGTCTGTTATATTTGTACTGTGCATTTCTTGTGTGCATGTCACATGCGGCAATGTGGAGTCTTGTTTATTAGCTTGTTTTGTGTGCACAATTGTGCTATGGCCTCCTATATTTGAACAGTCACTTGTCAGAATTGTGCTTGTGAATGCTTGTGCAACACATTGACACCATGCTCACTTTGTAACCGGTATGGTGTCTATGTCTGTCTTGGCAGATTTGTCTGGTTGCACACAGTTTGTGGTTATATTTGACATTTATTCATGTATTTTTGGATTAATTTTGATGATGCTGTCTGTGCAGTTGGCCAGAGGAGAAATGTTATCTATTCCAGGGTGGTCTAGGATCACATTGCCTATCCACTCATTTGCTGCACATGGCCATGCTTGTTGGACTTCTTTTGGTGTGGTTTATGATACATGTATTTGGCAATTGGTTTGAGTTCAGCATTGGTTCAGACATCCCTTAGTGGAACTCAGACATGTGTAGATGCACATTAGGGTTTAGCATTGGGTATCAGGGAACTCATAGGACCTTATTTTCACCGTTATCAGAGCTTGTCCCAGGTGTAGAGCAGTGAAGGTGGAAGATGGGTAGATGAGGGGTATGTGTGAAGGTTATATTTGAGTTTGACAGTCAGGGAATGTCACCGTGAGCCATGAGTGTTGTGCTGGTGGCATACACATGTCAAGATAGTTGATACAGATGAGGGGCTGGTCACTGTATGGCTTATGACAGTTCATCTCATTCTGGTCCAATGCATTACTTGCATTGCTGTATCACAGGGATACTGCACAGATGTTACTTTCATACAATTTTCATCTCTGTGCCTCCCATGTATTATTTGATGTCCTAAGTGTAGTGTCATATGTGGTACCTCTTGAATGCCATGTACATATGGTACCAGTCATTTCTCCATGCTTTTCCTGCACTGTGCACTCCACTTTAGAATAGTTAGCTTGTCATCATACAGTGCTGCTGACTTATGGTTTGTGTATGAGGCAAAGTTAAAGTGTGTGAGCTGTATCAAGGAATTAACATGCAGACTGAACATTTCCAAAGTTGTTAATCTGCACAATGACTCTTCATTTCTTCAATTACTCACTTTTATTCACATGAGTGGAAGGCAGGTGTGAGGAAGAGGAGGGTTGTCATGAGTCTCAGGTCAGAGTTGCTGCTGTCAAGATGGACTCTTCCTGACACTTTTGCATTCATTCAATACTTTATAGTTGGTGCTACCTTTGTTGAGGTGGAGTAATGGTGTGGAGGTGTTCTGTGAAGTGGCAGTGTAGTCAGTGTTGTTGATGTACAGGACATTGTATTGTATTGTAATTGCATTTATATAGCGCTTACTACCCCTGACGAGGCGTCGAAGCGCTTTTTCGGTGAGTAGCACGCTACTCCGGGACCCATAGAAGATTAGGGGTCGATTCCGATCTCGGCCGGTAGGGCTCCGAATAGGATTCGGCTTTACCGGATCCGATTCGGAGCCCTTTTTCCCGACCGAATCGTACGCGGGTCCGGCCGAGCGAGTACGATGCGAGTCGCCGACCGACTCGTCCGGGCGACCCGACCGCTCCGACCGACTCGTACCCGGATCGTACCGCTCCGACCGACTCGCTCGGACCCGATTCGCACCGCGCAATGGAGACGTTTTCCGGCCGGGTAAGTACGATGCGCACCTCGACCGCTCCGACCGACTCGCGCCGTCCGACTCGAACTCGCTGTCGGAGCCGTACTTTGAGGGTCCGTGTCGGACCCCCTGTACGCGTACCCGTGCGAGGCGCACACAGGGGGACCCATGGGTCCCCCTACCTGTGCGTGTACGCCGCGAGCGCTTCGCGGCGTACTCGCTGTAGAGGCGCCCTTGTCCGCCTCGCACCCATTGAGGCAATGGGAGCCCGCGTACGCGTTGTACGACCGGCTCCCATTGAGTTCAATGGGAGTCCGACCGACTCGTGTCCGGTGGCATACGAATGCATCGGACTCGTTCGGTCGGACTGCACGGGTCCGATTCGGTCGGAAATTTCTCCGGGTCCGGCTCGGTCGGAGAGATTTCCGGCCCGAATCGGAATCGACCCCTTAGTGTTGAATTAGTATAGTGAAACATGCAAGTACATTTTAAGTGGTGGATAGGTTAGTCAGTTATTCGGATTCAGAAAGATAGCAGAAGGATAGAAGAGGGAAAAAAAAAGGTTTGTATTTATATAACGCTTGTTACCCCTGATGGGGTGTTAAAGCACGCTACTCTGGAAACCCATAAAGTCTGTCCTAAACCATTTTATCAACTTTATATTGGCGAATATGAAGAAACTAACATCCCTTTCATATGCGCCCTACTCCCCAACAAACATAATACTACCTATATAGAACTCCTTACAATAATTAAACAACAAAAGTAAAACTACTTCCCACAAAAAATAATAATAGATTTCGAACAAGCAATGATCCAAACAATTTTAAAAATATATCCACATACAGCAATACAAGGTTGCTATTATCATTTCAACCAAAATATATGGAGACATCTCCAAAAATCAACCCTAAGCATAGAATATGAAACAAACAGCAACTTTGCTTACCAAATAAAAAAGCTAATAGCCCTGGCCTATGTACTAACAACAGAAATAGCAAACCACTATAATATACTTATGAAAAGTCCTTTCTACCAAGCAAAACTAGCACCCTTTCTTGACTACTTTGAACACATCTGGGTAGGAAGACTACATAGAACAAGGCACCAAAGACAACCCAAATTCCACATTCCCTGGTGGAATGTCTATGGAAGTACCCTAGCACAAACAGCTAAAACAAATAACGCAGTGGAAGGATGGCATAATGCCTTCCAAGCCACAATAGGAAAAGCACAACCAACTTTTAACAAACTAATCGAAGCCATCAAAAAAGATCAATGTTACCAAGAATTAAGGCTAGAACAATCCCTAACTAAAATAGGTCCTAAACTTAGTAAGCAAACAAAAACAATGTGCGAATACCTACAGTACAAAACTAGACTCTACCCAAACACAAAAGGACTAGAATATCTAGATATCATAGCCAAATCTATACTTTAAAAATAAGAGAATAGCAAACACCATGCAGCATTTAAAAATTACAGAACAATCAAACAACATATTTCTACTCTTTTTTAAATTAATAATTATAATTATGTCATTTAATAAATAAAGATGTATATAAAAATATATGACATAACATAATTATTAAAATAAAAAAGAAAGAAGCAAACAAAATGTTAACCAAAAACATTTCCCACCCATTATAATTAAAAATAACGTACAGTTTTATAGCAGTAGATGGTCCTCAAAAACGAACAAATTCATAGTATTTAAAACAAAATACGAATCCATGAAAAAAGGAAAGCCCCCAAAAAAATGTAAAAATACAACTGCAGAAAAAAGGCTCCAGCATCGCAATCCTCTCAATAACGAAACCCTCAAAAACCCAAAAATTAGTTTTTAAAAAAAACGCTCCAACAAACCCAAAAAATAAAAGGAAATATAAAAAAGTAATTTGTTTCAAAGAAACTAAATACATTTTCCTTTTTAAAAAAAACGCGTCTTCACCACCATAGTGTATCGAAACCGGAAACCTGCAAAAATAAAAAAACAACACCCTCCCACATAAATACATACAAACCCACACATTAATTACAACATTTAGTACAACATAACATAATTAAATATCACATAACTAGCACTATGTAACACTCTATTACTCTTAAAAACTACGTGAAACACATCAAACACTAAACTACCAAAAAAACACCATACTACCTAAAAAACGGACACTTAACACTCTAACAAATATTACTACACTACCACTAGCTTCCCCTGCCCTAAAATTACCTTAAAAGTAAATTAAAACAAACTTACCTTAAGCGACTAAACTCAGCTCGCAACCGCGAGGTTCTGTCTTCCAAAATGACCTAAAAATGAAATAGACAGACAGAAAAATGAGCAAATAGAAAAAAAATGGCTGCGTCATAAAAATGAAAAAAATACTACCTCCCCATAGACAAGAATGGAGAATTCTAAAAAAATCAAAAAATTAAATGTATATTTTTTTATTATGAAAAAAATAGTATAGTAATATAGGAAAAAAATGTACAAAAAATGCAAATAATATATTAAATACTATATTATTACAAAACATAAAATATAATATTTAATATATATTATGAATGTATATTTGTGTGATGTATTTAATTTTCAACATATAGACTTACGAGAAGACTATTGTGAATGTACAAACAATATGACAATGCTTAACCCCAAAAAATATGTTATACAAAAATATATTTTTGAATTTTTTTTTAAAATATTTAATATATTAAATTTTATTTATAAAAAATAATAATATTTATTATACTAAATTTTAACCAAAAAAGGTACAAACTATAACATTGTAAAATACATATTAAATAAATTTATTACAAAAATAAAATTATCTAAAATGTATTTAAAAAGATACATAAAAATGAATGTACTAAAAAGTTTGTTTTTCTTTAAAATAAATGAAAAATCACAGAACTTAAAAAGTCAATAATGAAAATATCAAAAATATACTTATTTTACTATGGCATAATTATGTTTGGATAAAAATGTAAAATTTTTCTAAATTGTTAAAAAAAAAAATTGTAAATGTAGTTAACAATATATTTGTAATGTTGTAAATGTACATTCAAAATATATGTTAAAATGATTTTTGCTTTATAATGAAGGCTCCCTGTTTTCCATTTTTACAGATTTTTACAGGTAAATACAGACAGAAAACCATTATTTTCTTGTCTGTATTTATTTTCAAATGTGGATAAAAACGTAAATTGGGTGCCTTTTGAGTGATTCTAAATACACTTTGCCATGAGTGCTAGGCCAATAACTGTGTGGATTGATAGGTAAGGGGGTTAAAAAAAGGAATTTTAGTAAAGAGGCTTAAACAGCAGTAGATATGCACAAGGTTGATACTGAAATGTACATATTTTCATTTATGTGCATTGATTTATCTCCTGCGGGTTTTCAGATCACTGAAACCTGGCAGGCATTCAAGCATGACTGTATATTTATTGGTTAAATAAATGTGGAAATATACAAGTTTCAGCTTTATATTTTTCACAAAACCCATAATAAATATGGATATCTACAGATACATCTTCAATAAATTCACCGCAGGCAGAACAGTCATCCATCCGGATGGACAATCTCTAAACCCCACATCAGCTAAATTCTCAACCTTCAAGGTTCCCTCGGAAGAACAACTCATGAAGCTAATTCCAGTCATTAAATCTGGGGCTCCTCAAGACCCTTGCCCCCCAAAAATTATGTATATGATTCCAGCACAAGTGGCACAACATTTGGGGTGAATCTTCAACAAGATGTTTGCGGGGGGAGTCTTTCCTACGCTATGGAAGTCTGCTTCCGTTCTGCCTTTGTTGAAAAAGGAAAATCTAAATGCCACGGACAAAAACAACTATCGACCCATTTCTAGACTCCCTTTCACCACAAAACTAGTGGAGAAGGTAATGAATAAACAACTAGCAGAATATATAGAAGAAAACTATCTGCTGGATGACACACAACATGGGTTCAGAAAAAACCACAGTATTGAATCCGCCCTGGTGTTAGCCACTGAAGTCATCCGTGAAACGCTAGACAAGGGAGGGACGGCAGCTTTAATTTTGCTTGATCTCTCTGCAGCGTTTGACACGGTCAACCATGAGATTTTGGTTGACCGTCTGCGGAGCTTGGGAATAGGGGGCACTAAATCTTCTCCAATCCTTTTTAGTCAATACACTACAAAGTGTGGCATTGGGCAATTTCACTTCGAGGCCTTTCTCTCTGCCCTGTGGAGTCCCTCAGGGGTCAGCCCTAAGCCCATCACTGTTCAACCTTTTGTTACACCATTGGCTACACTTATCAAGAAATCGGGCTTCTCCCTAACTTCTTATGCAGATGACATTCAAATCGTTGTGTCATTAGCAAAACCTGACAATAACTCAGGCTCGGTTTTTAGAACCTGCATGAGCAATGTAAGCAGTTGGATGGATAACAACTGTCTTAAATTAAATGCCGCCAAAACGGAGGTCATTATTTTTGGCAATAATCCTTCCTTCTGGAAGCCGGAGTGGTGGCCACCAGAGCTGGGCCTCCTTCCCAAACCAATTAACAAAGTAAAAAATCTTGGGTTCCTTCTAGACAAAGAGATGAAGCTGAAAGACCAAGTGAATAAAACTACATCCGCCTCATTCTGCTCCTTTAGGCTTGTTAAAAAGATTAAAACATTTCTGCCACCTGAGCTTCTGAAAACAGTAGTCATTGCACTAGTACTTTCGAGGATTGACTACTGTAATTGCCTTTATCTCAATCTTGCCTTAGGTCCCATGAAAAGGCTTCAGACGCTGCAGAATGCAGCTGCACGCTCTCTCTTTAAAATCCCTAAATATGAATCAGCCAGGGGAGCCATCCAGAAACTCCACTGGCTACCAGTCAGACAACATGCCAGATTAAAGGCTCTCTGCCTGGCATACAAATCATTGCATGGACTGGGGCCAGTCCGTTTTAAGGAGAAGCTCAAATGGTACATTCCAGGAAGGACTCTTCGCTCAGGCTCTGCTATGAACCTGACAATCCCTCCTTTTGCGAGGACTACCTGGGGAGGGAAGAGCTTTTTCAGGACGACAGCTGTCCTCTGGAACAGCCTACCACTGACACTAAAAGCCGCCCCCTCCTTACTCATTTTCAGAAAGGCCCTGAAGACATGGCTCTTCTCCCAGGACTAGGAGTCATCTGGGCAACGGCCATAACTCGTATCAGCTTTGCAGTTACAATCGTTTCTATAGCGCCAAGACGCCCTCGGGCAAGAGATGCGCTTTACAAATTTCAAATCAAATCAAAGTTGACAAAAAATAAATATGGATAAATACAGACGGAAATGTCAAAAATATAAATACCATAAAACCGAGAGCCCTCGGTCAAGGAGAACTGCTAGAATTGGCCGCCCAGAGGGACCTGGACCGCCCCATCTCTCAGAAAGAGATCGAAGAAGCGATCACCCTCACCTCCTCGGGTAAGACCCAGGGCCCTGATGGCCTTCCTCAAGAGTATTACGCGGCATACCGCAAAACTCTACTGCCCCACCTGGCAGCCTTATTTCATGAAGCCGTGGAGAGAGGGTCCTTTCCGCCAGAAACGGATATCACCACCATCATGGTTCTCCCGAAATCCCAGCCTCCTTCCTGTAGATGCACGGACTATCGTCCCATCTCCCTCCTCAATACCGAAATTAAGCTGTATGCCACCATTCTGGCTCAGCGATTAAAGCCCTACTTAACCCTGTTGGTCCACCCAGACCAATGTGGGTTCATGCCTCAACGTGGGACCCGCCATTGCATCCGGAGGCTGCAGCTGGCTCTAGCCCACCGGCACTTGCTTACCCCGTACTTAGAACTCCTGTCCATAGATTTTGAGAAAGCGTTTGACTCGGTAGACTGGACATATTTACAGGGGGTGCTGGCCGAGATGGGGTTTGGGCCGAAATTCAGAGCTTTGGTTCAGGTTCTCTACGCCCACCCGAGAGCGCGGGTGCTGGTTAACGTGGTACTATCAGAGGCCTTTCCCATTGCCAGGGGCACTAGGCAGGGTTGTCCTCTCTCCCCTTTGCTCTTCGCCTTGGCTTCCCTAATGCGGGCTGAGGATCGTATCCATGGCTGGGAGTGGCCTAATACTAAAATGGACAAGATTGCATTATATGTAGACGACGTCCTGGTCTTCCTGGCTGAACCAGCCTCCTCGGGACCGCATTGCCTCCAGATCTTGCAATCCTTCGAGCAGGCCTCAGGTCTGCGGCTGAACCATGGGAAATCAGTTCTGGTCCCACTGCATCTATCTAGGGATTGCTTTGATTGGCATCCACCATACCGCTTCGGCGACAGTCCTTTAAATATTTGGGGATATGGATTACCCTCCTTCCCGAACTGGGCTGGTCCCTCAATGTGGCTCCATTGGTTAAGAAGGCCAAGGAAGACCTCCATAAATGGAAAGCATTACCTTTGAACCCCCTGGGGAGGGTGGCATTGTTTAAAATGATGATCCTTCCCAGGTTTATCTATGTCCTTCAAAATGTCCCCTTCTGCTTTCCTAGGACCTGGTTCCGGGTGCTGGACAGTTTAGCTACCAAGTTCCTGTGGAGTGGAGGGAGGGCGCGCCTGGCTCTGTCTGCATGCCGGATTCCCTCCTTTGACGGTGGCATGGGGATGACATATCTATATCTTTATTTTTTGGCTGTACGTCTCCTGGTGGTCCACGATTGGTTCAATGGGGGCTGGTCTGACCAGGCCTACAGGCTTGAGATGAGTGAGCTGGGGCTACCCCAAATCCAGGCTATGATGTACGGGGGGCCCATTCCATCCCGGATGCCTGATGTGACACGCTCCGTGTTATTGGCCTGGCGGGCCTCGTTGCGCCACACCGGCTGAGCGCGTAGGCTGACCCAATGTATGCCCCTCTGGCATGGGGCCTGGCTCCGGGAGGTTAGTGGGCTACAGGGATTTAAAACATGGGACCTCATCGGCATCTCACAGCTAGGGGATGTATGGGCTAAAGGCCATATGCTTTCCGTTCAGGAGCTCCAGACCCGCTATTCCTTACATTCGTCCCAATTCTACAAGTACCTTCAGATGCGACATGCCCTCCAAACGCACATCCGGGACGACACGAGGCTCCCCTAATATAGCCCCACTGAGGCCCAGACAATGATGGGAGACCTAGGCAAGGGGGGCATCTCCCGCATATACCGCACCTTAGTTAATAACACCTCCACCTCCTTGGATAAGTTGAGGGAACAGTGGGTGGAATGGGTGGGCCCTCTCGACGAGGTGGACTGGCGCGACGCTCTTATGGCCCCCAGGTCAGTCACCGCCTCCGCCAAACTTAAGTTGATTCAGCTGTACTATTTGCACGCTGCGTACCTCACTCCCTTACGCCTTCATCGAGCGGGCTTGCGCCCGGACGCGTCATGTGCGAGATGAAATCAGGCCCCGGCAGACTTCTTCCACGTGGTTTGGTCGTGCCCCCTCTTGGAACAATTCTGGGGGGCTATCGAGGTAGAACTCACAGAGGTGCTGGGCTGGGAGGTTCCCCACGATCCCCGTCACTCCTTACTGGGGATCACGGATGGGCTGGACGGGTCCGGAAACGAGAAGTTATTCTTTAATACAGCTATGATTGTAGCCAAACGGGACATAGCGGCGGCTTGGAAATGTCCTGATCCGCCTGACCTTGGGAGGTGGCGTAGAGGGGTGGACTGGTGCGCGACCCAGGAGAAAGTCCTGTACATGGCAAGGGGGTGCGGCAAAAAATACCGGAGGGTGTGGGGGAAGTGGTTGGGTACTGTGGAGGGTTCTGATTAATTTGATTCCACACCTTACCTGTGTACTTTTTACGGGGTTTGTGATCGTGGGTTGCATCGCCTACAGGATCGTAATTGTGTTAATGATCATGTGTTTGAAAAGCAATAAAAACTTGATTATCAAAAAAAACCAGAGAGCCCTATTTATAATGTATTCTGATGAACATGAAAATTTGCTTAACTTTTTTTTATTAATTACAAAACAATTAAAATAAAACTGAATGAAAACAATGTAATTGTGAACTTCTAAAATAAATACACTCTATTGTGAATAAAGATATTAACCATATAAACTCACATATGTCTCTTTTTTATATATATAATTCATGTATAAACTCAGAGAAAATGCTGGATAATAAAACTGAAAAAATCACTTTTCCAACTACAAACTATCTAAACTAAGGGAAAGTGCTGGATAATAAACCATGAAAAATTACTATTCTAACTCCAAACCAACTAAAATCAGTGAAAGTGATGGATAATAAACAAATTTAATTTACTATTCCAACTCCAAAGTAACTAAACTCAGGGAAAGTGCTGGATAATAAACCTTAAAAAAATACAATTCCAACTCCAAACCAAATAAAATCAGGGAAAGTGCTGGATAACAAACTCATTAAATGTACTATTCCAACTCCAAACTACCTAAACTCAGGGAAAGTGCTGGATAATAAACCATAAAAAATACTATTCCAACTCCAAAACAACTAAACTCAAGGAAAGTGGTGGATAATAAACGATAAAAAATTACTATTCCAACTTCAAACCAACTCAAATCAGGGAAAGTGCTGGATAATAAACTAATTTAATTTACTATTCCAACTCCAAACTAAGGGGGTCATTACGATGTCGTAACATTCGCCACAGCCGAGCCGGCGGTGGTGACCATTACGGCATCATAACGAGTAATACCCCCGCCATATTATGATGGCGGGGGTATCGAGGCAGACGCAAAGTGCGTCCGTCGCTTTTCCGCCGGTCGGCAATCTTTATGATTGCCGGCCGGGCGGACTTGGACTT
Organism: Calotriton arnoldi; assembly: GCA_963921515.1. Taxonomy (NCBI): domain Eukaryota; kingdom Metazoa; phylum Chordata; class Amphibia; order Caudata; family Salamandridae; genus Calotriton; species Calotriton arnoldi. Next base: position 359,917 of record CAWUFW010007845.1, read on the forward strand.
GGCCCCTGATATGGTGGCGGTGCCTAGCAGGCACCGCCATCCATATCAGGATGCTTGCAGTTCAAGGCCTTTCCATGGCGGCGATGCTGCCATGGAAAGGCATGCGGGGATTTGCTTTGGGGGCCTGTTGCGGGCCCCCAGGGGGTGGGGGGTGCGGGGTGCACTTGGGGGGGTACCCATGGTACCCCCCTCCATTCCCATGCACAAGGTGGCAGGCACCGCGCGGTGCCTGCAACGTTGTACATGGAAATGCACAACATGTCATGGAAATCCACATGTCATTTTGACATTGCGGTGGGTGCTGCTGTAAGCAGCATTCGCCGCAATGTTAATTTGCGGAATGCGACCGCCAGGGTGGCGGTTGCATCCTAATCAGGGCTGCGGGACCACCACATGTCTGGCAGCCGGTCCTGTTACCACTGGGATGGCGGGCGGATCCTAATCGGCTCTTAAGGGGGTCATTACGATGTCGTAACGAGTAATACCCCCGCCATATTATAATAGCGGGGGGTATCGCAAAGTGCGTCCGCCGCTTTTCCGCCGGTCGGCAATCGTTACGATTGCCGGCCGGGCATACTTGGCCCCTGATATGGTGGCGGTGCTTAGCAGGCACCACCATCCATATCAGGATGTTTGCGGTTCAAGGAAAGGCTGGCGGGGTTTTGCTTTGGGGGCCCGTTGTGGGCCCCCGGGGGTGGTGGGGGGTTGGGGGGTGCACTTGGGGGGTACCCATGGTACACCCCTTCATTCCCATGCACAAGGTGGCAGGCACCGCGCGGTACATGGAAATGCACAACATGTCATTTTGACATTGCGGCGGGTGTTGCTGTAAGCAGCATCCGCTGCAATGTTAATTTGCGGAATGCGACCGCCAGGGTGGCGGTCACATCCTAATCAGGGCTGCGGGACCGCCGCATGTCTGGCGGCCGTTCCCGTTACCACTGGGATGGTGGGCAGACTAAAGTCTGCCCGCCATCGTAATCGGCCCCTAACTAACCTCAGGGAAAGTGCTGGATAATAAACCATAAAAAATTACTATTCCATCTCCAAAACAACTAAACTCAGGAAAAGTGCAGCATAATAAACCATAAGAAATTACTATTCCAACTCCAAAACAACTAAACTCAGGGAAAGTGCCGGATAATAAACAAATTAAATTTACTATTCCAACTCCAAACTAACTAAACGCAGGGAAAGTGCTGAATAATAAACCATCAAAAATTACTATTCCAACTCCAAAACAACTAAACTCAGGGAAAGTGCCGGATAATAAACAAATTAAATTTACTATTCCAACTCCAAACTAACTAAACGCAGGGAAAGTGCTGGATAATAAACCATGAAAAATTACCATTCCAACTCCAAACCAACTAAAATCAGAGAAAGTGCTGGATAACAAACCAATTAAATATACTCTTCCAACTCCAAAATAACTAAAATCAAGGAAAGTGCAGGATAATAAACCATTTAAATTTACTATTCCAACTCCAAAATAACTAAACTCAGTAAAGGTGCTAGGTAATTTAAAAAAAAAATCAAAATACCAATTAATTACGTACTGAGAAAATACCCCCAAATTTTTTTATTTACATTTGTAAAAATATACAAATATTTTTACAATTTTGAAACTTAACACGATAAATTTACAATATATTTTTATAAAGATCAAAAAATATCAATCAATTTGCTAAAAATCTATATATTATAAATACCATTATTTAATTTTTTTCAATTTTTTAAAATATTTAATAATTTAATAATTGTTCTTATTTTAAAAAAATGAATTCAAAATTAAAATTTATACAAAATTTCCTAATTTTTTCTATTTTTTTTTTCAATTTCCAATTTTTTTTAACATAAAATATTTACTTTTTTTAAATCAAAAAAAATAATTTTTTAAACTAATGCAACAAGAAATGATATTATATACATGCAAATAAATGTAAAACAATATTTTAAATAAATGTAAAATTTGTTTTAATGTTTTTTAAATTTTTTGTTTTTTAACACAAAAATATTTACAACTCAAATAAATGTAAAAAATGTTTTAAAATAATTATTTAAAAGTAATATTTAGAATTTTGCAATTTTTAAAAAAATTCTCATTAATAAATTACAAATAAAATAATTTAAATATTAGTTTAAACAAACTATATTATAAATTATTTCCCACCCTTATCCCTAAAAAACCAACATCCCGCTCGTAAAAATATAAATAAAAATTAAAAAATATATTACTTTAAACAAATATATTTTAAATTACTCCCCACCCTTATCCCCTATAAACCCAACATCCCGCTCCTAAAAATAAGAGAAAAACATTAAAAACATACATTTAAACATTAAAAATTATATTTATAGATATAAAATAACTACTACTAAAATAAAAAAAGGAATATTTGAAACTTTATGCACAAAAAAACAAATAGTCGATATTATTTACAACTATATTTTTAACATCAATATTTTCAAAATCGATATTTCTGACACACAAAAATCGATATTTTTTACAACGATAAAACTTACTTCGATATTTTGCACCCTCAATATTCTTGACTCGATATTCGTAACACTCTATATTTCTTCATCGATATTCTGTCTGTTCACCAGGAAAATGATATACATCTGAAAGATATCTGACACACATGACACACATTCCCTTATAGCCACATTAATACTACCCTTATCATAGAAGCGGTTTCTTTCTTCTTCAGCTTTTGGTTCCCTCAGCCACCCCTTTATTTTCTCCCTCAGGATGTTGCTTGTGTTGAAAAGGAAGAGAAAGTTCACAGAGGAGGAGACAACCGTTGTAGTTAAGTTTGTGGTTAAATACTACAAGTAACTACATGGGGTGCCTCCATTCGTCATCAGTTGAACCCAGAAGGCAGCCTTATGACAGGTGATTACAGACTCTGTGAATGAATTGGAGAAGAGGTCTGGATTGTAGGGTACATTAAGAAAAAATAGCAAGATGAGAGGAGGCGAGTGAAGGAGAAGTTGTCTGTTATTCATCTGGCTCAAGTTCTTCCTGGAGGGCAAACTGGAGACCATTTCCGTCACACCCTCCTTAAGAAAGATGTCATTTTCACAATGCACTCCCACCTGTTTTATTGACTGCCACTTCAGAACAAAACTAGTGTGGTGCCATGTAAGATCCTACTTAACCCTGCCCCTTCCCACTCGCTATACCTGTCAAGTTTCCCAGGTCCATGAGTGACTAAGCCAGTCGCAGTGTTTTATTTTCATTCTCGGAATTCTAGTACTGGTTTCACACTGGGTAAATAAGGTTACAAGTACCTAAATTCTAAGAAAATAACTTGCACTTGCCTAGCTAGTCATGCATGGAACTGGAAAACTTGGCATCTATGGGGTCGATTCCGATTCGGGCCGGAAAAAGCACCGACCGACTCGGAGCCGGAAAAATTACCGACCGACACGTACCAGTGGCGCCCGACACGCCAAGTACGATGCAAGCCGCGATAAATCCGACCGACACGTCAGGAAACCAAGCCGACCGACCGAGCCGCTCGGAAAATAGCAATCCGGCCGGAAAAACACGCGAATCCAACCGACCGACACGCACCCGGAACAAATCCGACCGAATCGTACCCGCCAACTCCAAACCGCAAAGTACGATGCAAGGCGCAAAAACACGACCGAGTCGGACGGAGGACAAGCCGTACGACCGACACGCATACAAAACCGAGCCGAAGCAACACAATACACCGCGACCGACGCGTACGCAGCATAGAAAACTGCACAAACACAGCGTGAACGAAACGGAAAACACCGTACGAGACCAATGCAGGGTCCGACTCGGTCACAAGAACGTTTCCAACATACACAAACAGCACAAAGGAAAAATCAACCAAAAAGGCCAAACAAGCAATTACCAAGCCAATAAATACTGGGGGGGTGGGGACAGAGAACAAAGACACACCCACAACTCCACCTATATAAAGGACACAAATCACTACCATGAGCCTTTGCAAATGCCATTCCACTGCCAGCACCCAAGAGAAAGCAACCACACACCCACAGCTCATCCCTCACACAAGCCACACACCATCAGCACACCAACAAATACCTACCTCACATACACCCAGCACAACACACACCCACACACCCTCACCTGCACACCAACACACACATCACCCACCATCACCACCCATCACCATGCCCCCAAGAAGAATCCCAAGTTCCTAGATAGTGAATTGGAAGTCATGGTAGACGAGATCCTCAGGGTGGAGCCACAGCTGTTTGGCACTCTGGTCCAACAGACCCCCATGTCGCAGAAAACCAAGATGTGGGAGAGGATCATCAACAGGGTGAACGCCCAATCACCATGTCGGCGCACAAAGACGGACATCCAGAACAGGTGGTATGACGTGCGCAGGAGGGTACGGGACATGCTGAAGAAAGACTACATCAACAGCCAACACACCGGCAGTGGCCCTCCTGCCAAGCCAATATACCTCAGGCCCTGGGAGGAGAAGGTGCGGGCCATCCTTCCGCCAGTGAGCGTATATGGACTAGAGGATATCCCAGAGCCTGGTGAGTACACAACAAATGTACACAATAAACTGCCACAAAACACACACATCACTGTCAAGGGGAGAGTCAAACCATGCACTCATAGCAATTACACAGCAACTAGAACAGAATCATCCCAAAATGTGTATGTCAGTCAGATAAACACAACACATGCCATCAAAAAGTCACATCCAACTGTGCCAACACATGTACAAACACAACCACAACTACAGCTAGGCAGTGGCACAAATAGAACTAACACACACATCCACACATGTAGCCACCACAACAACACCAACACACAGTGAAGACCACTCAAAGGAAGGAATTCTGTGTATGCTGGCCAAGTCAGTGTAGCCAATAGCATCATGGGAGTCGCAGTCACACATATTGCCCCCCCACAACTGTCCCATCAACACCACCCTGAACCATGCTCACATCACAGGGAGTGGAGAAGGACTCACAAGATGGCTGACACTGGCTACTGCTGTGGGGAGCACAAGGCCCTGCTGCCAACTGTGCACCAACAAACAGCAGGACACCACTGACTGACATCCTGAGAGACAACTTCCACTCCCTGCAATGCAAGCACGTTCCATGGTGGGATATCTGGCTGGCTGGGTGGGAAGGGGGACTTGCAGCACTGACTATAGTCACCAGCACCTCCCCTCACACCCTCCCTGTTAGAAATGGGATTTCTGGTTGGCTAAGGCTTGCGCCAAAGCCAAGCAGAAACCACCACTCTAGTCAGGGCGAGGAAGTTACACACCCAAGATAACCCCTGCTCACCCCCTTGGTAGCTTGGCACGAGCAGTCAGGCTTATCCCGGAGGCAATGTGTAAAGCGTTTGCGCAACACACACACAGCACAACACCCAAGGCACACTACAAAAGGAACTCCACACAAGGTTATATATAAAAATAGCCTTTGTATTATCATAACACATTAGCATAGTACGCATATACAATACACTGTGCCAACTGGCACGGGACAATATTTACAGGGGATTATGTACACATGACAGGGCCACGTGGACCACTGTCAGAACCCTCACTTAGTAAAAAGTGATCGGTGTAGAACACATAATAAATGTAGGGTATATCAGGAACGTACCACCAATAATTTACTGGCAACCATTGTACTTAGCACCAGCCTGTAACATAAACCACATTATGCACAGCATCCCATTAGGCGCAAAACCTTATGCGCCAACCTCACCCGCATAAACCATAATAGGCAAAACACCCTCATAATCATAAAACACATTTAGAGGTATCAAGCAGGGTGCGTAAATCATGCTACATACATTATATTTCCTAGCACCCTATAAATCACATTCAGCCCATAAATCCCATTGAGGAAATACTCTCAGGGGAAAATAGCTCACAACCTAAACGCATTAGGTAAGAATACAATCATAAGCATAATATATGATGCAAAACCTCATGATCATGAAACACCTCTAGGGGTATAACACAGGGTGCGTAAACCACAATATAGGAATCACATTTCCTAGCACCCAAAATCCCCTTAGCACATAAATCAGATCAGGACCTGGTGCCCTATAAACTTAACTGTCCCCCTGGCCAACTGGCCATCTCTAAAGGGGCTCAAATGCCCTGTGTCCAAAATGTCCGGGCGCGCTGCAAGGGGCAGCGAAAGTCAAGGGTGCGCACTGCGCAAACCTAAACGTAGCAGCTGCCCACTACTTGCTGGGCAGCTGGGAAAGTCAGGGGCCAAGGAGTGCATCTTACTCCTGTCCACATCAACAATAATGCCCCCAAAGGATTACGCCTAAACGGTGCAGCTGGCACTAAGTGCTGCGCAGCTGTGAGTCTCCAAATGAAGCCTGGCACCACTGTGCCGCTTCTGTCCCCCTCAGGGACTCCCTCTCATTGGTGCCCCGTTCGTGGCACTTTGTATAAAGGAGGGGTGCCTGGCACCTCTGTGCCCTCTGGACCCCAGGTAGCACTACAACAGATGCCACCATCTTTGGGGCGGCCCGCTCTCTGGCGGGACTGCCCAGGCGCCGACAATGCGCCTCGATCTGCCCCCTAGACACGGGGCCCTCTGGGGCTCTTTGAGGCCCTAAAAGAACTTGCCCCCAAGCACCGTGGAGCGCACTGGCGCTTTAAATAAATCTGCACATGGTGGAGCCACGCACAGGTTCTCATATCAACACATGCCTGCCCTGTTGGAACCACATAGGTTCTGAAATACTTCGGCCAAACGATGGAGCCGCTTAGGCTCTGAGGATCACTGTGCCCCATGTTGGAGTCCACAGGCCCTTAAAATAGACATGCCACAGACGTTGCAGCGGCCCGCAACTGCGGCGCCGCTGTGAAGATCAGCCCCTCACTGGGGGTACTAAAAATAAAATGCTCACGGGCCCCTCTGGGCCCCTCATCAAAAAATATGCCATTCGTTGGAGCCACGCGGCTCTTAAATAAAACCTGCCCCCGCTGGAGCCACGCAGGCTCTGGGAATAATGGGGCCAAACGTTGGATCCCCTGGGGCTCGGAAAATAATCATGGCCAGCGACGTGGGAGCGGCCCGCTCTCCTGGCGGGACCGCTCAGACGATGCCTCGGACGGGCACCAACAGCAAAGAGCCATTACTCACCGGCTCTGTGGGGATCGGCCCGGCTCTCGGGGCCTCTTCTCCCGGTCTCCTCCTACCGGGGCAGCAACACGCGGGGCTCTCTCTCATGAGAGCCTCACTGGAAATCTCGCCGCACTCTGCAGCTGCCAGGGAGGCGGGGTGGGCTCCCGCCTGCCTTCCTCCTCTTCACCCGGGCCCCCTCCTGGGACCCGGGACTTCATCACCGAGCCTGCGAGGCTCCGACCGGATCTCTGGCGGCGGGGCGGGACTTCCTCTCCTCGCTCCGCCCATGTCCCCGGCAGACGTGCCTGACTTCCTGGTCGCGCTGCAGCGGCCGGGAACAGATTCCTTCGGCGGCCCCGGGGCTGCGGCGGTGATTTTCGTTGGTCGGGGCAATGCGGGGTGGGCACCCGCTTTTAAATCACTCATAAAGCGGGGTGGGCACCCGCTCAGCTTGCCAAATGCGGGGTGGGCTCCCGCTCCAAAAACACGCAATTGCGGGGTGGGCACCCGCTCGGAATGGCATCACGGGGGAATCCTTAGATGGGGATTCCCTCTCACAGGACGAGCAGCTCAGCGCTGCGGAGCCCTCTCGCTCCTTCTCTTGGGGCAAATTTAAGATAAAGCGCTCCCAGGCGCTTAGAAGCAGGCAAAGGTCCTGCCGGCAAAAAGGAAGGATCAGTCCTTGGATGGAGGGGCAATGCAGGGCCCAGGGCTAAAAGGTTTTAAGCAAACAGGGTTCCAGGGTATAGCGGGGCCCAGGGAGGCAGCCCTCCTGGCCAGTCCTCCTGGGCCCCAGCAGCAGCACGCCCTCCCAGAATCAGGATCCAAGTAAGAACGTTTTCATGGGGTCACAGCCCCTTCTTTTATACACCATTTTCCTTTGTCTACAAGGTGTAGGGCATGGGGAACCAGATGCAACTGGTTCAGGAGCACTTTGTTTTGCCCAGCTCCTCTTCCCTTTCACAAGACAGGCTAGGGACATCAGACGCACCACAGGGGGTGGAGCCAGCATTGTACAGGGCAGGCAACATCCTATTCAGGGTCAGGGGATCTCTCCTCCCACCACTCTCAGCTCAGGTGTCCCATTCAGCCTAGCGCTGACTCACCCTGCCCCTCCTGCAGCCACACACACCTCCCAGCTCCTGTCACTCACAGAGCCAGACATGTAATCCACATCAGGCAGGCAGACACAGAGCACACATAAATGCCAACTTCTAGAAGTGGCATTTCTACACCAGTCACAAGAAATCTGCGCACACCATTGCGCAGCATTTATTCTCCCGAATTCAGGCATACTAGACTTGACCATGCTGCACCTCTCGTAACAGGAATTACCACTGACACACTCATCCTCAATGCATTCCTATGGGTGGCAGGTCAATCTCACTAAATGGGCACAGTGCGCGCACGCACTTGGCACTGGACCACAGTGTCCAAGTGCCCAGAGGTCTAAAACTACTAACACCAAGTTCCATATAAGGCAAAAGTTCAGGGGTGAACCTGCCAAAAAGGGCCAGGTCCAACACAACCCCTTCCAGCCAAAACGCAGAGTAGACCAATCACCACCGTGAGGGGCTTCCCTGCTTGGGGCGATAGAACACGGACACAGGCCCGCACGGCAGGGACACCCTCCGGTTCTACGCCACCCTGAAACTCTGGAGAAAAGAAAAAAACAAAGGAAAAAAAATTCAGGATCAACTATGCTATCCTACGGGTACTCTTCTAGTTGTTCATGGCCAGTACCAGGACCTAGGCCACCCAGATGCCACTGGTCCTTGTCAATCCACAGAGTGGGGGCAGTAACCCCTGGCATACAATAGCCATTCTCCACTCTCCCTCTCAGTGTAGTTCCAAACTACCACTGATCCTCCAGCCTAGGGTCCGCACCCTCAGGCTGACCAGAGATTACGGGCAATCTCAATAAAAATAGAAGAAAACTTCTCAACAAAATGTATGCGGGTAACAATCACCGGCAATATCAAATATATAATAAAAAAATAGGCTTGCCCGTTGTAACAATCACGGGAATATCAATCAATAATAGAATCGAAGAACTCTCAAAAATATATGCGGGTAGTAACAATCACCGGCAATATCAATCAACAATCGAATCAAGAGAACTCTCAAAAAAATATATGCGGGTAGTAACAATCACCGGCAATATCAATAAGCAATAGGCTTGCCCATGGTAACAATCATGGGCAATATCAATCAACAATAGAATCAACAGAACTCTCAAAAATATATGCGGGTAGTAACAATCACCGGCCATATCAATCAACAATAGAATCAAGAGAACTCTCAAAAAAATATATGCGGGTAGTAACAATCACCGGCAATATCAATAAGCAATAGGCTTGCCCATGGTAACAATCATGGGCAATATCAATCAACAATAGAATCAACAGAACTCTCAAAAATATATGCGGGTAGTAACAATCACCGGCCATATCAATCAACAATAGAATCAAGAGAACTCTCAAAAAAATATATGTGGGTAGTAACAATCACCGGCAATATCAATAAGCAATAGGCTTGCCCATGGTAACAATCATGGGCAATATTAATCAACAATAGAATCAACAGAACTCTCAAAAATATATGCGGGTAGTAACAATCACCGGCAATATCAATAAGCAATAGGCTTGCCCATTGTAACAATCATGGGCAATATCAATCAGCAATAGGATCAAAAAACTCTCAAAAATGTATGCTATCATAAATGCAAGTCCAGATCCGGAAACACCGGCTACTGGCTCCCCAACCCGGGACGTACCTCTTGGGTCAGACGCCTGGAAAACCAGGACTTCACAAGGGTGACACATCCCTAGCGTGTCGTGTGACAGTCTGCCTGGCGCAGAGCTCACGACCTCCTGTCCCTCTGACAGGGCGTGAAGATGTGCCAGGACAGAAGTGGCGCACACCATGGTCAATCATTGGCGACTCAGCCCTTCTGGCTGGTCCCTGACCCACTGGTTCCCATTGGGGACTCTTTCCCCCTCTCACCCCTCAAAACTGAACCTCTGCACCCTCCCAACTGGAGCGGTACTGCCAGACACTAGAACTGCTGGAGGTCTGATTACAGGCACTCCCAGCTCACCTAAAACGGGAAAAACCACCTTGAAGAACGGTCCAACAGGACAGACTAGACCCCCTACCTGGTGCTCCCTCATGGAACCAACCAGTACTGGAAACTGAGGTGCGGGCACTTTGGGACACAGCCCACTCCTCCTCCTGTGAGACAGGATGTGAGTCCCTACAACCGCCTCACAATAAGGGTACCCAACTGGGCTACTCTGAACCATCTTAAACCGCGAGGGTTATCGAGACACCTGCACCATTCTTCTAGGGTCACTCCCCAATGCTAGTTCCTTACAATCAAAGAACTCACACACTAACACCATTTACTCAAACGTCCAGTGCATCACAACATTCATCCACACTCCCCCCATAATACTGGTGAGACAGCATCTTACTGCCCCTGAAATACAACCTGTACCCCTCTCAACCGGGAACTAGGTACCATACTATGGGAACCGGGAATGGGACTTCCTACACTGGACTACATTTTGCTGCCACCACTGGATCCCACCCATCTGGGGATTCCAGAAAACTTACACTGCAACAAGAACACATATTTCAAAAATGAAATGACACTTAAAAAAAAATCTTAGACCAATAATCCCCAACATGTGACTATCTAAAATGCAGAGTTTTGTAGTGCAGCCAGTTGTCGCTGCGGTACTGCGCAAACGCAAGTCCTATCCCACCGCTGATCCACCAATGTTAGAAATGGGATTTCTGGTTGGCTAAGGCTTGCGCCAAAGCCAAGCAGAAACCACCACTCTAGTCAGGGCGAGGAAGTTACACACCCAAGATAACCCCTGCTCACCCCCTTGGTAGCTTGGCACGAGCAGTCAGGCTTATCCCGGAGGCAATGTGTAAAGCGTTTGCGCAACACACACACAGCACAACACCCAAGGCACACTACAAAAGGAACTCCACACAAGGTTATATATAAAAATAGCCTTTGTATTATCATAACACATTAGCATAGTACGCATATACAATACACTGTGCCAACTGGCACGGGACAATATTTACAGGGGATTATGTACACATGACAGGGCCACGTGGACCACTGTCAGAACCCTCACTTAGTAAAAAGTGATCGGTGTAGAACACATAATAAATGTAGGGTATATCAGGAACGTACCACCAATAATTTACTGGCAACCATTGTACTTAGCACCAGCCTGTAACATAAACCACATTATGCACAGCATCCCATTAGGCGCAAAACCTTATGCGCCAACCTCACCCGCATAAACCATAATAGGCAAAACACCCTCATAATCATAAAACACATTTAGAGGTATCAAGCAGGGTGCGTAAATCATGCTACATACATTATATTTCCTAGCACCCTATAAATCACATTCAGCCCATAAATCCCATTGAGGAAATACTCTCAGGGGAAAATAGCTCACAACCTAAACGCATTAGGTAAGAATACAATCATAAGCATAATATATGATGCAAAACCTCATGATCATGAAACACCTCTAGGGGTATAACACAGGGTGCGTAAACCACAATATAGGAATCACATTTCCTAGCACCCAAAATCCCCTTAGCACATAAATCAGATCAGGACCTGGTGCCCTATAAACTTAACTGTCCCCCTGGCCAACTGGCCATCTCTAAAGGGGCTCAAATGCCCTGTGTCCAAAATGTCCGGGCGCGCTGCAAGGGGCAGCGAAAGTCAAGGGTGCGCACTGCGCAAACCTAAGCGTAGCAGCTGCCCACTACTTGCTGGGCAGCTGGGAAAGTCAGGGGCCAAGGAGTGCATCTTACTCCTGTCCACATCAACAATAATGCCCCCAAAGGATTATGCCTAAACGGTGCAGCTGGCACTAAGTGCTGCGCAGCTGTGAGTCTCCAAATGAAGCCTGGCACCACTGTGCCGCTTCTGTCCCCCTCAGGGACTCCCTCTCATTGGTGCCCCGTTCGTGGCACTTTGTATAAAGGAGGGGTGCCTGGCACCTCTGTGCCCTCTGGACCCCAGGTAGCACTACAACAGATGCCACCATCTTTGGGGCGGCCCGCTCTCTGGCGGGACTGCCCAGGCGCCGACAATGCGCCTCGATCTGCCCCCTAGACACGGGGCCCTCTGGGGCTCTTTGAGGCCCTAAAAGAACTTGCCCCCAAGCACCGTGGAGCGCACTGGCGCTTTAAATAAATCTGCACATGGTGGAGCCACGCACAGGTTCTCATATCAACACATGCCTGCCCTGTTGGAACCACATAGGTTCTGAAATACTTCGGCCAAACGATGGAGCCGCTTAGGCTCTGAGGATCACTGTGCCCCATGTTGGAGTCCACAGGCCCTTAAAATAGACATGCCACAGACGTTGCAGCGGCCCGCAACTGCGGCGCCGCTGTGAAGATCAGCCCCTCACTGGGGGTACTAAAAATAAAATGCTCACGGGCCCCTCTGGGCCCCTCATCAAAAAATATGCCATTCGTTGGAGCCACGCGGCTCTTAAATAAAACCTGCCCCGCTGGAGCCACGCAGGCTCTGGGAATAATGGGGCCAAACGTTGGATCCCCTGGGGCTCGGAAAATAATCATGGCCAGCGACGTGGGAGCGGCCCGCTCTCCTGGCGGGACCGCTCAGACGATGCCTCGGACGGGCACCAACAGCAAAGAGCCATTACTCACCGGCTCTGTGGGGATCGGCCCGGCTCTCGGGGCCTCTTCTCCCGGTCTCCTCCTACCGGGGCAGCAACACGCGGGACTCTCTCTCATGAGAGCCTCACTGGAAATCTCGCCGCACTCTGCAGCTGCCAGGGAGGCGGGGTGGGCTCCCGCCTGCCTTCCTCCTCTTCACCCGGGCCCCCTCCTGGGACCCGGGACTTCATCACCGAGCCTGCGAGGCTCCGACCGGATCTCTGGCGGCGGGGCGGGACTTCCTCTCCTTGCTCCGCCCATGTCCCCGGCAGACGTGCCTGACTTCCTGGTCGCGCTGCAGCGGCCGGGAACAGATTCCTTCGGCGGCCCCGGGGCTGCGGCGGTGATTTTCGTCGGTCGGGGCAATGCGGGGTGGGCACCCGCTTTTAAATCACTCATAAAGCGGGGTGGGCACCCGCTCAGCTTGCCAAATGCGGGGTGGGCTCCCGCTCCAAAAACACGCAATTGCGGGGTGGGCACCCGCTCGGAATGGCATCACGGGGGAATCCTTAGATGGGGATTCCCTCTCACAGGACGAGCAGCTCAGCGCTGCGGAGCCCTCTCGCTCCTTCTCTTGGGGCAAATTTAAGATAAAGCGCTCCCAGGCGCTTAGAAGCAGGCAAAGGTCCTGCCGGCAAAAAGGAAGGATCAGTCCTTGGATGGAGGGGCAATGCAGGGCCCAGGGCTAAAAGGTTTTAAGCAAACAGGGTTCCAGGGTATAGCGGGGCCCAGGGAGGCAGCCCTCCTGGCCAGTCCTCCTGGGCCCCAGCAGCAGCACGCCCTCCCAGAATCAGGATCCAAGTAAGAACGTTTTCATGGGGTCACAGCCCCTTCTTTTATACACCATTTTCCTTTGTCTACAAGGTGTAGGGCATGGGGGAACCAGATGCAACTGGTTCAGGAGCACTTTGTTTTGCCCAGCTCCTCTTCCCTTTCACAAGACAGGCTAGGGACATCAGACGCACCACAGGGGGTGGAGCCAGCATTGTACAGGGCAGGCAACATCCTATTCAGGGTCAGGGGATCTCTCCTCCCACCACTCTCAGCTCAGGTGTCCCATTCAGCCTAGCGCTGACTCACCCTGCCCCTCCTGCAGCCACACACACCTCCCAGCTCCTGTCACTCACAGAGCCAGACATGTAATCCACATCAGGCAGGCAGACACAGAGCACACATAAATGCCAACTTCTAGAAGTGGCATTTCTACACCAGTCACAAGAAATCTGCGCACACCATTGCGCAGCATTTATTCTCCCGAATTCAGGCATACTAGACTTGACCATGCTGCACCTCTCGTAACAGGAATTACCACTGACACACTCATCCTCAATGCATTCCTATGGGTGGCAGGTCAATCTCACTAAATGGGCACAGTGCGCGCACGCACTTGGCACTGGACCACAGTGTCCAAGTGCCCAGAGGTCTAAAACTACTAACACCAAGTTCCATATAAGGCAAAAAGTTCAGGGGTGAACCTGCCAAAAAGGGCCAGGTCCAACACTCCCCAACACAAACTCCACAGTACCCACCTTTTGGAATGCAATGCCCTCCATCCTAACACAAGATCCCACAAAGCACCACCACCCTGGGTTATGTTGTGTGAAGCACAGGGACACTCCTGGGACTCTTAGCCAAACAACTGCCAGGACAACACTCCCAGCCATCCTGTCAGCACAGCCAGCCCACCCCACAGGGAAGCAGAGTCAAAGGAAGGAAGCATGGGCATGCTGGGAAGGGGGTGGAGGCAATAGCATGATGGGAGTCGTAGTCACAGCCCTACATCCCCCACCACATGGCCCAGCAAGCTCACACTCATGCATGCACATCCCACAGAGAGTGGAAAGGCCCATCAAAGATGTCTGACACTGTTGCTGTGTCGTGGGGAGCACAAGGGCATGCTGGGTACTGCACACCAACCACCAGCAGGACACCACTGTCAGCCATCTTGCCATTGCCCTCACACCCACACCCACTGAACTCCACACAAAAGCAAGTAAGTATGGGAATGCTGGCAAGTGGGGTGGAGGCAATGGCATGATGGGAGTCGTAGTCACAGACATTGCTCAGCCTCACAACTGGCCCATCAACACCACCCTGAACCATGCTCACATCACAGGGAGTGGAGAAGGACTCACAAGATGGCTGACACTGGCTACTGCTGTGGGGAGCACAAGGCCCTGCTGCCAACTGTGCACCAACAAACAGCAGGACACCACTGACTGACATCCTGAGAGACAACTTCCACTCCCTGCAATGCAAGCACGTTCCATGGTGGGATATCTGGCTGGCTGGGTGGGAAGGGGGACTTGCAGCACTGACTATAGTCACCAGCACCTCCCCTCACACCCTCCCCAACACAAACTCCACAGTACCCACCTGGTGGAATGCAATGCCCTCCATCCTAACACAAGATCCCACAAAGCACCACCACCCTGGGTTATGTTGTGTGAAGCACAGGGACACTCCTGGGACTCTTAGCCAAACAACTGCCAGGACAACACTCCCAGCCATCCTGTCAGCACAGCCAGCCCACCCCACAGGGAAGCAGAGTCAAAAGGAAGGAAGCATGGGCATGCTGGGAAGGGGGGTGGAGGCAATAGCATGATGGGAGTCGTAGTCACAGACATAGCTCACCCCCACAACTGTCCCATCAACACCACCCTGAACCATGCTCACATCACAGGGAGTGGAGAAGGACTCACAAGATGGCTGACACTGGCTACTGCTGTGGGGAGCACAAGGCCCTGCTGCCAACTGTGCACCAACAAACAGCAGGACACCACTGACTGACATCCTGAGAGACAACTTCCACTCCCTGCAATGCAAGCACGTTCCATGGTGGGATATCTGGCTGGCTGGGAAGGGGGACTTGCAGCACTGACTATAGTCACCAGCACCTCCCCTCACCCCCCCCAACACAAACTCCACAGTACCCACCTGGTAGAATGCAATGCCCTCCATCCTAACACAAGATCCCACAAAGCACCACCACCCTGGGTTATGTTGTGTGAAGCACAGGGACACTCTTGGGACTCTTAGCCAAACAACTGCCAGGACAACACTCCCAGCCATCCTGTCAGCACAGCCAGCCCACCCCACAGGGAAGCAGAGTCAAAAGGAAGGAAGCATGGGCATGCTGGGAAGGGGGTGGAGGCAATAGCATGATGGGAGTCGTAGTCACAGACATCGCTCAGCCTCACAACTGGCCCATCAACACCACCCTGAACCATGCTCACATCACAGGGAGTGGAGAAGGACTCACAAGATGGCTGACACTGGCTACTGCTGTGGGGAGCACAAGGCCCTGCTGCCAACTGTGCACCAACAAACAGCAGGACACCACTGACTGACATCCTGAGAGACAACTTACACTCCCTGCAATGCAAGCACGTTCCATGGTGGGATAACTGACTGGCTGGGTGGGTGGGTGGGAAGGAGGTCTGGCTGTCAACCAAACACAATCAATGCAGACCATGTTCACACCCCAGAGAATACATAGAAATGCCCAAATAATGCAGGACAATGTGCCACACCAATATCAACCCCTGACTGTGACGACTTAGGACAATACAATGTACAGGCCCGCACCCCGAGGCACAGTCACAACTGTCAGGTGTGTCAACCACTGATGCCTGCAGAAACATGACATACATTGTTTGTGTCTCCCAAAAACAGGTGATGATAGGGACACAGCAGCAGACGCTGAGGAGTCCCAGTCCCAGGCTCAAGAGGATGCCGAGCTCACTGGCGTCGTACAGCCTCTGTCCTCCTCGGACGATGAACAACCTGGCACATCCGGTGCAAGTCAACATGCTGCACCAGCAGGACCACCAGCTGCAGCACCAGCAGGTCCACCAGCTGCACCCCCTGCACCCACCCCTCCAACGACTGTCACCACGAATACCATCCCTGCCGACATGGACAGAATAAGGAGCAACACCAGCGCAGTGACCCTGGACCAACCTGGGGCCATGGACACCACCACCACCACCAACCCCCAAGGTGGACCAGGGTTATCTGTGCGTGCAACTGCACACACTGCACATGTCAGCAGGGGTGGTGGGAGGGGTGGGAGACAGAGGTCGCTGCTTGCAGACGTTGCTGGTGTGCATGAAGACCCACAACTGGTACGCATAGCTGATGCGTACCAGTCCAGCACCGGAGAGCTCAGCCAGGTAGTGGGGCTCCTCAGAGACATCAAACAGCAGCAGGCTGCCCATCATGCCCGCTTGGACTCCCACATGTCCCACGTGGAGTCACACATGTCACGTGTGGACTCCCACATGTCCCGCGTGGAGTCCAAGTGGGATGTACTACATGAGATGACGGCGGTGCACAGGGACATTTTACAATGCCTCCGCCAGATGAACAGCAACCAGTCCACACCTCCCTTTGTGCCAACAACATCTGGTACCGAACAAACTGCAACTGCCACAGGGAGGGAGGAGGACTCTGGCGGAGAGTCCCCTGCACCGCAGCAGCCTGCACTTGAGGGCCCCCCCAAGAAGAGGGGTCGTCCGAGGAGGGGAAAGTGAGAGGCTGATGGCCAAGCGCAACTCCCAGGAAGCCTGAACCTGTTCTGGATTTTCGCCTTTGTGCACAGACTGTTCACCCTGTTGATGGCAACACTACTCCCACACATTGCATGGGGAGTACAAGTTGGAACAATGTGTCAGACAACTGTGGCCCCGATACTGGGGATCCTGTCTACCTGGACTTTCAATTCACCTAGGAACTTGGGATTGCAAGATTCATGTACAGCACAACCCATCCTATGCACTATCTACACAGATGTATCACAATAAACACACTAATACACCATACTTGCCTCTGTCGTGATTCCAACGTGGGTGCTGTTATGGGGATGATGAACTGCAAAATTACACTGTGTATGCAAACTGCAACAGCAAGGACAACACAGGCATGTGAGTACAGGCAACGTGACACATATGAGGGAGACACACCACCAGGGGTACACAACACATACACACCTAGGCCATCTGACTCATTGCCTACACTGATGTTGCCAGGGAAGACGGTGCAATGCACAGACACCACACCCATTCCCAGTTGTAGTCAAGTAGCCCACAGGTGCAGTAAGCAAATGGCAGTCAAATGTGTGACCACAGACAACGCACATCACTAAGTGAAGCACAGGTTTATTACACAGTAGGAACATGCCGTAACCACTACAGATGCAAGGTAACCCCACCTGGTAGCGGGCACACAGTCAACAACTGTAGACGGAAGGAAGTCCATGGGTGTGGCGCACATCACCTGTAGGGACACAACAGCTACCAGCCTGGATGTGCAATCACGTCGTCGGTGGACACAGTTGACCAAACGAATCTGAAAGTACCCTGTGAAGGACAGAAATGACACACAGTCAAAAGCAATACAGTACAGGACAGATCAGCAAAACTCATGCACAATACATGTTACAAGATACCCACCCAGAACCAAGTTAGCATGTCAACACTGTTGGGGAGTACAGCCCACCTGTCACCACACATCGCAACACACATCCTGTCAAGTAGCCCATGGACACACTCCAACAGCACCAGAGCACCACCCACACATCATGCCAACTCACATCATTCACATGACACCTCAGGATACTCACATTCAGCTAAAGAAGTTGGTGATGAGCTGTGTGCGGACATCACCATCACCATCATCATCATCATCATCGTCACTGGCATCGTGGTCCAGGCCAGGATCCTCCACAGGTGGCGGATGTTGGTCATCGTCATCCTGGATGAGAGGCAACTCCTTCCGCACTGCCAGGTTGTGTAGCATGCAGCAGACGATGATAATCTTGCACACTTTCGCAGGGGCATATGGGAGGGACCCTCCGGTCTTGTCCAGGCAGCGGAAGCGGCTCTTCAGGAGACCAAAGGTCCGCTCAATCACTCTCCTGGTCCGACCATGTGCCTCATTGTAGCGCATCTGGGCAGGTGTCACAGGGTTCCTGAGGGGTGTCAGCAACCACGGCATGTTGGGGTATCCCGAGTCACCTACGGACAGACAAGTGCACATCAGCTGACTTGGAAAAGTGGGCGGAATACTACAGATCAGATCACACACAATGGCACAAAGTCAGTACACACCGACAAGCCAGGCACGCTGGTTCTGCATCTGTGCCATCATCCTGGGGATGCGACTACTCCTCATCACAAAGGCATCGTGTGCTGAACCAGGGAAACGGGCACACACGTGTGTGATGGTCATGTCTGCAAGACACACCACCAGTGCATTGACCGAGTGGTAGTGCTTGCGGTTCCTGTAGGCCTGCTCCTGGGCCTGTGGTGGTACCAAAGCCACATGTGTCCCATCAATGGAGCCAATGACATGCGGCATCCTCCCCAGGGCATAAAAGTCACTCTTCACGTCAGTGAGTCGTCGCAGTCTAGGGAAATAGATGTACCGGTTCAGGAAGAGCAACATTGCCGCCAAAACATCGCGGAGCACACGGCTGAACATGGTCTGTGACATCCCACCAGCAGACGCCACAGTATGTTGGAAGGTACCGGTGGCAAAGAAGTGTAGGGCTGCCATCACCTTCACCTTGGGGGTCAGCGCTGTAGGATACGTCCGGCCAGGCTGCAAATGTGGGGACAACTGCACTGCCAAATCCTCAATCAGCTGCCTGGTGAAGCGGTACCGTCGGATGCTGTCCCGTTCCACCATCGTTGCCAGGTCTGGGAATGGCCGATGGACAGCAGGAGCCCTGCAGTGCAGAGGAGAAGTAAGCAAGATCGTCAGTCACCCCACATATGCGGTATTGAACACACTCAAGATCCCAACATACATCATCATGAGGCACAACTACATGAAGTGTGCAGTACCGGAACGACATGTATGGTACATACATGGCCAACATCTGTCAACACGGTCCTACAGGTGGCATCAATTTGTCCCAGGTTGGCCCATTGGATATCATGATGCTGTGTCACAGTCACCCCCCACAGTGACATGTGAGGACAGATGTGCCCCAGGCACCACAGCTCAACGACAGGCACATTCCCAGGGACCCTGTAATGCCACATGGACACTGGCATCACCTGGAGTATCATGTGTACACCACAGCAAAACAAACATGACCCCCACAGGTAGTGGCCACACTTGCCATGGCAGGACAGCCATGGACGTCTGTGACACACACGCACAACATCAGAGTCCATGCACACACAACGTGGATGTGGAGACTGTCTCCCATTGTGCACATGAAATCAGAGACATTGTAAACACTACATGCACAAAGACTGTGGAGGGCCATCACTATTGTGCCACTGGGACACCCTGGCTCAAACATACCGTCCCACATGGGACTCACGGGGTATGTGACATGACATACACAAACACCACTGTGAAATGTGACCATGACACATGCACAGATATGAACAGTTGCACATCACAGTGGTCACGTACACGTAACACCCAGGATCCTGTCCCCATGAACACGTGCACAGCCTGGGGGTGGCTGCCCACAGGTGACACCCACAGGACAACATGTACACCAACATACACACAATAGGAAATGCAGCCTTACATGCCTTATGATAAGGTTTGGACAGGCTGTCGTGATGTAGGTGTGCCCCTCACTCCCTGGGAGCTATCTGTGGCTGGCATATGTCCATCTGAGACAGGCATGCTGACCTATGCCAGTCACATATACAGTGATGCGTTGAACCGCAATGGACCGATCGGTGCCTCCGGCCGGCCCATTGCTTTCAATGTGTGCGGGTACGCGTTGTACCCCTGTGCGCGTTGAACTGCAATGGACCGATCGGTGCCTCCGGCCGGCCCATTGCTTTCAATGTGTGCGGGTACGCGTTGTACCCCTGTGCGCGTTGAACTGCAATGGACCGATCGGTGCCTCCGGCCGGCCCATTGCTTTCAATGTGTGCGGGTACGCGTTGTACCCCTGTGCGCGTTGAACTGCAATGGACCGATCGGTGCCTCCGGCCGGCCCATTGCTTTCAATGTGTGCGGGTACGCGTTGTACCCCTGTGCGCGTTGAACTGCAATGGACCGATCGGTGCCTCCGGCCGGCCCATTGCTTTCAATGTGTGCGGGTACGCGTTGTACCCCTGTGCGCGTTGTACTGCAATGGACCGATCGGTGCGCACCCATTGACAATGGGCTTGCCTGGCAACGGACGCGTTTTCGAATTTCGAACGAGTCGGTTGCTGGAAAATCAGTTGGTCACCCACAACAATGTTGCAAAATCAGGTATGTCATGAAGTTGAAGTTTTGAAGGATGCTGTGGGCGTGTTTTGGTGCTGCTATTCCATGGATTGGCCAGATTCAGAAGATGCAAACGACTTGGACCTATCACTTTGGACACAAGGGACAGTATCTGCCTCTCCAGCACATATATATTGCTGCCTGTTCCCCTGAGAGCCCACTTGCCTGCACTACATGCTCCAGGACGACATCTGCCACTGCACTGCTGCTGTCTCTGCCCCTCTGGACCCTGCAATGGCACGTACTGTGGAGAGAGCCCCAGCCTTCAGCCTTGAGGAGAACCAGGCCCTGCTGGACAGCCTACTTCCACAGTACAGCAAGCTGTATGGGACACCAGGGGAGCAGGTGAGTGTTCTGTGCACTGCCTTTCTGAATGTGCATTTTGTCTGACTAGCAAGGCTGAGAGTCAGCACGCCACTGGCTAGCAGGCTCACTGAGTAGTTGTCACCCCCCATAGTGTGTAGTGACTTGCACTGGACAGGTATGGTGCAGTGACAGTGCTTCTGAACAGGGTTTTACTCCCCATGCAATGATACCATGTAGTGACTTCTGGAAAACTGTCCATGGGCAGCCGTGCACTGCCTGTGTACACCATGTGCCCCTGTGATTGCGACATGTATATGCAACTGTGTCATGCACGGATATGTTGCATGTGTAGTAATGGCCTTATCACTTTGTCATCCTGACAGGCTTCTGCCCATCGGAAGCATGAGATATGGAAGGACATCGTCCGGGCTGTCCGGTCCGTGGGGGTCTACAAGCGCCGGATCCGCAACTGCCAAAAGAGGTGGCAGGACCTTCGGGGCTGGACCCGGAGGATTGAACGGGTCCAGCTGAAGCTGTCGCCTCCTCGCAGGAGGGGCAGAACACGGACCCTGACCCCCCACATGCTCAGGATCCTGGCGGTGGTCTTTCCAGACCTGGATGGGCAGCTGAAGGCCAGAGAGCAGCAAGGAGGGGGTGAGTCAAAGACTGCACTGTGTACTCTGTCTAACATGCTATGTGCCCTCCTCGGGCCTGGTTAAACTGCCACAGTACAGCAGTCATGTTGTCCAGGAGCCATGTCCCTCTATTGTGCACTGCCCACTCCTCATCTGATACCCAGGTGTGGCCCTTACATGCAGGGAATTCTGTCACTTAGGACTGTGTCCTTGCAGTTTGCTTGACTCAAGGTGGGAGACAGCATCTGTTTCCCTGACTCTGTGGTGGGCATCATGGGTGGGTCCATTGCTTACACAATGCCTGTATTCTGACATGTATTCAGCGTGTTACTTTGATCTGTGGTCCAATTGCTGAGCTGATCCACCACATGTGGCTGGGGTATCTGGCACACACCCATGCTGCGGGTGGGAACAATGTTTGGGCCCCAGGAGTATGTATATGACGTGTGTCACACATACTCAGCCAGCTGCCTACAGTCCAGGGCTCATCCCTCATTCATGTGGGGCTGGACAGTCATGCCTACTCCAGGCCATACAATACACTCTGTACTCCCACTCCCGTGTATCAGCGGACACATTGTGCACAGTGATTTGACCCCTCAGGTGTCTGCCTCTGTGTCAGTGTGCTGTAGATTAGTCGCCAGGACTGCTGTGGAGTTTCTTGGTAGGGGCTCAGCATGCCACTGGAGATGTGACCATAGGAGACGATACTTGTGTGACACATAGGTGTCTGATCAGCTGCCCATGCAGACTGGGGCATGTAAATGTGAAGTTCAGGCAGCTGTTCCCCATGCACAGCAGAGTGTGAGGGGCTCAGGTTCAGAGGGTAGTGTCACAGGTCTCCCATATGTCCAATAGGTATGACCTGGACAGATGAGGGTTAAGAGGATGTGTTGTGGGGGGATGTACATGTGCACTTGTGCAGCTCCAGGACTTGCATTCCCCATGACCTACTATTGTGACACAGTGCAGAGTGTTGTTGTCTGGCTGCAAAGTCATACATCACTGAGACAGTGATGTATGACTTTGCAGTCATGCCTCCGCCATGGCATGTGTCTACTGATTGGTGAGCCTGCAGGGGAGTGACATGTGCTACATGCACACCATAGTGGCGCTGGCTATCAGGACATGGGTGCATCATGGTGTCTGTCGCTGGTATGCATCACATGCATTTCCTATTTGACTCTGGGCATCCCTTTCATCCGGAAACCTGTACTGACTCAGTGGCAAGAGCTGTGATGTGTCCACACCGTGTCCTCTGCACTGTCCAACTACTGTGTACTTGGTGCATGTGTCAACACTGGGGTGTTGCAATCCAACAGACACCAGACAGATGGGTGCAAGGCCATGTGGGATGTGAGTGCCATGCTTGGCATTAGACTGACAATTGACTTCTCCTGTTCAGTTAGGGCACTTTTAGCAATGTACAACTGATGATGCCAGGGCTTGCTCTGTGATGTGCTGTGCTCACAGTGGTGTGTGCGTTATGTGCAGGTGACTGATGTCTGTCTGTATCCCCATTGTTTGCAGATACATCCACGGCCACGGAAGGGGACAGCTCCACGGACCAGGAGGAGCCTGAGAGCCAGACTGGGTCAGCAGCCGAGGAGTGGTCGGAGGGACCCAGTGGCACGGAGGGCGAGGGGAGCCACACCGAGGAGTCCTCAGCAGCATCCACCTCAGCTGAGGACCAGAGCAACTCGGAGGATGACTCCCTTGTGGAGGCGGGTGTCAGCAGCCACCACACCCCAGCTAGTGTTGCTGTCCCCGCCACCACCAGCACCACCACCGCCCTCCCATCGGCTCCCATTCCCCAGGTCCGTGGAGGCTCCCATGTCCGGGAGCGTGTTTCCTTTGGGCCAGGCACCGCACCCCCTGCCCCTGTGTCCCCTGCTGCCCTGAGTGAGGAGTCTGTGTACCTCCTTCGCCAGCTCCATGTAGGGCAGACAGCCATGCTGAGTGTCCTCCATGCGCACACCGCGCTGTTGACTCAGCTGGTGTCGTTCATGGAGGGCATCTCATCGGGCATGTCTGACCTACAGAGGGGCAATAGGTCCATGGACTCCTCCCTGACGGCAGCAGTGTCCCTCCTCAAACGGTCCCTCACCCCTCCTGCCTCTGCTCCATCCACACTCCCCAGCACCTTACCCGTCCCAAGCACACACACACCGGCACAGGCACACACCAGCACACACACATCCAGCACACTGACACACACGCCAATGACAAAACGCACACGCACGCACATTCAGGGGACTGAAGCCAGACTCACAGGGGATGGGGCCCTGGAACACACACACGCATCCACATGCACTGCGCAGTCCTCAGTTCCCTCTCCCTCCAAAGCACCCTCCCTTGCCTCACATGCAACCCCAAAGTCACAGCAGCTCTTCCTCTGTGACCTCGGCCTCTTCCCCACCGATGAAGCTGCTCCAGCATCCCGGGGGAAGAGGAAGCCCACCCACACGGAGCAGAGTGCCCCTCGCCCCCGGACACCCTCCCCCAGGCGCAGACGGACTGAGGCCCCCACCCGCAAGTCCCCCCGGAGTGGTAAGAGCAAGACCCCACCACCGCCCTGCAGCTCAGGCACAAGGTCTCTGTCCTCCATCCCTCAGGCCCCCACTGCACAGGTGCCCCCACCACACCCTGCCCCAGGTTCCCCCACCCACAGATATACCATCCCCAAGAGGATCCGGCCTTCTCCCCCTGCCACTTGCTCTCCCAGCACCACACCCCCGCTGCGCTTGTCTGTGCCACTGATGTGGTGAGGGTGTCCTCCCCTCTGTCCAACCCACCTTGCCTGTTCCCCATTCTCCTCCCCTGGAGGTAGGCACTGCAGTGGAGTCCACTACCGCCCTGTCTGACTTGGGCACTGCAGTGGCGGACCTGTCCACCCCATCTGCAGGGTCCACTGCAGTTGTGCCGGCACCCACGACATCTGAGTCATGCCCCCAGTTGTGCCGGCACACACCATGTCAGACACCTCCACTGCAGTTGTCAGTGGCTCTCCAGCACCCACCACCCCTTCCCTGACTCCCCTGGTGAGCCCTGATCCTGTCCCTGCGGTGCCTGGCCTGCCCCCCGGTTGCCCCTCCTAGTGGATTGTCCCTGGTTTTGTGCAGGCATGCGTAGGGTGACATCTGCCAGTGTCACCCTGTTTGAACTTTGACAATGGACTGGCCATTGGCCTTTGCTCTAAATTTTTCTGGACGTCGTTATCAAACAACACATATGCTGAATAAAGCAACTTTCTTTTCTCTAGTGCTCATGCTTCAGATGTACATGTTGTTGGTGCTGCTAACCATGCCCTTGCTGCAGTGATGGTGATATCTGGTCTCATGATTATGAAGTGTTACTGTGCAGGAACCCATGTGGTCCAGGGGGAATGTGTCCTATCATGTGGTGTATCCATGTCATCAATAGCAGCATCTGAGGGTGTCATGTGTTCAGTATTTGGCAATGGGTTTCCTACTTACATTGGCAATTTCATATCTGTGGCTTCCACCCCTGCACATCTGTTGTGCCTGCCATCGTTGCATTTGTCTACTTCCCTGACCGTGTTGCCATCTCCAGTGGACATGCAGGTTTGGGCATCAATGGGGAGGGACTCATCCGTGTAGTCAGTGCAACATTGCTATACAAGTGTGTTGGATCTGTGCTGATGATTCCGTTGGCACATCCATGACCAGGCTGATGTGATGGGAGCCCTCATTTTGTGCTAATTGTTGATTGTGTGACCAAGTGCTCAGCTGACATGATGGGGCCCTACTGAGGCAACATATGGCACAGCTTTCCTCACACAGGAGTGGAGTCCCCTCATGGCAGTGTGTACACGTGTGACATTGCCTGCGCCCAAGGTGTGTGTTGTATGTGCATGTCTGTGTGTTCACTTTCATTCATCTGCGCATGCTGTGATCCCTAGTGTTGTACCTGTTTGTGATGCTTGCTGACTTGAGCTATGTTCCCCAAAGTCTTCTCCCTGTGTTCTCTGTGATGTGGGTGCATGGCACATTACTGGTCATCAGGGTGTCACCCATAGGTGTGTTTGCTGTCAGGGCTGAGTTTGTGTGCAGACGCAGATGGGTCACAGTCAGGTTTCCCCTTGGCACTTGTTGTTTGCCCCTGTCATGTGATTTCCAGTTTGTGTTATCTTTCAGTGATTGTGACACGTTGTGTGTGTGACTGATGGCACTCCTCAGGGTCCGGGCTGCAATGTTGGTTGTTGTCTATGTGTGTTCTTTGTGGGTGACCTTGGCTTCTTCATTGGTGTGTGACTGTGGCTGGGATCCCATTGGTCGGTGTGGTATTGCCGTCATGTCCATGTACAGCGTAGTGTGCAGTGTGTCAGACATTCAGGAGTCTTGTTGAGTGTCCATGTGTGATGTGTTTCTACACCTTGGTTCCCACCCACCACCCTGGAATAGTCATGGGTGCATGTGCAATGTCACCAGTGCATGTGTACTTCACTGCTGCACATTGTTGGAGGTCGAGGGTGTGGTGTTGAGTGTGTGCAGATGAGAGTTGTTGCCCGGCTAGGCCCCTGCCTCCATGTTGGCCTTGGCTTACTGGCCATGCTGATTGATTTGTGCTTGTGTAGGTGTGATGGTAGTTTGTTGCTCAGGACACCTGACTGTGGTTCACAGTGTGAACGACATTTAGCTTTGTCATCACAGTGGTATTTTTATTCAGCCCAGGGTCACCACATTGTGGGGGCCCTGGGGGTGGTGCTGTGGTGTGTCTGTGACTTGCTGTGTCAGTTGTTGTTCCTACGTGCCTGTGTGACATGTGTGTTTTGTGCTCCCTCTCACCTGACAATGCCTGCTTGCCCACATAGGGGATTTGGATCCATGAGTTACCTTAGTGTGGCAGTGTATGCACATCTGTATGATTGGTATTCAGCTCTCCTCATGTGTTGTGTGGTTGCCTGGGGACACTGGCACCCCCACCCCTCACCTGCTGTGTATGATGACAGTGTTGGTCTGCCTGTTTGTGTTTGTGCATCTGCACCACTGCATTGGCATATCTTGGGTGTGCCATTGGCTGTATGTTGTTTGGTGTGTTTCCCCTGCTGTCCCTGGGACTCCTAGGTCATCGGTCAGCACAGTGATCATGGTTTGTGTGTCCCATTGCTGCCATGGTATGGTATCTGTTCACCTCACATCTGCTGTCTCCACAGGGTATCTGCATTTGTGTGCCCATTGGTGCAAATATGTGGTTCTGCATTCTGATGGTCACTTCTGTCATTGTGTCATTGATGACTGTTGACGGTCTCAGCCCCCATGGGTGTTGTTTGTCTGCACATGGCCAAAGGAATGTTTCATTTGCACTGCAGTATTTGGCTCCCCCAATTTATGTTGCAATGGGACACATACACTACTTTGCCACAGATGAGTTTTTGGTTCTGTGACCAGGAATGATCCATGCAGTTTGGCAGTTGCAGCTCTTTCTTTGTCAACAATTACCTTTTGGTCACTGTGATGATGAGGGTGTAGACCCCATTGCCACAATGGTCAAAATGTGCTTCAGCTATGGACCCCACACTTGCCTTTTGGTCACTGTGATGATGGGGGTTTAGACCCCATTGCCACAATGGTCAAAATGTGCTTCAGCTATGGACCCCATACTTGCCTTTTGGTCACTGTGATGATGAGGGTGTAGACCCCATTGCCACAATGGTCAAAATGTGCTTCAGCTATGGACCCCACACTTGCCTTTTGGTCACTGTGATGATGGGGGTTTAGACCCCATTGCCACAATGGTCAAAATGTGCTTCAGCTATGGACCCCACACTTGCCTTTTGGTCACTGTGATGATGGGGGTTTAGACCCCATTGCCACAATGGTCAAAATGTGACTCAGCTATGGACCCCACACTTGCCTTTTGGTCACTGTGATGATGGGGGTTTAGACCCCATTGCCACAATGGTCAAAATGTGCTTCAGCTATGGACCCCACACTTGCCTTTTGGTCACTGTGATGATGGGGGTTTAGACCCCATTGCCACAATGGTCAAAATGTGACTCAGCTATGGACCCCACACTTGCCTTTTGGTCACTGTGATGATGGGGGTTTAGACCCCATTGCCACAATGGTCAAAATGTGCTTCAGCTATGGACCCCATACTTGCCTTTTGGTCACTGTGATGATGAGGGTGTAGACCCCATTGCCACAATGGTCAAAATGTGCTTCAGCTATGGACCCCACACTTACCTTTTGGTCACTGTGATGATGGGGGTTTAGGCCCCATTGCCACAATGGTCATGGGCTGCTTGCATTGTGGGTGCCACACACATATATGTGTGGCACATGTGCTAGGGGGTCACATTGTATGTTGAAAGTCATGTTCGGTGTTGTAGGCATTTGACACAGCCTACACACGCTTGTCATGGTGGTGGGGGGATGTCTTAATCTTGCATTCCCTAGGTTGTGGTGTGCTTGTTGTGTCATGCATTGTCCATCCTATGAGTGGGGGTGGTAGTAGTGGTAGGCATCCAGCCCCCCTGGCTAAGGGTGGTAGTAGTGGTAGGGCATCCTGCCCCCTGGGTGAGGGTGGTAGTAGTGGTAGGCATCCTGCCCCCCTGGGTGAGGGTGGTAGTGGTGGTAGGCATCCTGCCCCCCTGGGTGAGGGTGGTAGTAGTGGTGGGCATCCTGCCCCCTGGCTAAGGGTGGTAGTAGTGGAAGGCATCCTGCCCCCCTGGGTGAGGGTGGTAGTAGTGGTAGGCATCCTGCCCCCCGTGGGTGAGGGTGGTAGTAGTGGTGGGCATCCTGCCCCCTGGCTAAGGGTGGTAGTAGTGGTAGGCATCCTGCCCCCTGGCTAAGGGTGGTAGTAGTGGTAGGCATCCTGCCCCCTGGGTGAGGGTGGTAGTAGTGGTAGGCATCCTGCCCCCCTGGGTGAGGGTGGTAGTAGTGGTGGGCATCCTGCCCCCCTGGCTAAGGGTGGTAGTAGTGGTAGGCATCCTGCCCCCCTGGGTGAGGGTGGTAGTGGTGGTAGGCATCCTGCCCCCCTGGGTGAGGGTGGTAGTAGTGGTAGGCATCCTGCCCCCGTGGGTGAGGGTGGTAGTAGTGGTGGGCATCCTGCCCCCCGTGGGTGAGGGTGGTAGTAGTGGTGGGCATCCTGCCCCCTGGCTAAGGGTGGTAGTAGTGGTAGGCATCCTGCCCCCCGTGGGTGAGGGTGGTAGTAGTGGTGGGCATCCTGCCCCCTGGCTAAGGGTGGTAGTAGTGGTAGGCATCCTGCCCCCGTGGGTGAGGGTGGTAGTAGTGGTGAGCATCCAGCCCCCCTGGCTAAGGGTGGTAGTAGTGGTAGGCATCCTGCCCCCCGTGGGTGAGGGTGGTAGTAGTGGTGGGCATCCTGCCCCCTGGCTAAGGGTGGTAGTAGTGGTAGGCACCCCCCTGGGTGAGGGTGGTAGTAGTGGTAGGCATCCTGCCCCCCCTGGGTGAGGGTGGTAGTAGTGGTAGGCATCCAGCCCCCCTGGCTAAGGGTGGTAGTAGTGGTAGGCATCCTGCCCCCCGTGGGTGAGGGTGGTAGTAGTGGTGGGCATCCTGCCCCCCTGGCTAAGGGTGGTAGTAGTGGTAGGCATCCTGCCCCCTGGCTAAGGGTGGTAGTAGTGGTAGGCATCCTGCCCCCCTGGGTGAGGGTGGTAGTAGTGGTAGGCATCCTGCCCCCCTGGGTGAGGGTGGTAGTAGTGGTAGGCATCCTGCCCCCCTGGGTGAGGGTGGTAGTAGTGGTGGGCATCCTGCCCCCCTGGCTAAGGGTGGTAGTAGTGGTAGGCATCCTGCCCCCCGTGGGTGAGGGTGGTAGTAGTGGTAGGCATCCTGCCCCCCCTGGGTGAGGGTGGTAGTAGTGGTGGGCATCCTGCCCCCTGGCTAAGGGTGGTAGTAGTGGTAGGCATCCTGCCCCCTGGCTAAGGGTGGTAGTAGTGGTAGGCATCCTGCCCCCCTGGGTGAGGGTGGTAGTAGTGGTAGGCATCCTGCCCCCCTGGGTGAGGGTGGTAGTAGTGGTGGGCATCCTGCCCCCCTGGCTAAGGGTGGTAGTAGTGGTAGGCATCCTGCCCCCCGTGGGTGAGGGTGGTAGTAGTGGTGGGCATCCTGCCCCCCTGGCTAAGGGTGGTAGTAGTGGTAGGCATCCTGCCCCCCCTGGCTAAGGGTGGTAGTAGTGGTAGGCATCCTGCCCCCTGGGTGAGGGTGGTAGTAGTGGTAGGCATCCTGCCCCCTGGGTGAGGGTGGTAGTAGTGGTAGGCATCCTGCCCCCCGTGGGTGAGGGTGGTAGTAGTGGTGGGCATCCTGCCCCCTGGCTAAGGGTGGTAGTAGTGGTAGGCATCCAACCCCCTGGGTTGGGGTGGTGGTGCGCATTCAGGCCCCTGTGTGCATATGTGGCATTGGTGATGGGCATCCCGCCCCTATGGTGCTGCTGTTGCTGGTGTAAGTATATTCAGATTCCCCGTGTATGTGTGTGATGTGTCGTGTACGTGTTGTATGTGTTTTGTGGTTGGTGTCTGACTTACCTTCTGCGCCGTACGCGTCCGTGCCTGTTCCGGTAGTAGATGTAGAATATTGGTATGATCGGGACGAAGGGATTCATGGTTGGTTCGTGTCGTTCGTCCTTCTCGTTGCTTCGCGTCGTCCTCGCCGCTTCGCTCGTCCTCGTCGCTTCGCGTCGTCCTCGTCGGTGCCGTGTTCGTCTCGTAGCCGTGGATCGTGTTGTGGCGCGATTCGGAGCTTATGTGCGCCTCTCCCGGATGCTTTGACGTGTCGTACTTGTCCGGCCGGACGGGGCTGCATTTTCCCTTCCGTGCGACTCGATTCGGCGTTTCCGGATTCGCCTCGGTCGGAGAACAGGACCTGGTTTGGGTGAGTACGGCTCGGCCGGATTTTTTGCTGTTGTGCGCATCGTACTTGCTCGTTCGGTGTGCTGTACGGATCGGTCGGGAAACAGGCTTTCGCATGGCTTTTTTCCCGACCGAATGGTATTGGGTGCGCCTCCGACCGAGATCGGAATCGGCCCCTATGACTTTCTTTATCTCTATAAAAACAAACCTAGAAGCACTCATCCATATCTGTCCTTCACTAATACCTGCATTGTTCGTCGCACATCACATACATAGCCCTTATAACCGCCTTGTAACAGAAGCACAAAAAAATCAGACATGTTGTATTACTGTTGATTTTACTACTCTTTTATATAGACAGATTGATTGCTTCAGCTGGAGCACAAGTGATTGCAATTGAGGCAGGTCATACAACACAAATCTCCTACACAGATTAGTATGTCCTTATACTAATAAGCTGACTAATACACGATAGAGGATTGTCTTACTTGCGTTTGTATCCGAAACATAAATGTCAATATGTTATGTATACTGGTACAATAATATATACTAATGCTTATATTTATAACTTTTAAAACCCTGTGTTGTTGTCCCTTCCACCATCTGCCACAACATTGACTTCTGCTCCTAGCATTGCTACAACACCAGGACTGGCACCACACAACAGATGGCTGGTACGCACTGGTAAGTTCAATTTCTGCAGTTTTGCCTAAGGATCTAATATCTCTAATTCTTACTGACACAGTAGCTGTATGTCGTTTCTCATACATCTCTGTTGCCAACATGCTCAATATGTTAGCCTATTCTTTTAAACATTTTATTGGCATCCACAGTGGCTCTCAAATTTGGCAATGTTACGGTAGAACTATATGATATGTGAGTCCTTGTTTTAACTATTAGAGTATCAGTTTGTGTGTCCTTCAAAATGAATAGTGTAATCATTTACCTAGCATCTTCATCTTTGATTTATAATGACTTACTCTTGTATGTATGTCTCACTCTCTTGTCAGCTTCTGTCATACATCAGCCCCTGGAGTCAACTTTTAAAACATCCTCAATACAGACATCTGGGGACATCCTGACAGCATCAATTAGGATCTCTACTGTCCATCCACTAGGTAATTCTGGGATCAATCAATCAATCAATCATGTCACTTATAAAGCGCACTACATACCCGCGAGGGTCTCAAGGCGCTGGGGGAAGAGGGGGGTGGTGCTGCTACTGATCGAAGAGCCATGTCTTGAGGAGTCTTCTGAAGGCCAGTAGGTCTTGGGTCTGTCGGAGGTTGGTGGGGAGGGTGTTCCAGGTCTTGGCGGCGAGGTGGGAGAAGGATCTGCCGCCGGCGGTCGTTCTCCGGATGCGGGGGACTGTGGCGAGGGCGAGGCTGGTCGAGCGGAGCTGGCGGGTGGGGGTGTAGAAGCTGAGTCGTCTGTTGAGGTAGGCTGGTCCGGAGTTGTGGAGTGCTTTGTGTGCGTGGGTGAGGAGCTTGAAGGTTATCCTCTTGTTGACAGGGAGCCAGTGCAGGTCTCTCAGGTGGGGTGTGATGTGGCTGCGTCGGGGGATGTCGAGGATAAGACGTGCAGAGGCGTTCTGGATGCGTTGCAGCCGTCTCAGGAGCTTAGCCGTCGTTCCTGCGTAGAGGGCATTTCCGTAGTCCAGACTGCTGGTGACGAGGGCCTGGGTGACTGTTTTTCTTGTTTCGGTGGGGATCCACTTGAAGATCCTGCGGAGCATTCGGAGGATGTTGAAGCAGGATGAGGAAACGGCGTTGACCTGCTTAGTCATGGAGAGGGTGGGGTCGAGGATGACCCCTAGGTTGCGTACGTGGTCGGTGGGTGGCGGGGCTGTTCCCAGTGATGTTGGCCACCAGGAGTCGTCCCAGGCTGAAGGGTTGGAACCAAGGGAACCTATGATATCAACTTCTACATCTCATCATTTGTCCTTTCACTAACTCTTTTATGTATAATGTTTAAATATGTATTTCATGGTGGTATACAAGATCCTGTATGTCTCTCTCATGTATCTGCATTTGTGGTCATGATGACTTACATAGATTGACAATATTAATTGAACCTACATCTTATCTCTATAACAGCAGAATCTGGACATACTTTGGAAACACCTTCTACAAGGACTTTGTTCAGCAGCTTACCTAACTGGAGATCTCCAAAATAATAATCTCTGTGGCTGGAGCTCGTGAGTTCACATTGTTGAGCTATAATAATCTAATCCATGGATCAGCTCTTAGGGGCCGATTCACAGAACTAATCTGAGATAAAATCCTAAACTTACTACTTTTGGTATTCACAGAAGGCATTTAGTAGTTGTAAAGTTAGGACTCCTAACTTTACTACTACTAAACTGAGACAAAATCCTAACTTTATGACTTTCGGTATTCACAAAAGGCATTTAGTAGTAGTAAAGTTAGGAGTCCTAACTTTACTACAATTTAGGGGCCGATTCCGATCCTGGTCGGAAACCGTTCCGACCGACACGGACCGGGACTGTATTCCGACCGACACGTACATGCGCTGTACGACTGGCGTAGTACGATGCAATGCGTGTGAAATACAATTGACTCGCACGGAGCACAATACGTACGACCAACACATACGGAAACCAGTGACTCGGCCGTAAAAGAGCCCGACACGACCGACTCGTACGCGAACGCTGCAACTTAGCATAACGTGAGTGGGAAAGACTCGGACTACCCCGCAAATGCTGCTAAAAGCTTCCGTCGCGGTCAAGTGAACGTCTCCGTCATGCTGAACTAAATCAAACAGAAACAGACAGAAAAAGACCAAACAAGCATTGTCAAAGGCAAAAAGAACAAATAATTATCAAAGACACACCCACAACTCAACCTACATCAAGGGCCAAAATCCTTACCATGATCCTTTGCAAATTCTACAGACCTGGCAGCAGAGAACACCACTACACTGCACTGAGATACACACTCACAACTCACCCACCACACAACCTTTACACCATTAGCACCTCTCAAAAAGCACTCTCACAAACACCCAGCTTAACTTATACTCACTCACCCTCACTTTCACACTCACACACACATCCATCTCCACCACCACCCATCACCATGCCCCCAAAGAAGAATCCAAAGTTCACAGATAGTGAGTTGGAAGTCATGGTAGATGAAATTCTCAGAGTAGAGCCACAGTTATTTGGCACATTGGTCCAACATACCCCCATGTCCCAGAAAACAAAGATGTGGGAGAGGATTGTCAACAAGGTGAATGCACAAGCACCTTGCCTGCGCACAATGGAGGATATCAGGAACAGGTACTATGATGTGCGAAGGAGGGTCAAGAAGCTGATTGGCAGAGACCATGCCCTGAGCCAGCGGACCGGCGGTGGCCCTCCTGTAAAACCTACGCACTTCACTTCCTGGGAGGAGAAGGTGTGGGCCATCCTTCCACCGGAGGGCATCCATGGATTAACAGGAATACCAGAGCCTGGTGAGTACATAACCAACTAGCCAATATTGTGAGACAATACACACACACAGACATCACTGTCAAGGGGACAGTGAAACCAATCACTGTTAGCAAAGCCATATCAACCGAAAGCTAATTATCCTGTGATGTGTATGCCAGTTAGATAAACAAAATACCTGCAATCTCAGAGTAATATGGAACTATGTCATAACATGTACAAACTCACTAACAAATACAGCAAGGCATTGGCCTCAAATCACCAACAAACACTGTCAGCCATCTTGCCAGCACTGTTACACTACCTCACAGGGAAGCTGAGTCACAGGAAAGAAGGTTGGGTTTTCTGGCAAGGTGGGTGTAGCCAAAAGCATGATGGGAGTCGTAGTCACAGCAAACAGTCCTCCTCCCACATGGCCCATCAAGCCCACCTTCAACTATGCTCAGCACACAGGGAGTGGAAAGGTACTGCCAAGATGGCTGACACTGGGCTCTGCTGTGGGAAGTACAAGGCCCTGTTGGGAGTACTGCTCAAACAAACACCAGGACACCACTGGCTGACATCTTGCCAGCACTGTTACACTACCTCACAGGGAAACTGATTCACAGGAAGGAAGGTTGGGTTTTCTGGGAAGGTGGGTGTAGCCAAAAGCATGATGGGAGTTGTAGTCACAGCCAACAGTCCTCCTCCCACATGGCCCATCAAGCCCACCCTGAACCATGCTCATCTCACAGGGAGTGGAAAAGAACTGCCAAGATGGCTGACACTGGGCTCTGCTGTGGGGAGTACAAGGCCCTGTTGGGAGTACTGCTCAAACAAACACCAGGACACCACTGGCTGAAATCCTGAACGTAAACTTTGACTCCCTGTAATGGAAGCATGGTTCATGGGGGATTATCTGGGCTCTGGGGGAGAAGGAGGTTCTGCAATGACTCCAACTGCTATCAAGGCCTGCTCCACACACACCTTCTCAGCCAGAACAAATAGCACTCTTGGGACCAGTCACTCCATGACAGTGAAAGTAAATGCCCTGGAAAGATGGCTGACACATGGGCCTGATGTATGAATTGGCCGCAAGTCACACCTAGGCACTGGCCCTCTCACACACGTTCACACTCACAGGCATCTTAACTGTATATTTCCACTCACTGTCTGGGGATGCATTGTCCCAGGGGTGCTCCCTGTCCTGGCTGTGAAGGTGTGTGGAGTACAGGACAAGTGGTGAGATGCAGACATAGCACACATCAATACACACACACAAAACTACATATACATCATGGACAAGGGATACCTGACAGTGAATGGAATGGCCACAGAAAGATAGCTGACACTGTTGCATGGTGTCATTCACACAAAGCGCTGTTGTGAGCTGCTTTCTACTCCTACATCATGCAGCGTTGTCAGCATCCTTGACACAACACTCCCCTCACTGTCATTGACACTTTCAACACAAGGAGTAATCTGGACTGGGTTGGATGAGGCGTTCAACTTACAGCAGCATAACTCAAACACACAAATCTCTGGACCTCACTGTTATGAGCATGGAAAAGCAAGAAAGCAGCCTTAGTTAACTCATCTTACCATGGAGGACATTGACAAGATAAATGACGTTATCACGTACAAAGCTCAGTAGCAACATCATTTGCTACGGTAACACAATCACATGTTTGCAATGAGATGAGAACTAGGAACACATATAACAAAATAGTATATCTCAATTAATCACATACATACCGGACTGTGACTATGTCGTCAGACACACCAATGTGACTCAAAACTACATGCACAAATGCCAGCACACATGCACAAATCTTGCAACACATCATAAGAGGAAGTGCACGTATGTCATTGTTAAAGCACAAATGTTGAAAAGAACAACACACCTGTGTCAGGCACAGGATGGCACTTGAGTTGCAATGGCTATGTACAGTCAATGAATCAATACATGAGCTGGTCATGCACAAAGCTCTACGTGCCCATCAAAACGCTTCAGGTTGTAATTACAATGTTCTTAACCAATATAGGCCTCGGTCTGTGACAATTGAGGACAATGCAATGTACATACACTCATCATGAAGTACAATAGCAACTGTAATGTGTGTGATCCGTTGATGTGTGCAGAACCACAACATACATTGTATGTTTCTCCTACCCACAGGGCCTGCTGGGGACACTGCAGGAACAGAACAAGAATCCCAGTCCCAGACTCTGGTTGACCCTGAGCTCTCCAGTGTGGATGTCTCTCTGTCCTCTTCGGACGACGATGAACGACCTGGCCCCTCCGGGGTGGATCAGCATGCAGCACCAGCAGCTGTAACTTCAGCACCCCCTGCTACCACTCCTGCTACATCTGCCAGCACCCAGATGACCTCTACCAACACGGACAGAGCAAGTCAAGAAAACACTGACGGCACAGCTACACAGGGCACTCTGGAGTTGGCGTACAACAACACCAGTGTCAACAGTGAAGGAGGCTCAGTGTTGTCTGTGTCTGCAACGGCAGGTCGTGCTCGTGTGGGTAGGGGTGGTGTGAGGGTGTGCAGGGTGAGGTCACGTCCTGAAGATGGTGCTGCTGCGCAAGATGACCCACAGTTAGGATGCATCATAAATGCATACCAAGAATGCACCGGAGTCTTTTGCCAAGTAGTGGGGATCCTCAAGGTCATGCAACAACAGCAGGCTGCCCATCATTCAAAATTGGACTCCCACATGTCCAGGATGGAGACCCACATGTCTAGGATGGGGTCTAAAATGGATAAAATGGATGACCTCACTGCGGTGCACAGGGACATACTCACATGCCTCCGCCAGATTGCTGACAACATGACCACACCTCCCTGTGTGCCCACTACATCTGTTGCCACAACATCTGCAACTGCCACAGGGAGGGATGAGGACTCTGGCGGAGAGTCCCCGGCACCGCAGCAGCCTGCACCTGAGGGTCCCCCTCAAAAGAAGAAGAGGGGTCGTCCGAAGAAGGACAAGTGAGAGACAGATGGCCACGCATACCCCCCAGGAAGTGAACACCTGCTTCTATATTCCCCATTGTGTGCAAAGTGTTCACCTTGTTGGCTGTCACTGAACTCTCCCACATGTGAGGGAGGGTCTAAGTTGGAACATTGAATCAAATGACTGTGGACTTGGCTCTGAAAATTTCATCTATTAACACTAACAACTCCTCTATGCATTTTGGATTTCTATCACACTGTCCAGCACTATCAATTATGTGTACTATTTTCACACATGCATCTAAATTAAATCATAATCACACAATACTTGCCTCTGTCGTGAATGAAACTTGGTTTGTGACATAAAGATGAGGACCTCCTAAACAAAGACTGTGCAGGAAAACAACAACAGCAATTTAAACACAGTCTTGTGAGTCATGGTGATGTGACACATATGAGAGATACACACTACAAGGTCAACACAACACAAAATTCCCATGGCACACATACTCATTGCCTCCACTATTGTGAACTGAAAAGACACTGAAATGCACATACACTAAACTCATTCTGAGAAAGTGGCAATCAAGCCACAGGTACAGTATGCAAATGAATGTTGGATGTGTGTATATAGACGAGGCACACCCCAATGTGGAGCACAGGTTTATTACACAATCACAACATGTTGCCTCCACAACAGATGCAAGGTAACCTCACGTGACAATGAGCACAAAGTAACCAAGAGGGTCAGAAATGTCAGTACTTGGGTGTGTGGCACCGTTTCGTGTTTCCAAGAAAAGTTGCACTCTGTAACAGCATTGTGTGTTTTGGAGGTCACATGTCACCAGACAACAACCAAAGGACCCTGTGAAGGGCAGGCATACAACAGACTTGAAATACAAAAATAACTGCATACATCTCCAATAGACATTCCAAACACAAGTGTAATGATTTGTGAAAACAACCTAGGACTCATGTCAACACTGCAATGGTGAACATACTAACTCAACGGACACATAACTGCAAGGATGATGTCAAATAGCATGCAGCCACACATATGCAGGGGCATTTCACTACATACACATATCAGGCAAAGAAAAAGCTTAGACAACTCATCACTGTATACTCACAATCATGAGAAAAAGTTGTTGATGAGCTGTGTCCGAACATCCCCCTCAACCTCATCATCACTGGCAACATGACCTAGGGCTGGATCCTCCCCTGCTGGAGGCTGCTGGTCGGCATCATCTTGGATGAGAGGTAGCTCTTCCCTCACTGCCAGGTTGTGTAACATGCAACACACAATGATGATCCTACACACCTTTTCTGGTGCATATTGTAGGGCCCCTCCTGTCCGGTCCAGGCAGCGAAATCTGCTTTTCAGTAGTCCAAATGTCCGCTCTATCACTTGCCTGGTCTGCCCATGTGCCTCATTAAAACGTATCTCAGCAGGGGTAACAGGGTTCCTGAGTGGTGTCAGCAACCACGGCATATTGGGGTATCCGGAGTCACCTACATACAAACAAACATATCATGGGTCTGAAAAGAGGGAAAAATCTGAGATACAAAAAGCACACACGGTAAACAGACATTACACACCGACAAGCCAGGCACGCTGATTTTGCAGCTGTGACATCATCTGTGGGATCCTACTATTCCTCATGATGTATGCATCGTGTGCGGATCCTGGGAACCGTGCACAGACATGTGATATTGTCATGTCAGGCAGACATACCACCAGGGCATTGATGGAGTGAAAATGCTTACGGTTCCTGTATGTCTGTTCATTTGCTTGTGGTGGTACCGAAGCCACAGGTGTCCCATCTATGGAGCCAATGACATGTGGCATCCTTCCCAGAGCATAAAAGTCACTCTTGACGTCAGGAAATTGTCGTGGTGTTGGGAATTTGATGTACCGGTTCAGCAAATTCAACATTCCCTCCAAAACATCCCGGAGCACACGGCTAAACATTGTCTGTGACATCCTACCAGCAGTAGCCACAGTGTTCTGGAAGGTTCCCGTGGCAGAGAAATGTAGGGCTGCCATCACCTTCACCTTCACCTTGGGGTCAGCGCTGATGGATATGGCCGTCCAGGCTGCAAATGTGGGGCCAACTGCTCTGCCAACTCCTCAATTAGTGGTCTGGTGAAGCAGTAACGTTGGATGCAGTCACGTTCAGCCATGGTTGCTAGGTCTGGGAAGGGTCTGTGGACAGCTGGTCTCCTGCGGTACACAGGCGGGCAAAGGAAGAATATCATTTCCCTTTCATATGTGGCAATGAACATGCAAAATATCACATACTACATCATAGCAAGACTCAATGAAGTCAGGTGTGTGCTGTTGAGCATGACACATATGCCAGCTATGTGCCCCTCGCTGAACATTTCAGCTCCTGATGGTTAAACTACAAGTGCGATGCTGTGCTGTGAACAATCTATGGGGTCTGTCCCAGTACATCTGAACAAATGTCACATAACAAACACACACCTCAGTGACTAGCGAAGATAGATGTGTTGTCCAATTGACAGGTGTTTGTGAGGTACACACACAGGGATCTTGTAATGCCACATGGACACTGTCATTATGTAACGTCTGATGTACACGTACCATCACACCCATGAAACACACATGATGTGCTCCCAGATTTGTTTGCTTGGCAAACATGTATGTCTGTGACACACAGACACAGCAGCAACTCACATGCCAAATACAGATGGATGTGTGAAGCGATTTACATCTACAACATGCAAAAAGAATTATATGCGTAGCCCAATACGCAAATGCTCAGGATTAACCCCACATTAGTAGCTCAGGAACACTTTCTAACACACAGTCCATTACAGCTGTAATTCAGGGTGTATCTAACATGTGATCACGCAATGGGCCCCTGGAACTGTGTCCATGCCTAGGGTGGTGATCTGCAAAGTTGTCACTCACAGTTGTGATGTGCATCACACACAATGGATTTTGTCCCCATGAAACATGGCTCATCATGGGAGTGTGTGCTACAAAGAGCCCTGTCCAATCTGAAATGTGAACCTATGTACCCACACATGTAATGAAGCAGGAAATGCGGATTCCTATACTGTTTGACAGGCTTATTGAGTGGTGTAGAGCACCTGAGGCCCAGCCAAAATAGTGTGGATGGCATCCTTTGGCTTTTTTCCGTAATGGTGACAGACGCAGTGACTATTCATAAGACGCAGCGTACACTGCAAGACTGAGCCGAACGCATACATTGGATATTGGTCGTCATGGGGACAGACGCGGGTGACTATTCAAAAGACGCAGCGTACACTGCTAGACCGAGCCGGACGCACACATTGGATATTGGCCTTCTGTGGGACAGATGCGGGTGACTATTCAAAAGAAGCGGCGTACACTGCTAGACCGAGCCGGACGCACAGATTGGATATTGGCCTTCTGTGGGACAGACGCGGGTGACTATCCAAAAGAAGCGGCGTACACTGCTAGACCGCGCCGGACGCACACATTGGATATTGGCCTTCTGTGGGACAGACGCGGGTGACTATTCAAAAGACGCGGCGTACAGTGCTAGACTGAGCCGGACGCACACATTGGATATTGGCCTTCTGTGGGACAGACACGGGTGACTATTAAAAAGACGCGGCGTACACTGCTAGACCGAGCCGGACGCACACATTGGATATGGCCTTCTGTGGGACAGAAGCGGGTGACTATTCAAAAGACGCGGCGTACACTGCTAGAGCGAGTTGGACGCACATATTGGATATTGGCCTTCTGTGGGACAGACACGGGTGACTATTCAAAAGACGCGGCGTACACTGCTAGACCGAGCCGGACACACACATTGGATATTGGCCTTCTGTGGGACAGACACGGGTGACTATTCAAAAGACGCAGCGTACACTGCTAGACCGAGCCGGACACACACATTGGATATTGGCCTTCTGTGGGACAGACGCGGGTGACTATTCAAAAGATGCGGCGTACACTGCTAGACCGAGCCGGACGCACACATTGGATATTGGCCTTCTGTGGGACAGATGCGGGTGACTATTCAAAAGACGCAGCGTACACTGCTAGACCGAGCCGGACGCACACATTGGATATTGGCCTTCTGTGGGACAGACGCGGGTGACTATTCAAAAGACGCGGCGTACACTGCTAGACCGAGCCGGACGCACACATTGGATATTGGCCTTCTGTGGGACAGACGCGGGTGACTATTCAAAAGACACGGCGTACACTGCTAGACCGAGCCGGCCGCAGACTTTGGATATTGGCCTTCTGTGGGACAGACGCAGGTGAATATTCAAAAGACGCGGCGTACACTGCTAGACCGAGCCGGCCGCACACATTGGATAGTGGCCTTCTGTGGGACAGGCGTGGGTGACTATTCAAAAGACGCGGCGTACACTGCTAGACCGAGCCGGATGCACACATTGGATATTGGCTATTGTGGGACAGATGCGGGTGACTATTCAAAAGACATGGCATACACTGCTAGACCGAGCCGGACGCACACATTGGATATTGGCCTTCTGTGGGACAGACGCAGGTGACTATTCAAAAGACGCGGCGTACACTGCTAGACCGAGCCGGCCGCATACATTGGATATTGGTCGTCATGGGGACAGACGTGTTTTAGCAGCGTGTACGAATCGCGTGCACACAAAATCAGTTGGGCAACAACAGCAATGTATCCAAATCTAGAGTGTCATGATGCAGAAAGATTTGAAGGACGCGGTAGGCGTGTCCGAGGCGTGCAATGTGATGGATTGGACAAATTCGGATAATGCGAAAGTCTCTGACCTATCTCTTTGGACCCATGGAACAGAAACCGCCTCTGCAGCACAGATATAAGGCTGTCTGTTCCCAAGAGACTTCACTTGCCTCACTACTTGCCTACATCACAACCTACCACTGCTGCTGTCTCTGCATCCTCTTGACTCTGCAATGGCACGTACTGTGGAGAGGGCCCCAGCTTTCACAGAGGAGGAAAACCAGGCTCTGCTGGACAGCCTCCTTCCACAGTACAGCAAGCTGTATGGGAAACAAGGGGAGCAGGTGAGTGTCGATTACACTGACTTCTCAGTTCACCATGGGGTATATTCACAAGAACGTGTGATAACTACCGCAAGAGTAGCGTAACGCGAATTTCAATAACGCAGCCTATCACGGGAAAATAACCCTGTGTCAACGTGGAATTCACAACAAGGCGGTACCATGCGATAGCCTGCCGAAACCGCGGACAAAGTCTGCGATACAACCACCACGATGGAGATAAAAACACAAACCACAA
The DNA here is from genome assembly GCA_963921515.1 of Calotriton arnoldi. Classification (NCBI taxonomy): domain Eukaryota; kingdom Metazoa; phylum Chordata; class Amphibia; order Caudata; family Salamandridae; genus Calotriton; species Calotriton arnoldi. The sequence goes on from CAWUFW010007845.1 coordinate 402,492, forward strand.
CACCAAAAAACACGCAATGGGCCAAAGCGCGATGAGGAAACCAGCGACAAGCAGCGCCAGGCCTGCAACACACACCTGGCAGGCGTCAGAAACCTCCATAAAAGCAGAAAAAACCCACACACAAACTGACCAACACACAAGCACCATGGAGGCAGCCGGAGCAGGCGCAGAGGACCAGCGCAACCCCACAAGCACCCCGGACGACCAGCCTGGGACCTCGGGGACAGGGAAGGGCAAGGACAAGAAGACCAGGAAGACCAAGTTCAGTCCGCAGGCGAACAGGATCATAGTCACGGAGGTGATGGAACACCATCAACAACTCTTCGTCACCTCCAACGTGTCATTGGGCACCAAAAATTGAATATGGCGGGACATCGTCGACAAGGTGAATGCGGTCGGAGAGCACAAGCGGACAATGGACGAGGTCAAGAGGCGATGGAATGACATCAAGCGGAAGACCAAGGATAAACTCTCCGCCAACCTGAAGGCAGCAACGCAGACCGGAGGTGGGGGCCCAGCGCCACAGCTGGAGCTGGATGACATGGAGGAGCTGGTGTCAACAGTCATAAGTGTGGAGACTGTGGCCAGAGTCGGGGGACCAGACACTGCTCGACAGGACACAACACAACCGCAACAGGGTGAGTGACCACCAGGTACTGGGGGGACGGGGGGAGATGGCCACAATGGCACACATGCACAAGCAAGCAGGGCACAGTGCACACCCACCATCACTCTGGGTCCTTGCCCAGACCCACAGACTGTCACAATGTACAATGCCATGCTGTCTGAATGTCAACCTGTACCATGCGGCTACATACATGTGGACACATTGTAATACACCATCTCCCCTTCACATCGAAGGGGCATCCTCAACACCTCCTGCAGAGCAGTCACAGCCAGTCTTCATTGATAATGAGGAGGAGGACAACACCAGCATCGATACCCAAACCATCCAAGACCTCATTGACCTCATCCGCAACTCACCTCCAGGATCAGGGCAGGCCAGTGACATCCATGAGACCCCACCCACCACCCAAACCACCCAGCAGGAGGCACCCACAGCCCCGGCACCCTCCCAAGTCCCCCAGGAACAACAAATGGCCTTCCAACGCCGTGTGCTGGAGGGCCAGAGGGAGACTGCCGAGCAGGTGCGGTGGGGTTCGAGCTCATGGCTACCAAACTGGACGAAATCCTTGGGTGTCTATGTCCGCCCCATGGACTTCAGCGAGCCCTGACTGACATCTCTGGAGTCATGATGCGGAGGGAAGAATACCTGTCCGCTCACAGTGGCACCAGCGATGCCAGCCTTGAGCTGGCACACATGCGGAGGCTCATGGAGGACATGGTGCGGATGAAGGTGGAAAGGATGGCAGCCGCCGCTGCACATCAGCGAAATGTAGCTGGGATCTACCGTGCCCTGCATGCCCTCGTCATGGCATTGCTGCCACAAGGCGTGGTGATGATGAATGCTGCTGCCCCCACACCATCCACATCTCCGTCCCCTGGTGTGTCAGTGCCTCCCAGTGCAGCAGGCGTATCCACTCCGGCACCTGATGTGTCACTGCCGCACAGTGTGGCTGACAATCCTCCTCCGGCCCCTGATGAGTCAGTGGCACACAGTGCCGCAGCCGGCACTGCAACACCCACAGGTGGTTCAGGGCACACACCCGGGGATGAGGACGTGGATGGGACTGTGGTCAGGAGGACCAGGCACTAGCATCCATTACCGCCACCTTGCCTGTTTCTGCTTGGTGCCGCACATGGCCTCAAGACCTACCACTGACCCCCGATACACTCCGAGGCACTCACCTTGGACAGCGACATGGACTGCCACATGCTGTTTGACGACCGATGACACAGCGGACAGACTGCGGACTGTACCCTTCCTCTTCCACAGTACAGGTCATCCCGGGATGGACACTGGCTGGCCCTCCACGGGCCCATATTGTGTGGTGTGCTCGGCATTGACCTGTACCGCTCCAGCTGCATGACTGCACTGGATGTGCAAATAAACATCCAGTGACGCACTGCTGTGTAATGTCTTACGTCATTCCTGTGTGGATGTGTGGATGAATGTGGGGACAGTGCCTTCCCTTGCGTCAATGATGTTCATCCTGTGGGATGCCAGTAAGGGGGTGCAACATTGCATCTTGTGTAGCGGGTTCTGTGAACACTGCAGCAGGGACACACGCATCAGTCACTTCCTTGTCCAGACATGGACTGGACCACACCCAGAGCCCATGAGTCATTGTTGCAAGCCCTGCGCTGGTCCGTCGTACGGCAGGCCAGGCCACTCCGCTTACGCCCCGAGGGGTGGCCCTCATTCCTACCCGTCGCAGCCGTTCTCGCTGGTGGTGTGCAGGTCACTCGTCTAGTCGTCAGCATGTCACAGCCACTCCCTGAGGGCAGGTTTTCACACACACCACACCCATCCGGCACAGGCGTCACAGGCCATGTGACTCCGCCAACATCAGGGTCCAACGACATCACATTCCCCTCTTCCGGTGGTGACTGGATGACGGATGCCCCACGGTTCGCACTCATATAGGGCCCATGAGTTGCTGCGCACAGGGTTAGTGGCATCCGAGGCCTTGAGTACGGCACGGGCCTACCACCACGTGGCGCAGACTGGGATTGCACAGGGTTAGTGGCATCCGAGGCCTTGAGTACGGCACAGGCCTACCACCACGTGCCGCAGACTGGGGTTGCACAGGGTTAGTGGCATCCGAGGCCTTGAGTACGCACAGGCCTACCACCATGTGGCTCAGACTGGGGTTGCACAGGGTTAGTGGCATCCGAGGCCTTGAGTACTGCATGGGCCTACAACCACATGGCGCAGACTGGGGCTGCACAGGGTTAGTGGCACCAGAGGCCTTGCGGACGGCACAGGCACCCCGCCACGGGACGGTGACTTTGGGTGCACTGAGTCAGTGGCACCTTGAGCTGCTGAGTGGGTGTGTAGCCTGCGATGATGCTCCATCCCGGCGGTCCGGACAGCTCAGGTTTTGTGTGCCCTGCTGGACCGCAGTGTAGGCCAGAGCCAGCGGGCAGCGCAGGCCTTCCACCCGTGGCTTCGCTTCCGGGATGCCAGAGTTGGTGGCACTCATTGGGCTGAGCGGGTGTGCAGCCTGCAATGGTGCTGGGTGCACTGGTGTGTCCTCTGCCATGGAGTAATCAAGACCCAGCACCAAACGTGAGACCTGGTGGCCTGCGGAGCGGGGCTGCATGATTTGGAGGGTGCCATGTCCGCGGGCCCCGGGCTTGTGGCTTGCAGCGGCACGTGGTGGGACCTCCTGTCTACGCGCCGGTGGCGGAAGGTGAGCATTGAGGCCTGGGTGTGCATGGGCGGGCATGCTCCGATGGGCGGCGGGAGAGGTTGGGGTGCCTCTGCCTGGGTGTGCATGGGCGGGCAGGCGATGTTGTCTTGTGCAAGTGTGTGTACTGTGCCAGTCATGTATCTGGGCTCTGTTTCAGCTGACTGCTCTGAATCAGATGTGTGACCTGGTGAACTGCCCTACATACCGGCATGTGGTTGGAGACACACCAGTGGCAGCAGGTGAGCAGTGTGGCCTGGGTGCCCAGGGGCGGCACTCTCTCTCTCTCCCTCTCTTCCTCTCTCTCTCCTCTTCTCTCTCTATCTCCCTCCCTCTCTTCCTCTCTCTCTCCTCTTCTCTCTCTCTCTCTCTCTCTCCCTCTCTTCCTCTCTCTCTCCCTCCCTCTCTTCCACTCTCTCTCCTCTTCTCTCTCTCTCTCTCTCTCCCTCTCTTCCTCTCTCTCTCTCTCTCCCTCTCTGTCCTCTGATGTGCGCAGGACACACCTTCTCATCATGTTTTTTGTCTTACAGGCTGTGACCTACGTATTGTCCGGAGGGGAGCGGCCATGTGTCTTCATTTCATTTCGTTGTTCATTTTAATAAAGTTTAATTTGTTGCTTCGAAAGTGAATGTGTGCTGGCCATTTCTGTGACGACACATCCATGTCACCAGTTGTTATTGTGCGGCATCAAGCGGAATATTTTGTACATGTTTAGGTGTGGCTGATGTGGCATGTCTTTGGTCGGGGCGGTGCCAGGGAGGGGTGGTCCTGGGGTGGTAGCGGTGGGTGTTGTGGCCCTCTTGGGTGTCCGGGCCGCATGATGTGTGGCTCCATGGCATCTGTTGCCCTTCGGATGTGGCCCTGGGCTGTGCTCCCTTTTGTGGTGCTGACTGCCGTCCGAGTTTACACCAGGTCAGAGCAGGTGTAGATTTCCTGGTGCTAACGCGCCTTATCGCCTGTTTTGTGTTTTTATCGCGGATGTGGCTGGTCGTTGTGAATGTTGAGGTGTGCTGTTGTCTCGGCTTTAGTCACGGGAACGCCTACTCTGCATCTCATTAGCGATATTTGCGTAGGTCCTCTGTGGCGATGTTTTTTGCGGCTGCTATCGCGGGAAAACTGGTGCTGTGGGCTGTTAACACCGGCTTGTGAATGGGGGGGTAAATTTATCATGACTTTGGCTGCGATAAAGTGCCGTTAATTTGGCGATAGCTCCTTGTGAATATGCCCCCATGTTTCCTAACAGGCACTACTAGCATTCTGATCACCAAGGACATGCATGCACACATAGTCATTGTAATTCTCACAGTGTGTAGAATCATGTACTGGACAGCGACAGTGAAGTAAAAGTGTATCCTGTGCTATTTCATCTCATGCACTGTACTCATGTTGAGAGGGCAGGCTTACACACAGGACAACTGCCCCTGCTGATACTTGAACTTCCTTAATACATCTACTGCCCTACTGCCAATGACCTATATGTCCACGTGTGTGATGAACAAACATGTCGCATGTGTAGTATTGGTGTGTCACTATGTCATCCTTACAGGTCGACGCCCATCAGAAGCAGGAAATTTGGTTGACCATCGTCCGGGCTGTGAGATCTGTGGGGGTCTTCAAACGCCGCATCTGCCACTGCCAGAAGAGGTGGCAGGACCTCCGTGGCTGGAACCGGAGGATTACTAGAGTCCAGCTGAAGCTGTCACCTCCTCGCAAAAGGGGCGGACGACGGACCCTCACCCCCCACATGCTCCGGATACTCACGGTGGTCTTCCCTGACCTGGATGGGCAGTTGAAGGCCAGACAGAAGCAAGGAGGGGGTGAGTTTGAGCCAGTTAGCTTTACCATGTCTGACATGCATGTTGCACTCCCTCAGCCTGGTAACACTATCACAAGTCGTGTGTCTGCTGAGACAACACTTGTGTGCCAAAATGTGAAGATGCCCCATTGTCATCTGATGCCCAGGTGTGTCCCTTTCCATCTGTGACATGTGTCACTAGACTCCTGTGTATGAGCTGTAGTCCAAGGTCACTGTGTACAGCACCATGTACGACAGGTGCATTGAGTTGACCGTCATGAGTGATGTGCTTGTCTGACATGTGTCAGCAACTTGACAGACATATGACCTGCACTCTGTGTGGTACATACCTAAATGGACGGTGAGATGATCGGGGTAAACACAGGTTTGTGACATGAATACTGCACACCTGCAGCAGGTAAGACCAATGTTGGTGTCTCTGACAAAAGAACTGTATTTGCTTAAAAAATGTATGGTAAGTAGCCTCGTACTCTCACTAATCCCATGTTTCACATGGACCTAGGACAGGTAAGCCAACTCAGGCCATCAGGGACACTGTCATATCCCATTTTTGTGTGTCAGGCAACACTGTAACCATTGCAAATGAAGATGCATGTGTCTGACTCTGTGTTAGTGTGTACAGGGCGAGCGATTTTGATGGCACATGTGGATAATGTATCGGATATGGACAGAAATCTCATGTATGTCAATTGGTTCAGATGCACAGGACAAATCATGTGTGTGTCATCCCTTGACTGTGCATATTGGTGGCTTAAACAGATATGTGTATGCTGCATTACTTTGATTTTGGGAGTATGCAAAATGCTCCTGTATTGAGATATCAGACTTCATATACTCAAATGTCTCAGTTAAACAACATGAGCTTGTCAAAGTGTTTGAATACTATGTAGCACTTAGGGGACATGTATACTTGTGCACTACAGATGTTACTTGCACAGTGTATATTTGAGTGTGACCTGGTGCTGACTGTTAAATGTTGATTCACTGGCCCGGTAACGAGAGTCAGTACAGACTGTTTAGGCAGACAGGACTGTGGCATAGTGTGGCACATGAAAGAGTTTAAGATGCAGTTTTGTACTTGTCAGTTGTCCTGCATGCAGACCTTTATAGCATTGGAGTTCACGACATGAGCCCATCTTGGTTACTGTGGATGGGAGTATGTTCATCATGTAAACTTAGGTATTTGTCCATCCCATTTGCGTGCCCTATTCCAGACTCCCTTGCATGATATGGGACATGTTTGTGTTAAGGCCTGACACTCAGGAGCATTACAGATCAGACAACAGGCAAGACAGTGCCCTGTTGGGCATGTACATAGTTTAAATTGAGATACATCTAACATATGTTTCCATTGCCAACATGTGTTTGGTAACCATGATTCACAGGCAGACTGACAGATGACCTATTTACATATGTGTGAGGTAAGGAATAGTGGCTTTGACATTATGCAAGGCCTTGCTCTGTGATGTGTTGGGAACAGAAATCTAGTGTCAAGTATATGCAGATGACTGATGTGAATCTGTTTCCCCTCCTTGTTCACAGCATCATCAACGCCGACTGGAGGAGAGAGTTCCACGGACCAGGAGGAAGCAGCTAGCCAGACGGAGTCCACTGTGGAGGAAGATGAGGGACCCAGTGGCACAGAGGGTGAGGGGAGCCACACTGATGCCCGCTCAACCACATCAACATCAGCTGATGAACCATCAAGCTCGTGTTGACTCCCTTGTGGTGGTGGGTGTTACCAGAGCAGAGGCCGCATCCACAGAGTCTGTCCCCATCACCACCACCATCTCCACCCTCCCAGCTGCTCCCATTCCAAAGGCCCGTGGATCCTCCCGTGTTAGGGAGCATGTCTCCTTTGGTCCAGGCACCGTACCCCCTGCGTCTGTCCCCCCTGCTGCCCTGAGTGTGGAGTCTGTGGACTTGCTGAAACAGTTACATGTGGGGCAGACATCCATGCTGAGTGTCCTCCATGCACACACCAGTCTATTGACACAATTGGTGTCATACATGGAGGGCATATCATCAAACATGTCTGCCCTACAGCGGACAAATCAGTCCATGGCCTCCTCACTGATGACAGCAGTGTCCCTCCTGCAGCAGTCCCTCACCTCTCCTTCCTTTGCCCCATCCACAGTCCCCACTACCCTACCTGACCCAAGCACACTCACACTCACACAGGCACATGCACACACACCAACAGACACAAGCAGCACACAGCCACCCAAAACAAAGTCCAAGCTAACACGCACGCACACTCAGGGGACTGACATCACACACACAGGGGATAGGGGAAAAAACCACACACACCCATCCACAACCACTGCGCATTCCTCAGCTACCTCTCCCTCCAAAACCCCTACCCTTGACTCTCCTACAACCCCCCCTTCCCAGAGGGTCTTTCTCTGTGACCTAGGCCTCTTACCCACTGAAACATCAGTTCCAACTCGAAAGGGGAAGAGGAAGTCACCACACACAGAGAGGAGATCCCCCACCACACACACACCCTCCCCTAAAAGTAGGAACACTGAGGCCCCCACCCGTACATCCCCCAGGACGAAGAAAGGCAAAACCCCACCACCATCCCACACTTTACCTCCCAAAGCTACATCCGCCCAACCCAAGACCACCCATCCCAAAGTTCACACACCAGAAGCCATCCCCAGTTCACCCACACACCATTACACTATCCCCAAGATGATTAGGCCCTCACCCCCTACCACAGGCACTTCCACTCCCACAACACCACACACTCAGTCACTTCCAGACACTGCAGTGGAGACCCTGGCCCCCCATCTGACCGGTCCACTGCAGTGGAGCCCCCACCCCCACAATCTGACATGGGCACTGCAGTGGAGCCCCCACCCCCTCAGTCCAACGTGTCCACTGCAGTAGCTCCAGCACCCCCTCAATACGATTTGTCCACTGCAGTTGCTACAGACACTCTAGTTGCCCCCAATCCTCCCATTACCCTTCCTGCTGTACCCTAATCATGTCCCTGCGCTGCCTGGCCTGCCCCAGAAGATGGCCCTCCTTGGGGAGTTGTCCCCTAGTGATGTAAGTGCAGGCAAGCAATGTATGACAACTCATCCTATATAGCCCCTGAAGGACTCATTGACATGGGCTGGCCATTGGCCTTGTTTATTTGCGAGAATCGTGATTTCACATTTAAATGCTGAATAAAGCAATGTTTTGTCATTTTGGCTAATTTCTTGGGTGTACATAATGCTGCTGATTATTGTACTGTAAATGCTGTTGTAACATTGTTTTCAGCCAAATCACGATAGAGTGATGTGATGGACTGCCTGAGGTCCATGTAATATGTGTCCTAGTACAGTGTGTTGTGGAGTTGTTGTAGGCTGAAATGGCTTGTTGTCACGAGCAACATTGTTTATGACAAGGAGTGTCACATTCTTTTCACAACCTCTCCCACCTTTGGCGTACACTTTAGCACATATGTTGGGCTTGACATTTATGCTAATTTTTACTGTTTCTAATGGTTTGCACCCCTCCAATGGACATGCATATTAGAGCATTGATGATGAACAAGTCATCTGTGTACTTGGTGCCACTTGGGATACATGGATTCTGAGTACATGTCGCCAACTTGGGAATCACACCTGTACACAGGATGATGGGACCAAAGTATTATGTGTGTTGTGATAGTTTAGTCAATGTCCGAATCTCATTCTGACAAGGCAGACACATGCGAAGACAAAGCTTGACACAGCGGAACTTCAACAGTAGTGAAATCACCTCTTGGCAGTGTGTTACTCTGTGACCTTTCCTAAGCCCACGGTATGTGTTCTGTCAGCATTAATTTGTGGTGTCGAAAGCCCTTTTTCTACCAAGACTGTAGTCCCTGCAGATGTACCTGTCAGCAAAGCTTGCAAAATTGTCCATTGATTTGACAGCCTATTTGCCTGTGAGTGTCCGTGCTGTGGGTGCATGGGACAAAATGAGTCAATCTGGTGACCCCTATGGTTTGGTTGCTATAAGTGCCTGCGCTGTGTGTAGACTCACATTAGACATAATTAGGATTCCACAACTCACATCTGTGCTACCAACATTAGCGAGTAATTTTTATCTTTCTTCTGTTTTCATGTGTTTGCCACTTGTATGTGTGTATGACTGCTCACACTCAGCAGATTCTTCCCTTCCCTGTCACCTGATGTCAACGTGTCTTATTTGTGGGTCTCCTTGAGTGTGTCATTGCTCCAGGACAGTGTTGGCTTTCGCTATGTGTCTGTTGAATTTCACGTTATGCACATGTAATCGGTTCTAAGTGGAGTGACAAATTCAATCATGTGTTGTGCCTAGCTATGTGTCTTGTGTTTGTAAAACACAGATCCAACCACCACCCCTAGGATTTTCATGGGTGCATGTGCAATGTCACCATTCAATGGAGGCTTAGCTGCTGCACATTGTGTGTGATCAAGGTGTGTGGTGTTTCGATTGGCCAACTATGACTCGCCTCTTGGCATGGCCCCTAGCTCCATTGTGGCCTTACATTACAGGCCATGCCCTGTGAGTGATGTTTGGGTATGTGTAAGGGAAGGTGTTCTGACAGGACACGTGACACAGTGCACAAGAGTGAGTGTGCTCAGGAGTATGGTCCACATCATGATTTGGTGACAGAGTGCGTCATCATACAGGATACTGTCACCACAGTGTAGTGGCCTTGAGGTTACCAGGGATGGTGAGTCAGTCTCCTGATGTGTTGTTTGTAGTTCCACCAAGATTGTTCCTTAGGTGACTGTTGTTGACCTGCACATCAAATAATGCCAAATTGCTAATAGTCTGTGACAAAATGGTGGAGATGCATCTGGGTTATACTCATGACGCATATGTCTCAGTGGAGTTTAGACCACCATCGTGTGGGGGGGAGCCTAGGGAAACTTACACACACACATGTTGTGTTTGTTCTGCAGTGTGTGGTTGGCTGGTTGTATTAGCACATCTTGACCCGCGTATTTCTACTGGCTTTGTGAGCAGTGATTAGATGTATGGTTTGGTTTGTTTAGCTACTGTCCCTGGGAGTCCAACATCTTCAATTTGGCCATTGGTCATGCTCTTGATTTGCCATTGCTGCCACAGTGTGGAACAGGATCTTGTCTACACTTTAGTTTCTTGCTGAATTCCTTTGTATGTGTGTCTGTATGTGAACAAATGCGTGTTTATGCATTTAGATGGTCAATTCTTCCATTGTCAAAATGAACATTGGTGGCAGTGTTAGCCCACAATGGCAATGCTTGTCTCCACATGGCATGCTTTTCTTTGTAAGGCCCAACTATGTCTGCCTCAACAGATATGTGTTCGTTTGGCACACAACCACTACTTTGTCACTACATTGGTAGTGGTTTTATGCCTCAGAGAGTCATACATGATTGTGTGCAAATGCTGGGAGTCTAAACTCCACACTCACCTTTTTGTCACTACACTGATGGGGGTGTTACAGCCCATGTCCCCTATGTGCTTGCCAAAGAAGGGGGTTTGCACCCCATGTTCAGATTTTGGGCACCACACTAATGGGGGGTGATAGCCCATCTCCCCTATGTGTTTGTCAATGCTGGGTGTTTGATCCCCCTATCACCTCATGGTGACCACACTGAGGGGGGGGGTTAATACCCCATATCCCCTATGTGCTTGGCAAAGTTTGGGGTTTGAACCCCATGCTCATCTTTTGGGCACCACACTGATGGGGGGTGATACCCCATCTACCCTATTTGCTTGTCAATGCTGGGGGTTTGTACCCCACAATCGGCCTTTCTTCATTAGAGTGATGGATGTAACAGCATTTGTTTGCATAAGGTGTCACTGAATCTAGATGTTTGTGCACAATACACAAACCTGGCATGGGAGTAGGGGGGAGTGTTTACCCTCCACCTCCTCTGGGGTGTGGGATGGGCATCCACCCCTTCTGGGGTGGACTGTGCTGGGGGGATGGGCAACCACCCCTTCTGGGGTAGACTGTGCTGTGGGATGGGCATCCACCCCTTCTAGGGTGGATTGTGCTGTGGGATGGGCAACCACCCCTTCTGGGGTGGACTGTGCTGGGGGGATGGCATCTACTCCTTCTGGGGTGTACTGTGCTGGGGGATGGGCAACCACCCCTTCTGGGGTGGACTGTGCTGTGGGATGGGCATCCACCCCTTCTGGGGTGGATTGTGCTGTGGGATGGGCAACCACCCCTTCTGGGGTGGACTGTGCTGGGGGATGGGCATCCACCCCTTCTGGGGTGGATTGTGCTGTGGGATGGGCAACCACCCCTTCTGGGGTGGACTGTGCTGGGGGGATGGGCATCCACGCCTTCTGGGGTGGACTGTGCTGGGGGGATGGGCAACCACCCCTTCTGGGGTGGACTGTGCTGGGGTGTGAGCAGCCACCCCCTATGTGTGTTTTGGCTTTTGCGGGTTCATCACGTATTAGTGGGTGGTAGGTGTCTGACTTACCGTCTGAGACGTACGCGTCGGTTCCGGTTGTTGATTCGGTCATAGGCGTACAGTACAGGGATAACATGCGCGATCGGATACATGGCAGCTTCGTCTCGTATGCGGTGTTCGTGTTGTGGCGTGAATCGGACCTGATGTAATGCTCTTCCGGATGCTGTGATGTGCTGGAGGTGGCGACCTGTTCGGCGCGGAGGACGTACGCATCGTACTTGCCCGGCCGGAAACTGCTACGGGAATGGTTCCGGGCGAGTCCAATCTGCGTTGACGGAGCCGGCTCGTACGGGAAATGTTGCTCGATTCGGAGCATGCGTGTCGCTCAGGAAATGCACACATTTGCGCATCGTACTGCCTCGTTTGGACGAACCGGCTCCGGGAACGAGTCGGTCGGAAGGTAAGGCTACGGAGGGCTTTGGGAGGGCCATCCGACCGAGATCGGAATTGACCCCTAAATGCCTTCTGTGAATACCAAAAGTAGTAAGTTTAGGATTTTATCTCAGTTTAGTAGTAGTAAAGTTAGGAGTCCTAACTTTACTACTACTAAATGCCTTCTGTGAATACCAAAAGTAGTAAGTTTAGGATTTTATCTTAGATTAGTTCTGTGAATCGGCCCCTTAAATCTTAATAGCATATGTTCACTTAAGCTCATATTATGTTGACTTAAGCTCATATTGGACCAACTTTATTCATTATTTGCAGAACAATGTTTATTAAAATACTATGTTGAGAATTTGACATAAAACTGGATGTGATGCAACTTATCTGTTGAAATCTTCTTCCAGGTACTGAGGGGACATGGAGCCTTGTAATGATGCTGAACCATACACAAGCCATGGATGGTGGGCAATACGATAAGAGAATCTGATCCTCCTCCAAACATAAATATATGTAGCCAGCCCAGCTTACCACAAAGAAAAGGAGGATCAGGAGCTGGTCGAGGATGAAGAAGTCCTGGATGAACAGGAGACTTCCTCATCCATGACCAGCTCCTGATCCTCCTTTGCCGCAAACATAAAATCTTAAAGAAGACCTCTTCACTGCCTAGCAGCAGCGTTCCTCATCAATCCATTCTGAGGCATGCCAGGCCCTAGCCATTAGCCAAGGAGCCACGGATGCTACTTTCTCCCCATTCATGAATACCCCCCCACAGCCTCGCAGGTGCCACACTTCTCTGTACTGATCATCCTGCTGGCCATGTGAGACAGCCATGGGTGCTAGGATTTGACATTGGCTGAAGGCCACAGGGAGGATCAGTTTTATCAGCAACATTATAATGTGCTGCAGGATATTTATGCTACTTGGGTTACTCTATGTGAAATTGCTGACTCACTTAAAGGACTCTCTCAGATGATTGATAATCATACTTGTGCCATAGATAATGCTGCAAAATTGTTACCAATACATGGCAAAGATGCACCAAGAGCATCTAAAAACAATTAAGGAAAAGTGTGCAAGACAGCAGGGCTTGGCCAGGAAAATGATAGAGGCAATTGGGTGGCGAGTAGTCGGAGAAAACTCCAAAACAACTGTGTTCACTCTGGAGAGCATTCACTGTCACCATTTTTCCTTAATAAAAATATGTACACTTTTTACAACAAAAACCAGTGTCAACAGAAATTTCTTTTACCTGTGTTGGATATTTAATGTTGCATTTACCATACAAGATACTTACTTAAGCCTACTACCCCTCCTGAGGTATAGGTTTCAACCAGGACATTCCAGCTATTTCTGTCTTGGCCTTTCTTTCAATCTGACTTCAGGTACAGCTCATCTCCTTGCAGTCAGCCTTGAGGCTTCGGTGACAGGTGTTTCTTGGCCTTCCTTTTTTCAATTTTCTTTCAGGGTTCCAGGCCAGGGCTTGCCTGGTGGTGTTTGACGCGGGCTTACAGAGGGTGTAACCTATCCAGCCCCAGGATCTTTTCATGATTTCTACATGGGAAGGGAGTTGGAAGTCTGCTGCGATAGGGCATTGTTGCTGATGGTCAGTGGATTTGTAGGATTTTCCTCAAACAGGTGTTAATGAAGATCTGGACTTTGTTGGTGGTGGTCACTGTTCTACTCCAAGTTTCTGCTCCATACAAAAGGAACAACTTTACGTTGGTGTTCAAAATCCTGTACTTGTTTTGCCGGGTTAGGTCCTTGGAGCTCCAGATCTTCTTTAGCTAAATAAACATAGCCCTTGCTTTGTCGATTCTTGCCTTGACATCAGCATCTGTGCCGCCCTGCTTGTCTATGACATTTCCCAGGTAGATGAAGGCCTCAACCTCTTCCTGTACATCACCTGAAGAGTGACTGCAGCTGTGCTGGCTTTGTTAGTCTTCAGGGCTTTGGTTTTTCCCTGTGGATGCTGAGGCCAAGTTGTACTGATGTGGCTGCCACATTGTCGGTCTTCTCCTACATCGACTGATGATGCCAGGTCATCCGCAAGGTCAAGGTCATCGAGCTCCATTCAGGGTGTCCACAGATTAGTGCCAAACACTAATCTACACTTACTTACCAACTCTATGCTGCTCAAACTCTTAAAAGCTGATCATAGAGTTGTCCAAGTAGTTTTCAGAACCCTCTAGGACAGTGATGTCATAAAGGGGTGTTGCGTATGTGATTTGGAGGACAAGGCCATACTGTCCTGGGATTTAATACGGGCCCAGCAATGAAAGTCCTCTCAGTGCAGCTTCCCCTGCCAGGAGTAGGCACCCACTGCCCTGAAGCACGTGGCAAGACCTTGCCAAATTTGGTCCCATGCTACATTGCTCAACTGTGTATCAGGAACCCCATAAAACTGAGGGTACATATGTGATGATGTTCAATTCCTTGTCTAAAAATGGGGGTGCCTTTTCATCAAGTCAACTATGTTGGAGGCAACATTGCACTATGGAGCAGCAGACTGGGGGAGGAAGCTAAAAGAAAAACACAAAAGGGAGTGCCACAATAGTCCAACAATTATACTGTAGAGCTTATTCTCTTTCTTTTCTTCAGAAAAAAACATTGTTCAATAGTGTCAGTATCAATATAGGTTTATCCATGTTGCAAATAACATGGGAGCCATAATGTGAGGTCTCAAAATAAATCTCTTTATTATTCTTCAAACATCAATGACTGGCCAACGTGTTTCATCCTCAAAGAGGACTTCAACAGGGTTTATGTATTTCTTTGTGTCAATATGCCACGGATCTCTGAGTTTGAGGGAATCAGTTCCCAAACAAATTCTTCGAACACTTGCATTGCTCCCTTGATATCGTAGGAGAATAACGGAAGGCATATAGAAAAAGCAGCTTAATATCCACACTGCATTAGGTTCTGTAAGCTCAGACCAGATAAGACAATGCACTACCACCGTCCAGTACCTTCCTCACAGCCAAAACTACTGTTGCTTTGGGATTACTTTTATTTGGGGGATAAAGCTGCTTGGAGGACAGGATGAAAGGCCAATTTCCTCTTCCATTACGTCCTTTTCTGTTTGTTGCAGTAGGTGGAATTCTCCATCCTGAGTGTGAAGAATCCGCCCTGTATGCGAAGAAGAGATGCAGCAACCAAGATAGCAGCTCAAGAGAAAAATAAGTTGATCAGTCAATCCCACATCTGCATACCCTTATGTCTGTTCATTCCCCCATCCTGGGTACCTGGATGTGGCTATAGAGCAGTATCATCATCTATACGTAAGCCCTGTTGTATGCCAATTTTGTGCAACACACAACAGGCTACAACAATCTTGCACAGAACTTCTTGGGAGTACACCAGCACCCCCATGTACGGTCAATACATCCGAATCATGAATTGAAGACCTCAAAAGTGTGTTTAATATTGGCTCATGTACATATGTGTGCCCTATTGTACTTCTGTAGCAAAACTGTGGTTGGATGTCTGTAGAGTATGAGAAGATTGGGGGAGATAGCATACCTGCATCACCTGCAAAAAAGAAATATGATTTATTAACAAAGGGGTGTTTAGTCTAGTTGTACTACATGATGCTTACCTACATGCAGTACATATCAGGGTAATGTGTGTGTAGTGATTATTGATAATGAAGGAGATGCCAACCCCAGACATAAATGTAGGCCCTGTGTGAGGTGGGGTTACTTACCAATAACCCATATGTCACTGAAATCCCCAGCAAACAAATGACGTGCAAATGGTGACTGCCATACATGTAGCTGTTGTGTGTACTTGCCAGGAAAGCCAGCAAACACATTAGTGAATTAGCCCCTGGCATTGAAGCCAGCCTACATGGAGATGGAGTGTCAGCGGAGTCTGTTGCGGAAAAGGTGTGCTGTGTGGGGAGGTGGCTGAAGTGCCACTTAAATTGAATTGAATTTCCCATTCGTAAGGCACTACAGCTGCTTCGCAAGAAAGCCTTTCAGCACTAGCCAGCATGGAAAAATTCAAGGAATACTACTTGTCTGTGAATAGGAAGGTCTTTACCCTTTTTCTGAATAACCTTCCGAGTTGAGCATTCTAAGATCGACTTGGAGCATACTTGAGTGCAGGCAATGGCACTAACTCAAGAGCAAAGTGAGCAAAGGCATAAAACAGTCTTGCCACCTTTGAGTACCCGACAGTGACTGTTGCATGGCAATAAACTGGTGCACTCTCCAGCTGAGGCATGTGAGGTGCTAAAGTTGTCATAGGAAATCCTCTGGAAAGATCCAGTGGCCATAAAATGGAGTGCAACCAGTATTTTGGTATAGGCTAGGATAGCCTGGGGGCAGGCTAGTGGTGAATCCAGCTTCTACTCCCAGTCAGCAATCACATTAGGTAAAAAGCAGTTTCTAGCAATGACAGCTTCACTGGACATACATACCAAAGATATTGATCCTTTGCCTATAAGAACTCTCTCTTGTGTGGGTTTCTTTCTTGTGTGGTCAGCCTGGCTGTGACTAGTTATTGTTGAAATGAGTTTCATCTGTAGATGGGTGGTGGAGTTCAGTACAATCACTAATTTCATTACCAGGTGTGTTATAATCATTGTAATATACATCTCCAGCATATGGTTTTAAAGGAACTTCCAAAGATGTAAAAGCAAATTTCCCAAAGTTCAATCATTAAAGAGTATTTTAGTTGTGGTGTAACCATATTGTAAGCTATATGGAAAAGTAAAATATTAAGTTTAATTTAAAAAAAAAACTGCTAACAATATTTTAATGTCAAATATTATTGTAATGTAATTTTATATAGTTTGCAAGAGTAGAATAAAATACATATTTAATTTCTTGAACCATCTAAAATTATATTTTATTTATTTAAAATGTATTAAAATGTTCACTTACAATAATTGAATTATTTTTAATGATAAAATAGGGAGTTGTAAGAAATTGGGAAATTAGTTAAGGGGGTGAATACCCACCTCAAGTAGTAACCATAACCTTAGTCAAGTTGAACTCTCAATATCACTAAATTAACCTGCGCTCAACCCCCTGGTACCTATAGCACAGATCAGATAGTCTTAACTTAGAGGCAATGTCTAAAGTATTAATACAGTACTCAAACATTTATACTGTCAAAGCACAACACAGGAAAAATGCTAAACGAATTAAAAAAATTAGAGTACATTTTCATAAATGAAATGACACCAAAATGATAAAATCCAATAAGGGAAACAAGAGTTATGAATCTTAAAAGTTTAGGGTTCAAAATAGCAGCAAAACATGTTAAGGGTCAACCATGATCATCTGGTTGCATTTGACTGGTACCTAGGTGCAAGATAAGGCTGGCCACGATGGAGCAGTCGGATACAGAAACCAGGTTCGACCAGGTCAGATGTTTTACCTTTAGACTTAGGGTCTGATTCAAATCTTGGCGGGGCTACGGTTGTCCTGCCATGATGGCTGTCCCAAGTACTCCATTGAGTTGATGGCAGTCCGCCTGCTGTATTTTGATGTTGCAGGAATAAACAGTGTCCCGCAGCGGTCTTTTCTGCTGGTTAACAGTGCTCCGTTGTCGCCAGGCCTGCGGGCTTGCGTCGAGCTGATTTAGATGTTGCCATTGTGCTGACAGTGTCCTGGTGGCTGAGTCCTGACCGAGTGAGGCATGGTGCTGTGGAGACAGGTAAGTGCTCCTCATCATTATCTTACTACTCATATATGTTGTGAATGTGTCATAATGTATATGTAGGTATTGTGCCATGCCCTTTTTTTACATGTAGCATTGTACAACAACATACACACTATTGAATGTACACCCACAGGCACCACAAGCACAACATACCCCACCACCAAATAAATATGGTTAATAAGTGTCCATACAGGTGTGTTTATTTATTTTACCATGATATGTTGTAGGATGAACACTTATGCATGACAACCATAAAAATTGCACATGAGAGCAATGTAAAAATACATGCAGCAATAGCAAATGTGAACACACAATTCATAGGGATACAAGTGATGCAGAAGCCTACCTTAGTTTCCGGCGACAATGGGGTTGCTGACGGTCATGGTGAGGTAGCAGCAGCACTGGAATTACCTGGACAATAGGGTTCAAAACAGAAACGGGAGTAGGAAACTGGGAAAAAGGTACGTTTTCACCTCTGTTTCTTCTATTCTGCCGACTCGAGTTTGGAGGTTTTCCTGCCACAGTTGCTTCGGCGGAAAGGTACATCGTAATCTGGACAGTGGTCCTCTTGTCAGGACTCCCTCCAACACCAACTTCTGCCTCTGATGCCGTCTACGCGGGGGCAATAATCTGGCTGGTCTCCCCTCCATAGACCGCCAACATCTAAATACAGCATGCAGACAGGAAGACCGTTGGAAAAGCAATGGCAGGACCAATTCTGCCAAGATCTAAATCAGGCCCATAGTCTCAGAAATGGGAGTCCAAAAACCAGGCCATAGCAGCAGGGTTTGGCAGAAGAGGACTCCAGATCATCAGATAACTGAATGAAGGACCATCGCCGGCTGGATACTTTTAGTGCCTTCTCCCGTTAAAGATTTAAACATCCGGATGTAGTCACTTTTTAGAAGCTCAGATTACCTCAGCAGAGCAAGGCTGCAGGCTGCAGCCAAACAGGGCTCCACAAGGCTAGACAACATTGTGGGGAGGTCTCATCAAAAGGAATTTTCTGCTGTGGAAAAGCTCTGACTGGGAGCTAAGGCTATCTTTGGCCCAGCAGCAAGGCACCTCTATCAGATCAGTCTGGCAGGTTTGGCCTGTTCCTATCGAGGCCTTTGAAGACAAAAAGCTGCTAAGTCCCAGGTTTCAGGAAAAGTTTGGAGTATACTTTGACACCAGCCAGGGGTCCAGGACCTTGTGGAGAGCAATTGACATTCAAGACTCACTCCAGCAGAGGCCAACAGCGGTGTCTAGGGAGGGACAGTTGAAACTGTTCAGCTGAGGCATTTGTAGAAAAGTCCTCTTATAGCTTGTTGTGTCCCTTCAACTTGAACAGACGGTCAGCCTTATGATCCTTGGAGTCAACTTCTTTGTCCTGGGTACATGTGGGAGAGCATGTCCAGCTTTCTAGGTTCTTTTCAGGTTACAAAAAGCAGGACCAAGACTTTTCTGTTCTTCTACAGGTCCAGAAAGTGTCATGAGGAGGGTGCTGTGGATGCCACATTAATGCCTGGTACCAGCCTGTGGGTAGTGGTGAACCTTGGCCCGATCTAACCAATAGGGTAAAAGTTACCAGGTCCTGTCCTACCTAATTTAGCTGTAGTTTCTGTTTGACTTACTTCAAACAGGCCTAAATGACAAGTGTCAGGGCACATCCCAGAAAGAGTAGGTCTTCAGCCACACTAAAACCGGGTTTGAACCTGGAAGAATGAGTAGGGAGTGTACTATGGTAATCCTAGTGTCCCCCTACGTCTAATACTAAAATCCATTTTGAAGCAGGCACTATACCCACAACAGACCCATCTATAAAATTCAGGTTGGACAAAAGCAGAGACTTCCAGCAACCAGATAAGAGATCTGCAAGAATTATCTTGGCATCTTGTTGTCTCCCTTTCAGATGTGCCCCAAGTGTTACATGTGACTCCACAGACCTGTCAAGCAGGATTTGACACTGTGCAGTAAAAGCGTAAAAGTTCCCACAGTCAACCATACCCACTTTTGCAGTACTTCTTGTTTGCCCTACTGCAAACAATCCCACTGTGCCCCTCTGTGTCTAAATCTAAAATGGTGAAACACTTTTTCCCTTGTGCAGGACATGTGTGCTCACCCCAAAAGTATGTAGGGAAATAATTTATATTATTATTTAAGCTTGTATAGCGCAACAGATACCAACACAGGGTTTCCCGGCGCTTATGCCAAGTGGAGTGCAACCAGAGTCAACTCATTAAAACAACCAGGTTTTCGGATGTTTCCAAAATGCAGTAAATGAAGTACATCTTCTAAGTGTGGGAAGTAAATCAGTAATGGGTAACGCTTCCTCTGCGGTTACTCTAAACTAGATCTGGGGGCAATTCTTCTTCTACTGGGATTGGAGTCTGTCTGTATTGAGGGACAAAAGAAGTCCCTGCACAGGTGTCAGCTAACATGTGCCTGTGACAAGGTAGGCTACTTTGAAGTTAATTAGGTTCCTGGACACGGCCCAGTTGGTCATACTGCCAGAGGAACAAAACACCTGCCTACACCAAAGGACTTTGTCTCCACCCTGGAAGCATGTTCACTCTTAATCAAAGAAACTAATCAGCTGCCATGTGATAGTTGGCTCATGCAAATGGGCACTGAGAGGCTCTAGGAAAGGAAAATGTAACTTTCTAAAAGTAACTTTTCCAAAATATTGATTTCAAATTTGACTTCACCAGTGAATTCAGGTTATTATAAATATTTCAAAAAGTCCAAGAATTACATTTGTAGCTGATTTCTAGCCAGAGATAACAATATTAAATCAAATATTGTATCCCAATAATTTCCTTTGAAGCAGCCAACCCTGCAACAGTGAAAATAGCTTTTAGGGCCTTGCCACTGAAAGGGGCATAATAAACATTGTGGCCCTGATTCAAAAAGGTAAACTTAGACGTTTGGTCTAAACTTAGATTAAAAGCGTATGTTTATGACTTTGGGAATTCACAAAGGGCATTTACGAGTCGTATCTTTATGTCCGCACTCAGGGTGGCGTGCAGACATAAAGACATGACTTGTAAATGCCCTTTGCGAATTCCCAAAGTCGGAAACGTAGATGTTTGATCTAAGTTTAGACCAAACGTCTAAATTTACCTTTGTGAATCGGGCCCTAAGCTTTTACATGTCCTACTTTTAAATAACAAGCATCATTCCTTATGGGAAGTAAGGCCTGCTTAGGGGTGACATTCATATGTAGGAAGAAGGCTTAAGCCTGTCTAAAGGTGCTGCAGTTATGTTTACACTGTCACAGAAGTGGATGGCACAATGGGTGCTGCAGTCCACTTGCGACGTTTACCGTACAAGCCTTCTGTACAATTTTGTACCACATTCTAGAGACTTATAGGTAAGTTAAATATATCAATCTGGGATATGCCAATTTCATCATGTTGAAAAGGGGAGCGCATGTACTTTACTCCTGGTTAGCAGGGGTAAAGTGCACAGAGTTCTACAGCCAGCAAAAACAGTCAAGGGAAAAATATGGGGGTACACAAAGCAAAAGATGGACATTTCCAACAGGTCAGCTGCTATCCTAAAAGTTTGGGAGGGATTCATAAAGGGGGGGCTAAGAAAAAGGGGGGTCCCCAAACGTGTTTTCTCCATGCAATTTACATAGGAAACTTTAGACAAGGCTACAGGTCAAACTGCTGAACGGAATTACGCCAAATTTGGCACAGAGAAAGGTCTTGGTCCAGAAAGCACGCTTTTGTTTAAATCGGGTAAATCCGTTCAGTAGTTTTAGAGAAATATCACATTTTCCAGATATTGATATTTAAGAATTCTGACATCTGATTGGCTGAAGCGTTACGAGCACGAGCTTGCGGCTGATTGGCTGCGAACAGTTGAAACTAGGAAGTGTTGGCAGCCATTTTGTGATTCAGTCCGTCAGCTCACAACTCTCCCTCTACAAGGCATCAGGTCTGTAGTTCTACCTCTGTGAGGCAACACTAAAAATATACCGCAGCTCTGTCTGTGCGAGATACCCCTTTCACGGTCCCTCTCCCCACATCACCAGCTCGCGGCTATGCCTTTAGAAGCGAGTCCGTCGGCTCGCAGCTCTGCGTCTGCGAGCTGTCAGCCATTTTGTGACTCAGTCCATCAGCTCGCATCTCTCCCTCTAAAAGGCATCGGATCCGTAATTCTACCTCTGCGAGGCAATACTGAAAATATTCCGCAGGTCTGTCTGTGCGAGATACTACTTTTACGCTCCCTCTCCCCACATCATCAGCTCGCGGATATGCCTTTAGAAGCCAGTCCGTCGGCTCGCAGCTCTGTGTCTGCGAGCCGTGGGGCCCGCAGCTCTACCTCTGTGAGCCACCTTGTTAGCTCGTAGCTGTGTCTTTGCTAGGAGGCCCGTTGGCCCGTTGGCCCGTTACTCTCCCTCTGTGAGTTAGCCCGTCGGGTTGCAGCTCGGAGGACTCGCAGCTGTATCTCTGTGAGCCAGCCCGTTAACTGATAGCTGTGTGTCTGCTAGCAGGCCTGTTGGCCCGTTGGTCTCCCTCTGCGAGTTGGTCTCCCTCTGCGAGCTGGTACGGTGCTATGCTTTTGCGAGCCAACGGCTCGTAGGTCTCCCTCTGTGAGCTGAGCCCACGGGCCGCAGCTCTTCCTCTGCGAGCCTGCCCGACGGCCCGCAGGTGTCCCTCTGCTAGCAGAACCGCAGGTGACACTCTGGGAGTCGAAATTGGGAATATAAGGCGGCTCTAAAAAGAGCCCATGTGTTTATTAGTTGGAGCTACATGTAAGTGCGAATGCACAGCTTCAGGTTAATCAGGAAAACTCGGTTTCCCTCATCTGTGAAGTGTACTCCATCACTTCTGTAGATATCAGCCATATCAAAACGTATGTAGTTGTTGTAGATCGACCCCATTCTATGGTCTCTGAGGTATGCAGACACAGCTTTGTTGACATTCTTCCTAGATTTTTCAATCTTATGACAAAATTGGTTTGACCATTTCCACTTCTGTCTTTGGCATATATTGGAATATACAAAGACCGTCTGAGGCAAAAGTAACATCAATTGTCCAAAGGTGTCCTTCATAAGCATTTCCAAACCTACCCCAGTCAATGTGCCTAGGTCGTTACCACCACAGTGCACAATCATGAGATCAGGGTGTTGGAGATGCAAACAGGTTTTAACCAAAGGGAGCAATTGGTGCCACTTCCATCCTCTCTGTGCAAACCATTTAATGTGCACATTTTGTAAACCTAGGTCTAAGTCAATACGTCTCTGTTCTGCATACCTCTTGCACCAGAAAATATAGCTATGTCCTACAATCCACACTAGCCTTTTGAAGGTATGGCTAGAAGATATGGATAAATGTCTGTAGCTCATGCAGTCTGTTCGTAGAATGAGAGATATGTTTAAACATGGGGAACTACTTTTTTTTTACATACAAAACGCTAACCGATTGGGAGATGAAATGTATTGTGTCCTAAAAAGTAGGGTGTATATTAGTTTTGATGAAAAGCATCTTTGTGATTGGTTAATAAAAAGCAGTTTATACGTGGAGTACATATTATAGGATGAAATTTGCTCAGCTCAACCACACCTGCTAATTGTATTTGGAAGGTGCAGTTCAAACTTGAAAGAATGGTGAACTTTTGACCTCAACGTGCCGTTAAATGTTGGAGAAAATGTTGCAAAAAAAAATATCGGTAGGTTTAAAAAAATGATTAACTTTTAACCTGCACGTGTCGTAGAATGTTCTATAAAGTGTTGATACAATACGCTGAACTTTTCACCTGTATGTGTCCTTAAAAAAACTGTTTATATGGAAAGTTCAAAAATAACCAATAAAGAGAGGTTTTGCAATCTAAAAAAAATAAGGAACTATTCTGATTTGTTCTTTACATGTATTTATGTGTGGAGCAACAGGGAAATTGTGCCATTACTGGTTCCATTCTTGATGAAAGCGGTGCATTACATGTACTGTGTGACAAGAAAAGAATTGTATGCGTTTGTGACATTTGAAATCTGCATACCAACTACGAAGGAAAATTAGAAATTAAGAAGGTGTGTTATGTGTTTTGTAGTAGTGGTTAAGTATTTGAGACGATATTTTTAACTTTGAAAGTTTTTTTTATTTCTAAATAACATAGGGGCCGATTCCGATTCGGGTCGGAAATCTCTCTGACCGAGCCGGACCCGGAGAGATTTCCGACCGAATCGGACCCTAGCAGCCCGACCGAACGAGTACGATGCGCACGTATGCCATCGGACTCGGAGTTGATCGGACTCCCACTGAAGTCAATGGGATCCTGTCGTACAACGCGTACGCGGGCTCCCATTGACTCAATGGGTGCGAGGCGGACAAGGGCACCCCCTACAGCGTGTACGCGGCGAAGCGACTCGCGCCGTACACGCACAGGTAGGGGGGACCCATGGGTCCCCCCTGTGTGCGACTCGCGCGGCGACTCGTACAGGGGGGGGGGGGGGGGTCCGACACGGACCCCCAAAGTACGGCTCTGACTGCTTCTTCGAGCCGGACGGCACGAGTCGGTCGGAATGCTCGCGGCGCGCATCGTACTTGCCCGGCCGGGGAACGTCTCCATTGCGAGGTGTGCTGCGCATCCGTGCGAGTCGGTCGGTGCGGTTGGGACGGGCGTACAAGTCGGTCGGCGAATTTGCACGCGCTCGCATCGTACTCGTTCGCCCGGACGCACGTACAAATCGGTCGGGAATAAGGGCTCCGAATCGGATCCGGTTCAGCCGAATCCGATTCGGTGCCCTACCGGCCGAGATCGGAATCGGCCCCATAGTGTTAGTAAAGTCTGGTGTTTTATTGGTTCTAAAATATGCATAATGTGTAACTAGTTGTTAAACAAGTACTTTATATATGTTTAGGAGTTTTTCACAAAGAAAAGGTGTAAGTTGTCATATGTAAAAGACTGTGGGCCATATTCTCAAGACCAGCGATAAGATTATCGCCGCTTAGGCGGCAGTTTCCTGCCGCTAAAGCGGCGATAAAGTTATCGCCATTCTTGTGAACATGGCCCTGTATGGTTTTGAAAATTCGATGTAGCGTTAATTTCGATTTGTATATCTATTCCGGCGAGATAAACAGAATGTCGCACGTTTGGAAATTATGCTCAGTCTGGAAATAGTGGAGAAGGGGTGACAGTAGAAAATGCATGTGTTATTAACTTAACAGAGATGGAAAAAAAGAAGAAAGGTTATGTGCACAGTTTGTGGTCTCATTTTTTACACTGAGAGGTAGATTCAGTCAAGGCTGGTGTGGTACTGCGAGGCTTTGCATTTGGGTGTTCTTAGGAAATCTAAGTTGTTGGGGAGCGTTTCTTCAGAAGTCATTTTTTTACATATGTGAGGAATAAAAAATAAATGAAAATGTTCTTTGTATATTTTCTGTACGATTTTGTTCACAGTGGTAAAGTAAATGTGATTATTAGTGATAGTAATTGTCACAGTGTGTTTCTCTGCTGAATATACGCAGGCGTTTAAGTGGTCCAGGTGTTATCAGTAGTAGGCTCCGCCACCCCTTTAAGAGAGCCGCCAATTTTTTCATCCCAGTTAAAGCTGTTAATATACGTATAGTAAAGAGACGATACATAAAAAGTTTGAAATTACACCTTCATTTACTCTGTCTACCTTGCACCACCATTTTGTGCCCGCAGCAGTACTGTTTATAAAAATAATCTAATACAGCTTTTTGTATTATAAAAATAGCACTTATAGGTTTATTGGCATATTGGTAGAATTTGTACTATATAAAGAATGTTGCAATCAGTTTCAATGGTATAGAAATGCACTGTATTATGTAGGAAATATTACATATGCATAGGTTGTGATGTCATTTTTTTACTGTAAGGTACATTTGAGTATAAGTGAAAACAGGTGATATACTGCGAACCCGTTCAAAATGTGCACAGATTACATAGAGAGTAAATGGACAAAGTAAACGTGCACGTTGCTTTGTGTATGTATGCATGGTTTGAATCATTTGATGATACTTTAAGACATAATCTAAACACTATTTCTGCTTTACAATTGGGTACAGTGCAGTGTTAGTAGTTAGTGACTAGATGCTGGTAAAGGGATTATTTATTGCTCGTTCGTACAAAATTAAGGTGGAGAGGGGCGTTTCTTTACAAGACATATTTTATAAATGTGTGAGAGATAAAAAACAATTAAAAATGTTCTTAGTAAATTTTCTGTACAATTTTTTCACACTAGTAAACTGTGATTATAAGTGATGAAAATTGTTAGGGTGTGTCTCTGTGCTGAATATACGCAGGACTTTAAGTGGGCTGGGTCTTACCGGTGCTGAACACTGCTACCCCTTTTAGACACCCGCATTTTTCTTCATCCCACTTAAAACCCTCAATATACGTATATTAAAGGAACAGTACAATAAAAGTTTAGGGATTACACCTCCGTTTCCTCTCCTCATGTGTCACCCCCATTTTGTGCACCAAACAGTAGTGTTTATAAAAATTAAGTAAGAGAGCTTTATCTAGTATGAAAATAGCACTTATACCTTTATTAGCATGTTCATGGGATCTGTAGTGTAAAGAGAAGGTCGTAATCAGTTTCAATGGTACAAAAGTGACGTGACATATGTTTGAAAGATTACATGGTTTTAGGAGTAAGGTATAGAGGTAACAAATAAGCAGTATAGTTTGTTATGTTTAAACGAGTATGTAGTTTTGTAAATCAGATACGGCATTGATTTGTGCAGCACACAGTACACCCACAATGACCCTGGAACATGTCCCTGAATGCCTTGGCACACTGCAGCACACATCCAAACGCCAAGTAGGCCCCCATCCACAATGTGCACAGAGTGCCCCCCCCTATCACCAATATCACAACCTACTCTTGCACATATGCTGAATCCAGCAAACCAGCAGATCCGTGACCCACACTGACTATGCAAGTAACACTGCATGTCGGATAGCATAGCAGCTGCGCAAACAAAATGACATGGCCCACGAAGCGACATGGATGGAGCCAAGTGCGGATCACATCCTCAAAGGAGCAGGTCACACTCCGACGTGTCCGCGTGCAACCACAACCCATGCCTTACAATACACGCAGCAGACCAACAATGCACCAGGCCATAAAATCAGTCCGCGAGCACACATCACCCAAGTCAAAAGCAAAACAGACCCCGAAAAGCACACAATACAAAAGCACCCCGTCTCAAGGCGAGAAGGCTACACGAAATCAGAGCTGCAGGGGCAACTCCCCCACAATGCAGCCCACACACATAGCAATCACATAACATCAGCAATGAAGGCAATGTGGTACAAAACTCCCCTCATACGGGTTCTGTGTCTGGTGTGTGTGGCGGGGTGATGGCTGCATGGCTGTGTACCCCTGACACATCAGACTGCGTAGGTGATGGGGCTGCATCAGATGTCGTCCAGCACCTATGCAAAAACAATGTCTGGCTCACAAAGGCGGAGCTTGCCAAAGGGATACACCCCCATTGCACATGCGACAGTCAGTTCTTCCCTGTGTTGGGACGAGGCTCATTGTGGCACACGAGTGGACAATCTTTACAACACACCTCACAGTTAGACACCAGTGGAGTGGCATAGGCTTTATTGGCATGTGCGTGTCAGTACGGACGAGGCAACGGCCACAACAGGCACGGACATGCTTAAGACACTTACACGCAGCATGGGTACATGTCGAGGGGCAGATGATGTTGGGGCTGAAATGGACAAGATTCATCACATATGGCAACGCTCACAGCCCACCTTGCCTTGCTGGACGAGTCATGTGTTGTTTGGTGTCTGCCCAGTGCCCCGTGTGAGGGGGCACGACTCACTGTACGTGGGGCCTGCATGGTGCTCTGCCTCCAGGGTGCGGCAATTGTCTGCTCTGCCGACAGTGATCAGGTGTGAGGGTCCGACAGGTTCACATGTCGTGCTACATCACCTTGTGTGTGCTCTCACCCAGCATTGTGTCCGAATTGGCAACGTTGCCAAATGACGCTGTGCTGCTCGGACCATGGACCTGCGTCGCCTTGGACAGGTGTGTGTGCACACGCGTTATTCCACGCACATGCATCCAGAGCCCAACCGAACGCAGACGTGTCCTCTGTTTTGGTGGGATATGTGAGCAATCCCCACTGTGTAACAAGTTGTTGGGCCATGTGCTGTGGGTGGCAATAGGATGTGGCTGCAGGTACATAGTTACTCGTCCATGAATGCCCGTGCAGCTTCATGTGCAATGTGTTCCAATAGTACATCGTTGTCGTGTTCAAGGAACACCAGGGTGAGCCAATCCATTAGGTGGTCCGGGCAGGTGTGCTCAGCCCACGCCGTCTCACCGATCCGCAACACAGCCCAATAGGGGAGCGCCTCTATGTGGTCACTGCACACGAGAAATTGTGCCATCTCCCATGCACAACTACCAAATACATACGCAGTATGTCAAGGCATCCCATGCACGGCTGTCTCTGTTACACTCCTGTTCGTGATCCAACAGGGGGCGCAAACACAAGTCATAGTCCAATTCATTAACAGTTAATTTGGATAGGCAGACATCCATGGGACACTCGAATGTGCATGTTCGGCAGTGGAACCAGGGCTGGACGCAGGTGACGTGGGCAATGCGGAAGCTGAGCCTGTAACTGATCTGCAGCACTGCCAGTGGCAGTGCGCCCAGTAAATGCAGCATACATGCACGGTACTGTTCCACGTGACGGGTGTTGTGCATGTGCCCGGTATGGCCTGCCATTGCGTTGGTGCCTCTCGTGAACAGGCACTCTTCTGGACTGCGGCTGTTGTGTGGAGGATATGCCACAGCTCTGAGAAATGACTTGAATGTGTGTGCAATGTTGTGGGACATGGGTTGCTGTTTCCGTGGGTGTTAAGGGCATCCAATGCGGGGGTACCACAGGCAGGGGATTCTATGTGTGGGCTGTGGATAAGTCGGATGGTTTATTTGCGGAATGCGTGGTGTGGGAGTCGTCCTCATCTGCCATTGTATCTCTATCAGGGTGTTCCAGGCACGTTCGGGACCAAGGTCAGAGGTGCAGGTGTCCTCCCGGCTTCTGCATTGGGACAATGGTGCTTTCATCCCTGATGTTTGTTTCACTACTACTTTCATTTTGGGAATGTGATGTGGCTTTGGCGCTGACATTGGGACACGGCCTTGGGCTCATGGTGTACGGATGGTGATGTACACACACATGTTGGCATGTGGAGCTAGGTGCCGGTGCGGCCTTGCCCTGCTTGTGCTATCTCACTCCGTCTCTCTACCTCGCTCTCTCCCTCTCTTTCCTTTGTTGCACGCATGGCACACCTTCTTCTCTTGGATTTGGTCTACTGAGCTGTGTGCTACGGATTGTCCAGTGGGAGCAGCTAGGACTCATCCTAGGGGTTGTTTCTGCTTTTGTTTGTCTGGGGTTTTGTGTTGGTAGTTGCATTGCTGTATGACTGATTCTCCATTTTCTGGTCACGCATGTATGTTTATTTTGCTGCTTGTGCGACATAAGGCAAGATGTTTGTTTGGGGATTCGTGGTGTTGGTGTGCAATTTCTTAGTCCGGGGTGGGGGTGGTGCCGGGGGGGGGGGGGTGTTCCGGGTGTGGGATGGGGTCCTGGGGTGTTGGCGGTGGGTGTTGTGGCCCTGTTGGGTGTCTGGGCCGCATGATGAGTTGCTCCATGGCATCTGTTGCCCTTCGGATGTTGCCCTGGGCTGTGCTCCCTTTTGTGGTGCTGGCTGCTGTCCAACTTTACACCAGGTCAGAGCAGGTGTAAATTTCCTGGTGCTAACGCGCCTTATAGTCGGTTTTGTGTTTTTATCGCGGATGTGGCTGGTCGTTGTGAATGTTGAGGTGTGCTGTTGTCTCGGCTTTTGTCACGGGAACGCCTACTCTGCATCCCATTAGCGATATTTGCGAGGGTCCTCTGTGGCGATGTTTTTGAGGCTGCTATTGCGGGTATACTGGTGCTGTGGGCTGTTAACACCGGCTTGTGAATGGGGGGGTAAATTTATCATGAGTTTGGCTGCGATAAAGTGCCGTTAATTCGGCGATGGCTCCTTGTGAATATGTCCCTTAATCTTTCCCCCCTCTCCATCTCCATGTCGGTGGTTTTTGTTGCTGTCTAACAGTTGATCTGTACTTGTTTATGTACATCCACAATAAAATGTAAGCCTGTACCATATTTTTGCTAATATGGTGCAGTGTTATGCTTGCTAACTTGCCGATAGAAGTGTTAAACTAATAAGGGTAACGTTTACATGTGCCATTTAGTTGAGAATATAACTCTAAGTATACAGATAACAATTTTACAAAATAGTATCTACAAAGTTATCTGTAGTGAGTTGCAGAGGAAGTGGCGTGGGACGGTGGGGTGCATGGGACGGGGGGTGGGGCGGGGGGGCGAGGGGAAAAGTAGGAGGTAGTGGAGTCACATATAAAATGGGAAGGTAATCTAAATAATTCAATAAATACGTGCTGTATGTCGGATGACACTACCTGCCACCCTACTGTTCCCTTATTCCGCTCCAGTACCATGCAGCATTTCCTCTGCAAGCCGCCACTGGAACTTATATAATTGTATGTGATTATTTTGACATATTGAACAGATATAACAAATAATTGAAACTTTTTTTCATTCGCAGAAAATTATTTTGTTTGGATTAAAAATTGAAAATGCCTAGAAGAACTGAAAAAAAAAGGAAAAACGAAAAGGCAATCTACTTAAAGAAAAATCAAAAATATGGATTAGAAGAAAATCAGAGTACTACAAAAATAGTTTCTTCTGGTAAAAACACTAGACAATTTCTAAAAAAAGTACTATGAACATTTAATGAAAATAACATCACACAAAGGACAAATAAAAAATTTTCAAGTAAGGAGAAGCAGACTTCGACTTCAAATTGCAAGAAAAAAAAGCATGATAAGGAAAGAGTATTTGTTACCTGTAGACAAAAACAATTTCAAGAAATTCGTCAAAGAGTTTTTTGAAATAGAGTAATTCAGAATTTAATAAAAGGATGCCGCAAATATAAAAAGAAAGTGCTGCAATTGAAACAGAAACAGCGTGTTGAAAGCATAGTGGATAGTGCTTTTAAATTAAAACAAAAAATATTTATTTTCATTTTGAAGAGGAGGAAAGTGTTGGATAAAACAATAAAGATTCTGAAAGACAAAAGTAAAAAAAAAAAGACGTGTGAACAGAAGCAACTTTTGTAAAATCTTCAGTGGAAAATGGAAACATACATCTAATAGTGAACTTTTTTTTTTTTTTTTTTCTTTTATTTAACTTTTACCAGAGGATTACAAAATCAATTGATTCTTCACCATACTTCACCCCCCTCCACCCCCCTCCCCGGGTCCGAAAGAAAAGTTAACAATACATATTAAATTGACAAGCAGTGGGAATCAACTAATGCATTATTTAAGAAAGTTCAGTGTAGCATTCAACGAGCAGAATAACAATCTATTTTAGAAAAAAAATCAGACCTATATTGGCATTGACAGAGACAGAGAGAACAGTCTGAAACAAGCAACGAAAGAGGGGGGGGGGGAAGGTGAAAGGTGAAAAGGAGAGAGCAGTCCAATCTGCGGGGGGGAGGGGCGGGAGCAAAGCAGGGAGGAGGAAACAAAACAAATTAAAAAAAAAAAGGCATCACATTAGCATATTAATTACACAGTGCATTCAGTATAATTTCTATATGTTCAAGGTACTAAGGTATTAAGCCATCTGTCCAGCGGGTCCCAGATTACAATGCCCTTTTTCTTTGCGCGTCTACCTTTTTTAGCATAAATGGCCTTCTCTAACTGATAAGTAGCCAGCAGTCTAGCTTGCCATTGGCCAAAAGAAGGAGGTTTCGGACCCTTCCAGTGTGTAGCAATACAGATCCGAAAGATAGTCATTGCGACAAACAATAATGCACCCCTTTCTTGAGATTAATCGTATCATATAGTCCTAACATGATAGTAGTTGGTGTAAGTTGAATATCTAATAGAAGAACTCTGTTTAAGAACCGTTGCACTTCTTTCAATAGTGATTCTAATTTTGGGCATGTAGCAAACATATGCACAGAGTCCGCGCAGTATTCTGCGCACCTCGGGTAATTTGTTCCACGGCCCGTAGCCCATTTAGCAATCCTGCTAGGAGTAATATGTAAAAAATAGCCTGTTTTATAAAATTGTGCTTGTAATTTAGGTGACAACAGATATGTTTGTGCGAGACCAAGGGCTTCACAAAATGTATTAGGCGGAACATTCAGTTTCTGCTGCCATTTTGCATCTGTTTTCCCTAAATCATCAGGTCGTCGTTCGTTTAGTATGTAATATATACTTCCTATCCTTGGCAAATTAGAGCCGAGCAGTCTATCTAGAAGGTCTATCTTTGCGAATCCTGCTACTCCCCCGGTTTTATTTATTAAATATCTTGCGATAGCTTAATGCTGAAATATCTGATTACTATTTAATTTATAGCGGGATTTCAATTCTTCAAATAAGCAAATACCATCCGGAGTGATCAGATCCCCTAGTTTAGAGATACCAGCCTGATACCAATATTGGAGAAATGTATTTTTAAAAATTAAAGGTAGATTATCGTTATTTCTAATAGGGGTATAATAATTCAGTTAAGCCAATCCAAATGATTTACGGATATTAGAAAAAACCCGATAGACACTTATCAATGTTTTGAATTGGACCCTCTTGTAATAACTGAATTCCAGCTGGCGCCAGAGGCAGCCCCTAGCATTTTCCCCTAGAAGTAGAAAATAAGGGGAAGGCAATCCTGATGAACTTAGGATGCAATCATCATACAGTAACTCAGGGCTGTATTGCAGGGCAGCAGCCCAATAGTATAGTTTTAAATTGGGGAGAGCCCACCCTCCTCTATCTCTAGGCAGAGAGAGTAAGTTAAGAGCTCTCCTCGGCTGTGAATAAGCCCAAATAAACTGGGAAAAAATGTGTTCAAACATTCGGAGTATATGATTATTAAAGTCTAACGGAATTGTCCTAAAAAAGTAAAGTAACTTGGGAAAATAGGTCATTTTTAAAACATTACATCTCCCCACTATTGAGAGATGTAAATTATTAATTTTTCGGAGTGATTTCTTCATGTCGGCTGCCAACGGGGTCAAATTTTCTTTAACTATTAGATCTAAATCAGAGACTATATTGACCCCTAAGTATTTAGCTTTCTTGGTAATTCTATCATCCTCCCAGGTTATCTTCTCGTTTATCACGATCTGCGTTTTTGTTTTGTTAAGGGCGTATCCAGAGATTATTCCAAATTCTTGAGCTTCTTGTTCCAGAGCCCTGATAGCCGATTTAGGTTCAGGTGTTATTATGGCGAGATCATCGGCATAAGCCATGATCTTTGTATCAGTACCAAATCAATTCAATGCTAAAATTGTAGGGTTTAATTCAATTCTTTTAATCAAAGGGTCAATATAAAGGGCGAAAAGTAGCGGGGAGCAAGGGCACCCCTGTCTCGTCCCTCGTGATATCTTTATTTGTTCTGACAAATGTCCATTAATTAATATTCTAGCTACAGGATTTTGATATAATGACTAATGCCTGAACTATCCTGGGTCCAAAGCCGATCCGTCGCATGACAGCCCATAAAAATTGCCAGGAGACCCGATCAAACGCTTTTTCGGCGTCTAGAAGAATTAGTGAGATCGGGTCTCCTGTCACCTCTGCGACGTCAAATAAAGTAATAGTCCGACGGACATGCTCGGTGGTACCCTTTTTTGGGATAAACCCATGTTGCCAACTAGAAACTAGTGGCTCAATATTTGAGGATAATCTAGAGGCAATAACTTTAGAAAATATTTTAGAATCAGTGTTAATTAAAGTTATAGGTCTATATGATGACATCTCCAAGGGTGATTTATCTTTTTTAGGAAATATTACGATTTTAGCAGTTGACCAAGAGCTCGGTGGTGAGGCCCCGTCAAAAATAGAGTCTACAACGTCAGTAAAAAGATCTTTTATTTGTTGCGAGAAAACTTTATAAAATTCAATCGGTATGCTATCCATACCGGAGGCTTTGCCATCTGGTAGGCTAGCTAAAGCAACAGCGATCTCATCCCAGTCTGGAGGGGCTTCCATTGTATCACGTTTATTATTATTAAGTTCAACTATCGGTATTGTCTCTAAATAATCGCTAATCTCGATTTCTCTACACTCGGTAGACCCTACAATCTCTTCAAGATATAGTTTCTCATAGAATTTCCTGAAAGCTTCCTCTATTTTTTTAGGATCAGTGGTTATCCCTTCAGTATCCGTTTGGATTGAGGAGATTGTATTCGCTGTTACCTGCTGTCTAGTGGAGATAGCCAGTTGGTGACCAATAATTTCACTACATTCATAAAGTTTTTCTCGAGACGCTGCCCACTTAGCAGCTGTTCTCTCTGCTAAAATGTCCCCCATCCTTGACTTAGTAACTGTTACCATTGTCTGTGCTTCTTCTATTCCTATACCTGCCTGTATTAATTTTTTTTCAGCATCTACCATTTGCTTTTGTAAAAGGTCAACTTGTATTTTCTCCTTTTTGTTCCTCCTAATGGAGAAGCGAAGTGTCTCTCCCCTTATGCCTGCCGGAAAGGTATCCCATACTACCATTGTTGACGCAGTCCCAACATTTATATCCAAAAACTCTCGAATCCAGCCAGTCATATGTTCTCGATAGCTGTTATCATATAAGAGTGCCCTTTCAAATGTCCAATTTGAATTAAGATGATTTTTTTACCAAAAATGTTATATTTATTTAGGGCAATCCCACTGGAATTTCAAAAATCTTGGTTTATTATTCTAGAAGGTTTAGTTAATCGATTTATTTGGGCACATGGCAAAACTAGGCGGGCACTCCGGTTTATGTCTTTATCACGGGAAAAGGGGGGTTTTCGGTCCCTGATTTTAGAAGTTACTACTGGGCTGCTGTCTTGCAATATACGGGGATATTGGTAAGGGTATGTCCTGTGGACACTGAAGGGGAAAATGAGCTCCCGGATGTCTATAAATTGCTACTGGGCGAAAACGCTGAGAGGTGTTGTTTTAAATTCTCAGAGCCCAGTTATTACAAAAGAACCAAATTTAAGACGCTGATGGCTGTTTTTAAGATCTGGAGCGCGTTAAAAAAGAAGATTGGTTTGGGGAGACTCAACCACTATACAGTGTTATACAAAAACCCCACATTCCCTGGAATTTTCTCCGATGAGACTATGGCAGGATGGGATGTTAAGGGTGTTCGGAAGGCTGGGGACCTAATTGGGATAGAAGGGTTTCGCCAATTCAACGATATACAGATGGAGTTTGGGTTGGAGAAAGGTAATTTCTTCAAGTATTTTCAATTGCGCAGCTTTTTTAGTAAAAAAATTGGGGGATAGTGAGTTTGATAGTAATGTAATCATTGATATTATGCAAGGCAGGAATAAGGGGGTTATCAAGTTGATATATGCAGAATTGATAAGTTTAAAACAAGATGATTTAACTAAACACGAGGTTAAATGGGCTGAGCGTGTGGGGGCTGCTCCCGGAGCACTTTCGAGATCATTAGAGTTGGGTCAGTTGGTTTTATGTTCTGCTGGGCTTCAGGCACAACATTTTAGAACTATTTTTCTCTATACTATACACCGGCTAGAATAGCACAGTGGGGCGGGTTATCAGGGATTATATGTCCTAGGTGTGGGGGGTGGATGCTGATCTGGTGCATATGTTTGCATCCTGCCCTTGTCTACAGGGGCTGTTGGATTCAATTATGGAATACTTAGATTGCTCACTCGGGGTTAAAATTAAATTAACCCCTGAACTAATCTTGCTAGGAATAAGTAGTACGACCCAAAATGAGTTAGCTTATCGATTTCTTTTTGTTGCTATGGCGGTATTGAGGATTAAAATTGCCTCGGCTTGGTTAGATCCTTTCCCCCTACTTTCCAGCAATGGCTTGCTCGTTTACTTTCTTTATATACAATGGAGAGAGCAATTTATGAAAGAAAGGGAAAAAAGTCGAAGCTGCTGGGACAGCGCATCTGGGCTCCTTTAATAAAATGGAAGGAAAAGAATAATTAAAGCCAACCAGGGGGTAAATTTAATGTGATGTTGGTATAAATTGGTCAAAGTAAATCTCTCTATGAAATCTATTTCTGTTAATGGGTTAGATTAGAGTCTTTGTAATCGAGCTGATGACTTTTTTTCTTATGTTATTTTAATTATTTGTCCGTTTATGTGATTTATTTCCTTCCTTCAAACCTTGCATCTTCTTTTGATTTTCTTTTTGATTGATATGTATTTGTGCTGATACCCTTGCAAGAAAATGTGGATTTTTTTTAATAAAGATATAAAAAAAAAAAAAAAAAAAAAATCAAATGTCCAATTTGAACTTAGTCCCCTATCGACCCAGCCCTCTAGATTTAGAATGAGCGGATTATGGTCCGATAATAGTCGGGGGCAATATCAATGCGACAGTCATGAATTAGTGAGGATGAGACAAAGAAATAGTCGAGCCTCGCCAGAGATAGGTGAGGGGCTGAAAAAAGGTGAACCCATTTTGACCAGATTTCAAGTGAGCCCAAACGTCTTTCAAGCCATGAGTGTTTATCAAGTTAGTCAATGCCCAAAGACTTTAGGCTTCCTTCCTCTGTAGGCCCAGAGTTTATCAGACTCCCAAACGCTAGGCAGGTTTAAGTTTAGATCACCACATAAAATTACAGGGAGCGGCCAATGTACTAGCTCATCATTTATGTCGTTAATTACCCCTGGATCATCTAAATTACTTGCGTAAATAGAACAAATCGTAAAAACAAAGTTGGAGGGAGACAGCACCCTGCAATCACCCATCTTCCTAAGGAGTCAGATTTCACCTGGTTCACGACTAAAGGTAGAGTCTTCCGGGCCAAAATCCCAACTCCCTTAGCACGAGCACCTTGCGATGTTGCCCCAACAATTTTGAATCCTAAGGAGTTCAGCAAGGATTTCTGACCCCCTACAATGTGGGTCTCCTGGAGACACACAATGTCCATCCCCATTAATTGCAAGGCCTGAGCAGTCCTTTGTCTCTTCAAAGGATCATTCAAGCCACAGATGTTAATCGAGGTAATTCTAAGTTTTTTTAATATATTAATTTTCAGATTTTAGATATGACCATGTATAGCTATCAAAAAAACCTCAGCCCTTTTTGCGGCATATTTCTATCTTCCGCATGTAGAGAGTTTCTTTTTTTCTTTTTTCTTCCTTTCCCTCTTCTTACTTCTTTAAAAAAAAATTGGCTTCTAGATTGTTTCTCCCACTTAGATTGCTTCTCCCTCTGATTAAATCACCCGTGATTATCACTCCCCCCTCTCCCCTCCCCAGCCCCCCATCCCCCCCAAGCCCTCCCCCACTTCCCCACATCTCATCCCCCTGCCGCTCATTATACATATACTTTTTCCTAATTTAGCATACCAAGATTTTTAAACAGAATCAACATTTTGACTTTTAATCCCACTGAATTCATTACTGACTCCCCTTCCCTCCCTCCACCCCCCCAAAAAAAAGCAGTCAGGATAGCCCTGAATGATGGTGAACAAGTGTGAGTCCCCGGCCGCCAGCCTACTCAATATTTTACCCGCTAGTCAGCGAAGTTAGGCTGATCTGACCACTCGAAAAAAAGAAAAAGAAAAAGAAATCTTGAGAGGAAGGAAAAAGAGAAAGAAAGGTTCTTGATGAAAGATTCCGATCACGTCCTCCATCAAATTAGTCCTTGTGGTCTATATCAAAATTTTTATCTATATATCTTATCTTTTCTTTCTCCCCGCAATATCCTTTAGATACTCTCCAGCTTTATTTTCGGATAGGAAAACCCGAGTAGTGCCTTCATATATCACTTTCAATCTTGCTGGGTTCATTAGAAATACGTGAGCCCCCTGTTGCTGCAAGGGAGTTATCAATTGGCGCAATCGCCACCTGTGCTCAACTGTTGTGTGGCAAAAGTCTGGCTTAGAAAAACATTTTATTCCGTCAACTTCTTTCTGGGAATTGGGCCTTGCCTGATCATATACCAGTTGTCTCAAAAGAAAATTCCCAAAAAAACTAAAAATACCCTAGGTTTCCCATTCCCATAGCTATTGCCATCTCGTTTCTGTTTCAGGTTAAAAGGGAAACGGTGTGCCCTCTGGACCTCCTGGTCCCAGTTCCAGCCAGTTTGTGATGGAAAAGCAGCCCGGAGCAGTTTGACGATATATCCTCTAGGGTCTTCGCCTTCCACGCCTTCGGGTATCCCCAGCAGCCTCAGATTATTTCGTCGTAGCCTGTTTTCTTGTTCCTCTAGCTTAGACATTAGGTCAGTGAGACAGGCCTCGTGGGAAGCACCTTGATTCTTTTCTTGAGAGATTTCTGTTTCAAGGGTCTCTGTCCGTGCTTCCACCATTGAGACCCGATCGCCAATATCGGTGCATATCTTATTTAACTTCCTGATACCACCTTGAAGTTTTTTAGATGCTCCCTTAGCGGCCAGACTGTCTGATCTTGCTTCTTCCTGAAATTGTTTTATAGAATCAAAAATAGAGGACAAAGAGGGTTCCATCGAATTCACAATAGTTGGCTGCGGGCTCTGCGCATGCTGGAGATTAGAGGCTCCCAGAGATAATGGCAGTCCCCGTATGAATAAGAGTAGTCCCACTTCAATTGGCTACGTCTTTTACTCCTAGCCTTTTTTTGAGTGGTTCTAATTGTGGGATCAGATCCTTTTTCTTCTGATTTGCTACTATCTGTAGAGCTGAGAGATTCATTTCCGGTTCCAGACATAGATCCATCTGAGACAGAAGAAATTCTCGACTAAATCTGGTATCTGCGGGTCTGTTTGTCTAGGGGTCTGAGGCGTATCTCCTCTATCCTCCAGGGGCATCTTTTCTGCCCCTTCGTAATCGAGGACAGCAGTGGCGACATCATGGATATCATGGGTAGAAGTACAGGTGGTTAAGTTTTGAACCTGTGCTGTCATATTCACACCGGTTCCCACCCCGGTATCATCCATAGCTGCCTGCACATTTGAGTCAGTCACTTGTGTAGGCGCTTGCTCTAAGTTCCCCTGGTTAGGCACCTGGTTAGATAGCTTTAGGTTATCTGTGTTATCCCCCATAGGCACATTAGAATCAGAAAAAATAGAGGTGGAGGTAGATATAAGCGGTACCTTGAGGACAGGAAAGTGTTTAGCGATAGATGGTGAACCCCCTGTTCCTCCCGCTGCATTTTCTTTTACCAGAGTTACTCCTCCTAACCTCCCCATATTTTTTTTGCTGACCGCTGGCTCCCATCTACCTTTAGGGGGAAGGTCCATTTTTTCCGCCATTTTCTCCGCTTTGCCCGCTTTGTCCTTCTCTGTCTCCCCCTGATCTGTTCCTGCTTTCAGTTTGTAGATCTTCTGTCCACGGGTGGTCATTCTGTGCTCCCTCCCGCGCTTCCTGCAGCGCGTTGCCTCAGATGCCTCCCCACTAGCGCTGCTACCACTTCCCAGCAGCTTGAGACACTCTCTGGCCCAATCGATGAGAGCCCCAGCCGTCCGGCCCTTGATTATAGTCGGTCCCGTAAGGCAGGAAAATCGAAGTGAGATTAAACCCCAGACTCGGGTTTTAGCCCTTCTACCGCTACTCCGCATGTGAGGAAAAACACCGGGTATCCGGAGCTCGAATTCAGACACCGCCGAGGCTGCCGCGGACATCTGCTAGGGGTGTATCCGTTTCGAATCAGGTCAGCTAGCCGATCGCTGGCTGTCAGAACTCCCGCGTGTGGCAAACGGCGTGACGGCCGGGAGGGAAAATGCTCACACTAGCGCCATCTACTGCCTCTCAAAAACTCTAGTGAACCTTTTTTTAATGAACAGAGTTACTTCCAAGAAAATAGTTTACCATTTGCAGTTGATACTGGAGGTCGTTGCTACGAAGTTCAGAATGGTTGTCCTGTTGCAAAAGAGGAAATGGTTACTATTAGTGCAGAACAGTTAATAGCTGAAGAAGTGCAAGGGAAACGCACACAAGCTCCTGTGTATAAGTGGGGTTGTAGCAGTATTTGTAGTATTCAACAGGAATCTATTGATAGAATGCGAAATTTGTTACGAGAATATACACAGAAAAGTGTAAAACAGAAGATTAGGTTGTTACAAACACTAGATCCTTGTAATGTAAGAAAACATACTGAGAAACATGGGCATTCTCTGGCTTGTCTTTCAAGAAAAGTGCGTAAAAGTGTCTTTCATCACTTAAGGATGTTAGCAGTACACCATTCAGAAATGTGGAAGTTTGTAAGGAAACTGTACTATGTAAAAAGTCCTGCATTAAGTTTAGGTGAACTGAATACAGCTCTTTTACACGGTTCTTTATCAGATGTACAAAAAAGTGTGATGATATTCAGTTCCGATATTTTGGTTCAGAAGAGCAGTGTATAGAAAGTGAAAGTTTGACAATTACAGATGTTGAAGAAGATGGGAAAGTGATTATGATTGATCAGTTTGAAGAAGAAATTGGAAAGTTTAACATAGTGTGCTCTGAAATTCCAAACTATGTTTGTGTTTGTTGTCGACGTACTAATTATAAAACTCAAACTAAGAATGTTGATTTGTATTTGAAATCTGAAAAGAAGAATAATGATAAATGGAAAGAATTTGCAACTTACTTGTTAGTGGAAGGTCAATTTGAGTTAGGCAGTGATCAACATATTAGAAGAGAACAAAATGCCCGCTAGAGCAGTTCATAATAAGTTAGAATTAGTAGCTATTCCGGAGGAACTGGCAGATTTGAATACATACGAGTCAGTTCTAATTCAATCTGTTCATCCATTTCAAACTATAATTCGCATGGAGCCTAAAACAGGTAAACTGCCACCAACAGACTTACAAAGAGGGCTGACTTACCTTTGGATTTTAAGAAAAATATTGAAATTGTTGGTGGAGACAAAGATGAAAATGAAGCAGTAGTCATTCTAGTAAATGGAGTACCAACAAAGAGTCGGAAAATATGGCAAGAATTTGTGGATGTTAAAAAACTTCAAAAGGCTACGTTATATCTTGTGGAGAATAATATTTATTATAAAAGTGTAAATGTGGAACTACAGGTAATAAGTTTGGAAGATGAATCTGAAATTTCAAGTGGTCAAATAGAGAAAGTGGACAAGTCAAGGAGTGAAGAGATTTATGAACATTACACAATATGTCCTCTACATTCAAAAGAAGTAATAGGAAAGAGCATTGAGTTATTTCAAATGAAAAAAGCAAAGGGAACTCCAATGAGTAGATGGGAGAAAAGCTTAGAAGCTCGTTCTTTTCCACAGCTGTTTCCTACTGGAGAAGGTGGACGATATGATGACCGACCTGTACGTATTCCAGCTTCAGAATATCGCTCAACAAGATTATACTCTGAAGATCCTAGTTTCCGGCAGTGTATACCATATATATTTCACCTTTTGTTTGAAAGTGATCTGTCTTCTCTGTCCTATGCAGTGAACCACATACTGAAAACTGGAGTTCATCAATCACTTCTTTCAGTGAAAGAATTTGTGGAGAAAGTTCAACAAACAGATGAAAATTTAGAAGCACAGTTAATTAATTTGATGGCATGTCAACGAGGAACAAATGAGTATTGGTATCGTCGTCATGGAGAACTGAAGTGTATGTTACGGAACTTAGGTACACCAACATGGTTTGTGACACTTAGCTGTGCAGAGTATGCATGGGAAGATTTGCTTGAATTTCTACGAGAAGCAAATTCCAATATAAAGAATGTTGAAATGAAGACACCTGGAGAACTGTGTTCTTTGGATCCTGTAAATGTGTGCAGATATTTTAATCATAGGTTTCAAGCTATGATGTCTTTCATCTGCAATAAAAAGAATCCACCTCTTGGAGAAGTTACCGATTTCTTTTGGAGAAAGGAGTACCAAGCGAGAGGTGCTCCTCATATACATATGCTATTGTGGATCAAGGATGCACCTAAATTTGGAACTGATTCAGATGAAATAGTATTGTCTTTCATTGAACAGTATGTGACATGTGAGATTCCAAGAGAAGGAGGAGATAGAAGCTTGAGACAGCAAGTTTTACGTTTCCAAAGTCACCGTTGTGGAAAGTACTGCCGACGAAAATACAAGTCTAAAGGAAAATTTTATACCAAGTGTCGGTTTGGATTTCCACGTCCAGTAATTTCTAAAGGAAGAGTAAATTCTTTTTTTTTCTGTAAGGCACACAATAACTCGCAAATCTCCAAAGAATACCTACAACGTGAAAAGAACAGAACTGTCAAAGTATATTAATGACTACAATCCGGTTATTTTAAAAATGTGGAATGCAAATATGGACATCCAGTATGTTGCAGACAACTCAATTGCTGTTGCACGCTACGTTACATCATATATAACTAAATCAGAAAAACCGAGATGAAACAAATGTGGGAAGAAATTGCACAAGAGAAAAGCCTTAGCAAAAATTGTACAGCTTTACTTTGAAAATGCTTTCCCACAGAGAAATTGGATCGTATGAATGTTCAGACCGGTTGTGCTCTTCAAGTTTATATTCAAAATCACGAGGGATCATTTGGGTAAGTTTAGGTCTTGCCTGCTCACGAAATAGAGTGTTGAAATCATTAGAAGAAATTGAATACTTAGCAGCAAATGAACCAGACAGTACAGAAATTCTTAAAACTAATATGTTGGATACATACTATCCGAAAAGGAGTCGACATCTGGAACA
Organism: Calotriton arnoldi; assembly: GCA_963921515.1. Classification (NCBI taxonomy): domain Eukaryota; kingdom Metazoa; phylum Chordata; class Amphibia; order Caudata; family Salamandridae; genus Calotriton; species Calotriton arnoldi. Next base: position 444,790 of record CAWUFW010007845.1, read on the forward strand.
GCTATGTCTGTATGAAGTACTTTAACATTACAGCTTCAAAAGAAATGTTAAACAGAATTTAAAACAAGGAAAATATGCAGTACTTGGATGTCATGGATGTTTAGTAAAACACACAAAAGGTAACCTTATCAACCACAGGAAACTCAGTTGTGAAACTGCAGACAAGCGAGAATTTTACTATTTAGCACTTCTCCAACTGTTCAAACCATGGCGTAGCGAAAGTGAATTACTTAGAAATTTCGACTGCTACGAAGATTCTTTTAATGCATGTAAAGATAGCATTGCATGTTAAATTTTCCCTACGTATTTAAAAATGTTGAATGATGAAGTTGAACAGGAAAAGACTAATACAGCTGAAGTTGCAAATGAAAGTTCTCAAGATAGTCAAAGTTCTGGTCCATGTAGTCAAGATCCACTTGGACAACCAATAGTGGAAAATGAAGCAGCGATTGCTATGCTTGAAGTGGAAATTGCAATGCAACAAGCACAAGAGGAGAATATTACATTGGAAAAGTTAGAAGAACAAGTAAATATTGAACAGAAAGAAATATATGTACAAGTGAGAGAACAGATAGAACATGGTTTGTTGCATGAAAAAAAGAATGTGTATGTTCATCATTTAAACCTTTTCTGATGTACATCAGTGGTCAAGCTGGAACGGGTAAAAGTTTTTTAATTAAAGTTTTGACCAGTTATCTTTAAAAACTACTGGTTCACATTTATCTTGTGTAGTAACAGCTCCAACTGGATTAGCTGCGCACAATGTTAAAGGAATTACTTTGCATAGATTACTAATGTTACCAGTTGAGCATGATAATAAATTAGAATATCAGAAGTTGTCTGGAGAAGCTTCTTATGAAGTGTCAGGAGTGCTGAAGAAGATGACAATTTTAATTATTGATGAGGTGAGCATGGTCTCAAACTTAATGCTTGCTTTCGTGCATTTAAGAATGCAACAGGTATTAAAAACAGATTACGACGTTCTCTTTGGAGGAAAACATTTAATTGTATTTGGAGATCTGCTACAACTAACTCCTGTAAAAGGAGAACCAGTCTTTAAAATGCTTCTACATGAAGACACTAGGAAATCTTTGGGAAGTATTGGAAATGTGAATCTCTGGTTAAATTTTGAATATAAAGAACTCACTCAGAATATGCGACAAGCAAGTGATGAAGATTATGGAAATATTCTGAAAGATGTAAGAATTGGTGTTCTAAGCAAACATGGTAAACAAGCTTTACAAAGTCGCCTACTAAAGAACTTGTTTACAACTGAAAACACACCAGCAGCAGTACTGTACAAGAACATTGCAGAAAAAAGTCTATACTTTGCTTAATGCCTACACTGGAAGAGTGTTATACATTTAATCAAGAGCTTCTGAAATTGGAAAATCAAGAAATAGTTCACATTGAAGCTATTGATAAAATCGAGCATCAAGGAATAACAATTCTTCTTTCAAATAAACTACAGACTAAATTGGATTCTTTGGAAAAGTCTGTATCAAAAACTGCTGGCTTAGAAAAAAATGTAGATGTATGTATAAACTGTCGGGTAATTTTGAGGCGTAATTTGAATATAGAACAAGGTTTAGTGAATGGAGCAATAGGGAAAGTTGTTGAATTTGTAAAATATCAAAACAGAAATGCAATTGAATTCTTGAAAATTAAATTTGATCAGATTGCAGAGGTGAAACAAATTGGGCGTTGTGCTGTACGTTTTTGCTGGTAAACGACTTGTATGTTCGTAGAAAACAGTTTCCTTTCTGTTTAGCATATGCAATAACCATTCATAAATCTCAAGGTTTAAGTGTAGATAATGCTTTAGTAAATGTTGGAAGAACTGTGTTTAAAGAGGGAATGGCATACGTTGCATTATCTCGAGTTAGAACATTGTCTGGTTTATATTTAATTGATTTAGATGAAAACAAGGTTAGTGCTGATGTTAATTGTGTAAGAGAATATAATCGTTTAAGAAGACATTATGTACCAACTTTAGGTGAATATCCTATTTATGAAAAACGTGCTGTGTGTTCAAAACGTAAACATGTTGATGAATCAAGTGTGGTTGAAAAGCAGAAAAAAATTCAAGAGAAAAGAAAAGATGCAAAGAAACAGAAAATACAAACAAGTGATGATGTTGTGGGATACCAATTAGAAAATGCTTCTGGTGTCAACTGCTATGGTAATGTTATTCTAAACATTATATTTTATCTAGAAGATCTTTATGGTGAAATTATGGAAAGTCAGGAAAAAGATTATGTTCTGCACTTTATACTTTATTTGAACAATTGAGAACTGACAGAAGTAAGATCCATACTGCTTCTGGTATTCGCCAACTCTTGGATACATGTACTGGATCTTTAACGTTCAGTCCTAATATACAACAAGATGCACAAGAGTTTCTGATGGTTATGCTTGGAGTATTAGAAGATGAAGGAATCCGGATTGAGACTTGAGTTTATTTGGACTCAGTTACAAATGGGATCACAAATGTGAACAGTGTTCATTAACTTCAAGTACTATAGTTGACAGAGAACGATTTCTATATTTAACAATACCTGACTGCAAATCTGTACCTTTTCCGAAATTAGTAAAAGAAGCAAATCATGATATGAAATGTTCTCGTTGTCAATCAGAAATGTTATCTACATTATGCCTAGAAAGATATGGAAAATATCTAATTTTAATGCTACAACGCTGTAGACCAAATGGAAGAAAAGTGGAAACGAAAATTAAAATCTTTGTTGCTAGTCAAGTATCTATTTATGGAAGAACTTTCACAACACTGGCTATTGTTTTCCATGCTGGAGCTACTACCACATGTGGACATTATACTGTATATTTAAAATACAAAAATGTTTGGAGTCACTGCAACGATACACACTTGGAAATTAAACCGAGATTGCCTTATGAATTACCCAACTCATACTTGATATTTCTGAAACAAAAATTTTAGATATATTATTCGGCCTAGAGGGAAAATGGGAAGATGCTTTAAGGAATTAATACTGGATGATTTCCCCCAAAAATGTCCACACATTATTTGGCCTTGAGGAAAAATGTGAACAGAAACTACACAGTAAAGGTAAGATTTAAAAATTGGAAATAGTATTGGATGTGTTATTTGTGTTTATTTGGTATTGTGTTTGCTAGAATTAGTCTTTTTTTTTTTTAACAATCTAGTAGATTGTTTTTTTTTCCCAGCTGTTTATGATGATACTACACTGACATCACTGTGAATGGTGAAGTTAAGTAGAATCTGATAACAGCAGAAAAAGGGAGAAAAATATGTTTTCAAAATGTTAAATTATGTTGTATTATTTGATAAGTAACACTGTAATTTGTGAAATATATTACATTACACAACAGTTTTACAGTTTATTTTCTTTTCTGTAGTGGAAAAGTCAGAAAAAACAGTACTAATGACAAATAGCAGAATAGTAGTTTAATATTTAAAAACAACTTTCAAATTCACTGAAAAAACCATAGGTTTTACAGACGTAATAGTTAGAAATTAGCATTTAAAAACCTTTGAAATTCACTGAAAAAACCATAGGTTTTACAGACGTTATAGTTAGAAATTAGCATTTAAAAAACCTTTGAAATTCACTGAAAAAACCATAGGTTTCAGGGACGTTATAGTTAGCTGGACATTTCACTCGTACAAAACCATAGAAATTCCATCGTTATACTTAGTTCAGTTAACTATAACTCGCACCCCCGCAATGCACTGCTCATGACGTCACATATTACATCATTGATGGCATGGTCAGTGACATCACTGATGACATCACTGATGACATCTCAAATGACATCACTGATGACATCATCCACGTGATAATCTGATGCACCTCATCACACCCTAATATAACCTTTAATACACCCACTGTAAAATACACACTACCATTTTCGAAACCATCCACACACCAATACCAGTTACTACATACTTACTCACTGATTCCTAGGTCTGCACACACATCCACTCATTCACCCATACAATCACTTATACATGCAGTCACTTATCAATATAACACTATCATATGTACTCATTCACCTATTCAGACACTCACACACCGCCACTCATCCATGGAGTTACTCACACACCTAGTCAGTCATGCAAAGAATCAATCACACTCCCATTTACTCACCTAAACAGTTATACACACACCACCTCACTAATTCATACAGACAGTAACGCATAGTTACTCTCTTATGTAATCACTGAAACAAGTACAGACTCATCCATACATGCCACTCTCACAATCACTCAGTCTCATATATAGTTATTTATAGACACCATCACTCACATATACTGCCTTTTACATATGTAGTTACTCACATATGTACCACTGAGACATCCATTCACTCACCAAGACACCCATACACGCACTCAACCACCCATACAGCTGTTTCTACATGCACTCTTGAACCCATACACCCAGTGAATCAACCACTCACACATCTATGTTCAGAGTCACACACCTCCAACCCACCCACACACACACTCAGTCCCCCATACAAATACTCAAGCAAACAATCAATAACCCATATAGACACTCATGTAGCTACTGACCAACCCAAGTAGCAACTTACACAACAACAGACAGACTGATACAGACATTCACACAGTTTAGTCACTAACCCATGCATTCAGTAAGACACGTTTAATCAGTCACTTATACAATCAGTTACATACCTCCTAAATCCTCCATCCAGACACTTATACACCCACTCATTCTTCAATACACCTTGCCATATATATATAAAACATATTTAAACTTTACAGAAACACACAGTCACTGGATGATGTCATCAGTGATGTCATCAGTGATGTCATTTGAGATGTCATCAGTGATGTCACTGACCATGCCATCAATGATGTAATATGTGACGTCATGAGCAGTGCATTGCGGGGGCGCGAGTGATAGTTAACTGAGCTAACTATAACGGTGGAATTTCTATGGTTTTGTACTAGTGAAATGTCCAGCTAACTATAACGTCCCTGAAACCTATGGTTTTTCAGTGAATTTCAAAGGTTTTTAAATGCTAATTTCTAACTATAACGTCTGTAAAACCTATGTTTTTTTCAGTGAATATATATATATATATATATATATATATATATATATATCATAGAATCTTGTATATTAATCATGCATATTTTTCTAAACATTAAATTAAATTTCCTTATTGTTTCACCTATTTAAAATAATTTATTTTAATTAAAACACTTTATTTTAAGATCTTACCTCTATTAGTTTCTAGGTAGTTGTTGCTGTATGAGTGTTTGGCCATGTGTGGTGCTGGACTTACTTCAACTCTGGGCTGGAGTAATGTTTTACTGTATAGGATCCTCTTCTTGTAGTAGTAACTTTAGAAGTGAGGTTTGTGAATAGCAATTGGCCTACTCTTTTTGTTGGTGGGTACATGCCCCTGCCTAAACCCCTCGCTGACAGTTCCTAAACTCTTCCGTACTCCTCCCTAACCCAGCCACTCCTCTGTCCCTCACACTTCCTACTAAAGCATATACTTGTGTGCAAAAACGCGACATGGGGGATCTCCCAGAGAAAAAGATAGGCAGAGGCAGATTCTCCCCATATCGTTTTGTTAGTAGCGTTTTGCAGAGCCTTTGTAGTACTATTGTAGTAGTACAAAATGTTGGACGCAATGCAGTTTGTTAATAGGCCCCACAGAGATGTTGCTTACCGAGATGGCACAAATATGCTGATGTGTGAATTAGATGCATGGTACATACAGACCAGAGGATTATTGTGACCCCCTGGCTACCCCTAACTGACACCCATACCTATCATGTACTTTACAAAGTAAACAGCTTTCTGCTTAACTTAACTGTATCAGTAAGTTGTGTGCAGCCTACAGGACTGTATGTTATAAGATCTTCTATCAAATGTAAGAAAAAAAACATTGAGGTGGACATGTTACTAAGGGTCAAATTTAGAATTTGGTGGACACAGTGCTCTATCTGGTACACCGATGGTCCAGTGGACCTATTTAGAGTCTGGCAGACCATCATATTTCTGACGGTGATGCCTCCATTGGTGCTGCTGTCGTAAAGCTTACTCTAACAGGACGATAAAGTAGAAGCCGTCCGAGTAAGGAGATCAGACCATCCTCTATTTTTAGAGTAGCTGGTCTGATACTTTTTTCTGTCCATCACTGGGATGAAAAACCTGATGGTCTCAAACAGAAGAAAAAGAAAAATGACCCCCACAGCAATGGTGTGTGGGTCATTGTTTTTTTGTTTTTCAGTAACAAGCTTCTGCTTTGAGACTTTGTTTTTGAAAAACAAAAATGGTTGGTGCACCACCTTCTGAAATACGGCATCCACACATTATATCTGCTGTGCCTTGAGAGAGACCAGTGTGACAGTTGTTTCTCTGATGGCAGCAGTGATCCCTCAATATGATTTCTTTTCTCTGTCCCATCAGGGTAGCATACATGACATCCTCCACCATCCTGATGGACAGAGTAAAGATCGTCAAGATCTAGAACATGCCTTTTATTGTGTTTTGTCTTTCTTAAATGTGATTGACATTTATGTTGTTACTGATAAAACACCAATGAAGTGATTATTTGCTTTCCAGTAGAACCCGGAAAACACAGATTTAGTAGTCCTTTTACCTCTTTGATGCCACCTGGTGACAAACAGTTTAAGTGCAGCACCTACAGCTAAGCTCTTTTCTGTGACGGGTGCTAACACTGTGACATAGGAAGCCACTTGCCATGCCCATATAACCAACAAAAGATCACTGGAGCCCTAATACCTAAATAACTCTCATTTTCAGAGACTGTCTCAGCGTATGTGGCTTCAGTACACTGCATGTTTCTGTGTAGTGGCCAGCAGGTTCACAGCTGATCTCTGAATAGTGTGACAGTCCATGGCAAGCAGCACCTCAATAAGGTCATCCTCTTTCAATTAAAGCATTCAATGAAATGAAAGAGTTTTGCTTTTTCAAAGTTCTGCTAACAGGATTGTGGCAGCAATGATCAATGTGCATATAGATGCCTCTAAAATCAATACTACCCCTAAAAAACTGCACCCAACACTCATGTACCTTGATTTATTTCATGATGGTCTGAAAAGCAAGTTTATATGAGCCATGTCTGCTCAAATTGAAGGATCTGGGACTGAATCTTGAACATCTTCAGTGCTAAAGTGCATGGCCAGAAGGGGTTCACGTGGCAGTTTTGCTGAAAATTTGCTAAGCATGCCCACTAAAGATGGAAGCATTCATGATGCAGCTCCTGGATCATCAAGTCCAACGTTCATTCCTACTTCCTCCAGGTAAAAATGTAGCATGGAATATTTGGTGCTGAAACAAGACTTGATACTTAGCAGCCTCACTTGTACAAACCACTGTGACTGCTTTTGATGGGAACATATTAAGTTGTGCTTGTTCTCCCCTCCCCCCCAAGATGGCAAATGCACTATAACTGTGAACGATGACAGAACAAAGGCAAAGTGTCTTGTGCAATTCTCACACATACCCAGCAGGAACTCAGTGCCACACTGCTTTCAAATAAGAAAATGTTATAAAAATCAAACCAAGATGGTGGCTTGTTAGGACGTGCCTGGATCAAGCTCCATCCTCGCCACCCCTATACCGTCTAAAGCCCTCACCCACAGAGTTTGATAGCCCCCGCCGACATCGGACTCCTATGGCTGCTCGGGAAGCTCACGACGGAGGACTTGGTGCCCGAGCGGTGGAGTTGACAGCGGTAAGACTGAGGCGCACGAAGGCCATCGGATGCTGCAGGCGGCTTGGACAGCGAGGCGGTGCTTTTTGGCTGGTCATACAGTGTGGGCCTGCAGACTTCCCCCGGGCACTCTGCTCTGCCTGGAGAATGGGGCTCAGCCCGGCACAGTGGCAGCACCACCTTGGTTCCATCCTTAGCTGACGCGTTAGGCCTGCGGGGGTGTTTGGCGTGGCCTTCGCCTTGGTCCTGGGCCTTCCAATCAGCTTTCCTTTCTCAGGGGTCACGGCCGCGGGACCGGCCGACCGTTGGCTATGAGTGAGCCCCTCCATGGTGGATATTACAGCCTGCGCCCAAATTGCCTGGGGCTCCACTCGCTGCCTGAACCACAGCATTGGAGGACTACACTGGGCCTGCAGTGCCTTGGAGGTAGGGGTCCTGGGCCGCAGTGGTGCCAGACCTGGGGACATTAGATTGATGCTGTGGGCATGGGGATGACTCTTGGCCTCCTGGACCAATGTTTCCTGATCTAATTGGGGGTGAGTGGACCTGAAACTGCCCCTACTCCTGCACATACGCTGGGGTCTGCCCTGACCTAACGTGCACTGTGTGCTGGCTAGGTCTTCAAGGAGAGACTGGCGAAGATCCCCCGCATTTACTTGCTGAGCAGATCTGGGGTTAACCAGGCCTGGAAGTGAAGTGCCCGGGTCTGGTGGGGCTGTGGGGGCCATCTACATGCCCACTCTCCTTGCCCTAAGAGTGGCCTCCCTCTGTGCTGTGTCTTTGGGGGGCCTGAGTGACACCAGAACTGAGCCCGGAGACAGGGTCTGCCTGTTGGCTGTGGGGGGTTTGATGCTGTGGGGACACCGATGCTCAGCTGCTGGTGAGTGGACCGGGAATCGTGGTTCTCTGCCATTTGAACGCTGGATTCAGGCACTGCTGAGATTTCCCTCCTACCGCTACTTATGTATGTGACTGGGCTTACCACCATGTCCACGACTAAGGGAAAAAAGGACTATTACCTGCGGGAAATGCTCACCAGACAACCCAGGGTATCCGTGGGTGACAAGACGACTGTGGTGAACGTGGAGTCCCCAATCAAAAGCAGAAGATGTTGAGAATACGGTCAGCCGCACGTTAATAGAGTCCCTTCTCACTCCCTTACGCAAAGATCTTCAGGCGGTCAAGAAAGACATCTCCTTGGATCAATGTGAGTTCTGCCGCGACTTGGACGAAGTAGGAGAAAGGGTCGCCGCCCTGGAAGACAAGGTCATAAAGAGGGATGAAGAAGCTGAAGGCCTGCAACAGTGCTTCGTCTCGAGGAACAACAAATTAGCCTCCATCATCATGCTGAAGATCTTGAAAACAGGTCTAGAAGAAATAACATCCATATTCGAGGTGTTCCAACTGATGGAGAATGCGCTGACCCGGAGGAGTATATGCAGGCCCTGTTTCACTCCATACTTGGAGTCTTGGCCGGGCGTAACGATTAAGCTGGATGGATGTCACTGTGTTGTGCTGCCGAGACCGGCGAGGAACACTTCGGCAGATGTCTTGGTATGTGTTCACAAATTTCAAATGAAGGAATCCATCTTGCGTAAAACCCGGGATGCCCATTGAATTAAATTCAGGGGCCATTCACCGCAACTGTACCAAGACTTAGCGTTAATCACACTACAAAAAGGCTGATTTCCCCCAGTCACTGCTCATCTGCAGGACATTGGTATTTCTATTCATAGTACATCCTTGAAGGAAGAGTGCACCAAATCAGATCCCTCTGTGAGGCCTGCAGAAATCTTGGTCTAGAACACCCCTCCCACGATGCACATTCTTCTGGCAAGCAAGATCATTCGGGGTCTAGCCAATGTCGTAGAACCCAACATTATTTGGCCCCTGGGGTCTTACGTTCTGACTCTGAGACCATAGCACATGAAAATGAGGCTGGGTTCTACACATTATCTGGTAACAACACTGGGGCGGAGGAAACATGATCCTCGTGATATTAGACTTTACATCATTACCTCGGCGGGTGAGTTTCAAGGTGGTGAGGATGAACTGTGAGGCTCTCATGAGGTCTTGACTTTGGATATGCCCATTTTAATCATTCCTCCACTACTGATACCATGTTTGATGGACATGTTATGAATGCTTGCACATTATTTTTTCTTACCTATATTTTGTAGGTTTTTGGGGGTTTTTATTTTCCTTCTCATGGTGCAACTCAATCTGGGCCAATCTGTGCATTTGATGCTGGCCTTCTGTGCTGGCTGACACTTTTCCACTGTGCACCTTACACGTCTCCTGAGGAAGCCTCTCTATAGCTTCTCTTACCCACTGTAGGCTCCCTGGGACTTAAAATTGTTAGTCATAATGTTTGGGGCCATAATAATCCCACCAAGAGGTCAGCCGTTCTCTCTCTCCTGGAGCGGTCAGGTGGTGATATCTGTCTTCTCCAGGAGACCTACCTCATCACTAAGGATGTCTGCAGAATGCAGTCCCATTGGTCGTCAAGTCCTTCCAAAAAGGGTGGGGTTGCCATTCTCTTTTCAAAATGCTTTATAGGGGAAATTCTGACAACCGTGGAGGAGGTCAAGGGATGTCTCCTTGCACTTCATCGCAAGGTAAGCTCTTTCCAATTCACTCTAGCCAACGTTTATGTCCCTAATGAACAATAGGAGAGCTTTCCTACACAGTCCCTGGCCTCTGTTCTCCAGACTCCTGACGCGTCAATAGTGGTGGGGGGGGTGACATGAACCTCGCCATGAACTCTGACATGGACCGTTTTGGCCAACACTCCTCGTAGACTGGGGCATTCCCACCTTCAGGTCTGCGCTGGTTGGCAGATTGTGGCCTGCATGATGTGTGGTGACGGTTGCATCCCAACACTAGGGAACTATACATTTCACTCTGCTGCCCCTAAGACGTATGCGCGGATTGCTAATTTTTTTGTCACCCTGACACTACTGGACCTTATCCTCGATGCTACTATTGACCTGCATTGCCTCTCCGATCATGCACCTATTTCCTTGACGATTCTTCTTCCTCACTCCCCATCTCATAGCCCAAGTTGGCGCCTCCGTGACACAATGTTAAATTCTCAGCCTACGGTTGACGCAATTCGAACAGTGATTAAAGATTACTTAACTTCTAGTGATAACGGAGTAACTTCCCTAGCTTCGGTTTGGGAAGCCCTTAAATTGGTAGTTTAGGGAGGATTCATAGCTCTTTCTGCTGCTGAGAATCGCCAGCGTCAGAATAAATGTTGCAGCCTAGAGAAAACAGTTTCTGAATTGGAAGCCATTAATAAGAGGACTGAGGCTCCTAGGATCTGGAGAGAGTTGGAGAAGTCTCGTCTTAAGCTTAAACGATTAGACTTGGATAGAGCAGAATTTGCCACGCTACGCCTCAAACATAAATTTTAACTGGGCAGCAACCGTTGTAGTCACATGTTGGCTTACCGTCTCCGCAGTAAAGTACATATTGGGTCGCTAAAAACCATTCACACTGCTCCCAATTAGGAATCCAGTTTCACTGAAAGTATCGCTTCGGCTTTTCAGGCCTTCTATGCCTCTCCGCAAAATTGGTCTTACCGCCCTGCCTGCTGAGGAGTCTCACACTCTTGATCAGCCCATCCTAGTCGATGAAGTGGTATCGGCCATAGAGTGCCTAAAACCACTGAAATCTCCCAGGCCTGACAGTTTTAGTGCTCTGTTCTAGAAGACTTTCTGTCAAGACTTAGCTCCTTTACTAGCTCGACTTTTTGATTCTTTCTCCGAGTGGATTCCATGCTGAAAGCTGTCATTTAGTCATCCCCAAACTAGGGAAAGACCCTGCCCTTTGCAGGTCATTATAGACCCATTTGTCTTTTAAATATGGATGCACAGTTTTTTGCCAGCATTTTGGCGCATCACCTTAATCCCTTAATGCCGGGTCTTATAGACCCAGATCAATTCAGTTTTATTCTTTCTCACCAGTGTGGAGACAACACTAAACATTTGCTCCACCTTTTAGATAAAACACAGTGGTCGCGCAAAGGAGCTCTGCTTCTCTCTATTGATGCTGAAAAGGGATTTGACTGGGTACACTGGCCTCATCTTTTTGATACTCTTCGGATTTTTGGCATTGGCAAGAGATTTAGGAGATGGATTTGGAGCATATACAGTGCTCCTCGGGCATCGGTTATGGCAAATGGAGCTCAGACCCATCCATTCCCCATACTACTGAGCACTTGTCAGGGATGCCCTCTCTTGCCGCGTTTATTCATGCTATATATGGAGCCCCTGGCCCAACAACTCCATGATAACCCGGACGGTAAAGGGATACCTTTCAGGTCTGACCACCATTTGATAAACCTCTGTGCAGACGATGTCATTCTGCCCATCACGGAGCCTTCGACCTCTCTTCCAGCATTAATTTCCGAGCTCCAGACATTTGGTGCAATCTCTGGGTTAAGGGATAACATGCAGAAGTCTCAAATTTTAAATCTCTTGGCTACATCTGCGACTGAGACTGCCTTAAGTTCTCAATTTTCCTTTGAATGGGCTACAGATGCCATTCCTTATCTAGGCATTTCTTTGGCCCGCACCATACATCAAACGTTAGCCCTCCACAACTTGTAAGGACGTGGCGTCCTGGAATCGACTTCTTTCCTGGATGGAGCGTTTTGCAGCAATTAAGATGACCATTCTTCCAAGCATTCTCTATATCTTTCAGATTCTACCTTTGACTCATCCGCTTAACACTATCCGTTCTCTACAATTGGATATGAATCAATTTATGTGGAAGGGAAGAAGGCTTACCTTCACAATACCAATGTCCCGCTCAAAGCAGGACGGGGTACTCGCTGTACCCCAGCTGCTTCAATACTATCAGGCTGCCCAGCTAGGGTTCTTAGTGGAGCAGAAACGGCAAATATCTAACATGCATTGTGCCTTTATGGACCAAGCTGTTATGGGTACATAGATTTGGAAAGAGGTGTGGCCTCACCACAAGTATAAAGCTTGGGGCGTTTACTCTTCACCTGTTATGAACCTTGGGCCCGATTCACAAAAGTAATCTGAGACAAAATCCTAACTTTACAACTTTCGGTATTCACAAAGGGCATTTAGGAGTAGTAACTTGTCTACTCTTAAATGCCCTTTGTGAATACCAAAAATCGTAAAGTTAGGATTTTGTCTCAGATTACTTTTGTGAATCGGGCCAGTAGTTTTCAGGTTCTGGGACTCAGTTGCAATTAGGGCGGACCTGATCACTTTTCCTTCGCTGATGTCTCCTCTTTTTGCTAACCCCGATTCAACCCCGGTATGTGTCAGGGTTGATTTCGCTGATGGATTGACGGTGATTGCAAATGGGAGGGTTGCCATTTTGACTTACACAACCTTTTTTCTTTTGATCAACTCGAAAAGACTATTCCCTGACTGACGCCGACTACATCTCCTACTTACAATTATGTCACTGGGTAATGGGGGCTGAGATGCGATATAGTGCAGGCAGACTGATGACCTCTTTCGAGAAAGGGCTGTTCCTTAAAGTAGACAGTAAATGCTTAATATCCAGGGTGAGCTGGTGTACTTCCGCCTGTTAGAGTGGGTCACCCGACGTACGCCATCTTGGTCAGCGTTTTAGTTGATCATGATTTATGGCGCTCCCCCTCTACTTATGGCAGGGGAATGCAAGCGCGCAGCCAAGGAGTATACAGGTTGTGTGTGTGATTGCCCATTTTTAAAATTGAAAGGGAACTCTATTGAGCGTAATTGTGTATGAAACAGTTTTTAGAAAAGTGGTTTTAGAAAATTGCCTTTTTTAAACTTCGTAGGGTGACTAACCCCGTTGAGTATTGTAATAGTGAGCACTGCTGAGAGTGCTAAAAATCTCGTCCTTTACAGCTATAGATTTTGAATTGGAATTGTATTATGTGAAAAACTGTAACGCTGCTAAAATTTAAGCCAGACTTACCTATCCTGCATTTTGCACTTTTCGCTGACCAGGGTGAGCTGGTGTACTTCCGCCTGTTAGAGCGGGTCACCCGACGTACGCCATCTTGGTCAGCGTTTTAGTTGATCGTGATTTAGGACTCTCCCCCTCTAATTAAGGCAGGGGAATGCAAGCGCACAGCGCTCGCGCGCAGCGGGCGCGCCTGAGGCGTGCCAGAGGCAAGCCCGTCTGCGCCCGTCTGTGCCCGTCCGCGCACCAATCGCGCACAGCGCCAGCAACGCTGCCGGTCAGGAATACCGTCTACCCGGTAATACTAGAATTTCTTATTCAAGGGAACAACTTATACATATAGGTAAGCGAGATGTTAAAATTTCTGTGGTAAATAAATGGGGTAATGTAACTACCCCTCTGATAGATCTATACTCAGACAACCTAAAATGTGGGCTAGTCAATGCTAGATCCCTAGTTAAGCATTATCAAGAGATTTTTATTATGTTGGAAAGCCATGATTTTGACGCTTTGTTTATTACAGAAACATAGGGGTCGATTCCGATTCAGGCCGGAAATCTCCCCAACCGAGCCGGACCCGGAGAGATTTCCAACCGAATTGGACCCTAGCAGTCCGACCGAACGAGTACGATGCGTTCGCATGCAATCGGACTCGTTCGGTGGACTCCCATTGAAGTCAATGGGAGCCGGTCGTACAACGCGTACTCGGGCTCCCATTGACTCAATGGGTGCGAGGCGAACAAGGGCGCCCCCTACAGTGGGTACGCGTCAAAGCGACTCGCGCCGTACATGCACAGGTAGGGGGGACCCATGGGTCCCCCCTGTGTGCGACTCGCGTGGCTACGCGTACAGGGGGGTCCGACACGGACCCCCAAAGTCTGGCTCCGACTGCTCTTTGGAGCCGGACTGCGCGAGTCGGTCGGACTGCTCGAGGTGCGCATCGTACTTACCCGGCCGGGGAACATCTCCATTGCGCGGTGCGAGTCGTGTCCATGCGAGTCGGTCGGAGCGGTTGGGTCCCGCGAACGAGTCGGTCGGCGATTTCGCGAGCGCTCGCATCGTACTCGCTCGCCCGGACGCACGTCCGATTCGGTCGGGAAAGAGGGCTCCGAATCGGATCCGGTAAAGCCGAATACGATTCGGTGCCCTACCGGCCGAGATCGGAATCGACCCCATGGACTCGGAGTGATTCTATAGTGGAACTAGGGCTAGCTTGCCCCTCACGATATAAAGCCTTCCATAAACCCCGAACGCATGGGAGAGGAGGGGGGGTTGGAGAAATATTTAAAGAGAAATGGAATTTTACTCCACTTCAAATGGATGAGGTTGAGGGTGCAGAACTTTTGGGATTCTCCCTCAAGGAGGATAAGGTACAGGTATTCACAGGCATTGTGTGCTATAGACCACCCACAGGACAGAGCTTTCATTGTCAGGCATTGATTGACATGGTGTACAATGTGTCACTTACTCATTCTAGGCTGATTCTATTAGGTGATTTTAACCTTTGGGATAAGGGGGACTTAAATTCAGCTCTGAGAGATCTAGTACAAGCATGTGAGAGTCTCAATATGCAACAATTCACAAAGAGGCAACATCCTGGATTTAATATTTGCCAACCCTATGGAAGCCAGAGTGGTAGAAGTACTACCTTTATGTTGGACTGGTCATTTTTTAGTCCATTTTTCGCTGGCGCTACCTAGAGCAATTAAAAAAGGGACTTGCACTGGAAATTTTCGCCAGGGTAGGGAATGGCCCAAATTATTAAAAAACAAACAAATCCCACTATTTACAGAGAAAAACCTATTTGACTCAAAAAATTCAGTGATAGAAAATTATTTCACCTTCTGTGCTCAAATAAATGAAACCCTGGATCAAAGAATCCCAGTAAAGAGGCTGAAAAACAGAGACAAACCTTCTGACCCTTGGTATAGTGAGGATTTGAGGCTACAGCGGAAGGAATGTAAATTGGCTGAAAGAAAATGGAGGCGGCTATATGCTGAAATAGATAAAAATAACTTATAAAACTCAATTGCATAAGTACAAGGAGGCAATTGCTAGATCAAAGGCTGAATACTTTGCAAAAACCATCTTGCAAGCATCGAATACGGCTAGAACTATTTTTAATATAGTAAAGGACCTTTCTAAGCCAGCCTGTGTAAGTAATAAGATCGTAGCCACACAAAAGCTATGTGATGATTTGGCAACTTATTTTAATGAAAAGATTAATAAAATCATCGACGGCCTCAATTCAAAGAATCAGACTGGAGTGGACGGTGATAACAATGCACCTACGAAGGCGGAGAATGATTTAATGGGGCCCACTGTGTTGGAAACACAGAACAAGAGCCTAGACAGTAACCATCAGCCTACTCTGGAGTGTTTCCAAATGCCTTTGGAGGAAATGTTTAATAATACAGCGTTGACCGTCTCTTCAGGGTCACCACTGGATCCCTTCCCTCAGAGGGTGTGGAAGGAATTTAAGGCAGAACTTTTCCCCCGGCTGCGTCCGATATGCTGCCAATCACTAAATGATGGAGAGGTCCCAGAGTGCTGGAAACAGGCAATAGTGACCCCGCTACTCAAGAAACCAACACTTGATCCTTCTTGTATGTCTAGTTACAGACCTATCTCCTTACGACCCTACCCAGTAAAAATCTAGAGCGAGTAGTGAGTAAGTCTTTGTCCCACTACCTAGAGGTTAATCATTTACTGGATGAGCTGCAATTCGGATTCCGTCCTGAGCATGGAACAGAAACAGCCCTAGTGACCATGCTCGATGATATGAGAATGCGAGCTGACAACGAACAATCGGTCGTATTGGCGCTGCTAGACATTTCAGCAGCATTCGATACAGTGAACCATAGCATTTTGCTACAAAAACTGGGAAATACTGGAGTTAAAGGCCAAGCATTGAAATGGCTTCAGTCCTATCTATCGGACAGGACACAGGCAGTGAGCATTCAACCCTTTACATCATCGAAGACAGCCGTCCTTCATGGGGTCCCGGAGGGCTCCGCAATTAGTCCAATCTTATTTAACATCTACCTGCGCCCACTTATCCCCATCATTAAATCCTTTGGAGTGGAATTGGTCAACTATGCTGATGATATACAGCTTATGTTCTCGCTGTAAGGAGATCAAACAATTTCCATGGATAATTTTCACCAGTGCATGGAAAGCACTACAAACTGGCTTAGAAACAACTTTCTCCAATTTAACGGAGATAAAACAGAAGTTGTATTTTGCACTACGAGCAAAATAGCCCGTCCCCTTCCTGCTGATTTCCGGCTTACTCCTACGGATAGTGTATCAACTCCAACTAAAACAGTATGCAATATGGGGGTGCTGATGGATAACAATCTCCAATTGGACTCACAAGTAAACAAAACAGTCGGCACTTGTTTTTCCTTGATTAGAGCTCTACGAAAGATTCTCCCGCTATTACCAGTCTCTGCCAGAATACAAGTAGTGAGGAGTGTTATTTTGAGCAGGTTGGACTATTGCAACTCCCTGTGTCTTGGAGCCCCTAACTCCATGATACTGAAGTTGCAAAGAATTCAAATAATAGCAGCAAAGCTGGCCTTAAATCGGCAGCGCAGATCTTCTGCATCTCTGGCCCTAAGAGATCTTCATTGGCTGCCGATTAAGCAGAGGATATACTTTAAATCTCTCTGCATTGTCTTTAGGGCAGTACATGGTCTGGGCCCTAGACCACTGCAGAGAAAATTTACGTGGTATACCCCTACAAGAAACCTCCGCTCGTCAACAGCACATCTGGTTAACATCCCAAAATTTAAAAGAGGTGGACAGGAGGGAGAGCTTTTAGCTCAGTGGCCTCACGACTGTGGAATGAGCTCCCATCTAACATCAGGCAGAGTGAGAATGTAATGCAATTTAGGAAGAAACTGAAGACGTGGTTATTCCAGAGGGAGAAATAGTACCCAGACACAATGTTACTGATCCATCCTATGATTTCTTCTGGTTTTTCCTCTCTCCTTAACCAATTTCCTGTATTCTTTTTAGGGTGGTTGATCAAGCACGCTATATAACAACAAGGTATTCTCTCAGCGCCAAGATACCCGTAGGGTGATAGCGCGCTATAGAAATCTATTTTACATTACATTACATTACATTTATGCTCTGCTGGGGGTAAGGAGACCCACATCAAATCTCGGGGTCAGCTGCGTTGGGAGTCCGAGAAAGGTAGACCTCTCTCTACCAAAGAATGGGATGACATATTTTACTGGGTACACTGCATGGCTCACACTATGGCAAGCACTGAAACCGCTTACAAAATTGTCTCATAATGGTATCTCACCCCGATGAGACTCAGTAGGTGGAATATGGGGTGCTCCGGGGAATGCTGGAGGGACTGTGGGAATGCAAGGACCCTGCTTCATCTTTTGTGGCATTGTCACAAGCTCACTAGATACTGGGAACACGTCTTAGACCATATTGACTTAGCTTTTCATACTACCATCTGAAGATTCCCATCCTACACTATCTTGGGACTTCCAAACCCCTATGCTCCAATAGAGGAAGGCATATGGCTTTTGCCCTAAACGCGGCTCAACAGGTGATACTCTCACTTTGGGGTACAGATAAGACTCTAGATCATGTCTCCTGGCTGCACAGATTGTGGTTTCTTCTGGGGATGGAGAAGCTTTCTCTAGCGATGACCTCAGAACGCTCCTCCTACTCAGAAATCTGGTCCCCCCTCAATCACATCCTATCTACCCAATTTTTTGAAGCCGACATGGTCGTCTGATCTACGGCTCCTTTGCCTGATTCTGAGGTGTCCGATCCTGAAGCATAGCCAGCCTTGGTCATTCCTATACTAGACATAAGCCCTTTTGCCTAATTGGTGTTCGCCATAGTGCCTGTTTTTTCTTGAAAAAGCGTGAAGGATCGGTAGGGGGCGAGAGGGTGGTTAATGTTTATCTTCTTCAGTTTTCCTTGTACTTAACAGTCTGATTTATGCAGCCGGCCCCAGGGATGTAGGCAGACATGCTGTGTTTACATAATCATTGACTGTGTTTATAGTAATAAATTAAATCTAAAAATCAGAACAAGATGTCCTTGTGCTGGCTTTCAAATAAACACAATAACCCATAAATAAACTTCATTTATGGTGTGAACTGCACAGACAAAAGACCTGAAGTGTCCTGCAGGTTATAAAATGTCTTTACAACATCAGCTGCTTCTTTACACAACTGAACAGTTTGCTATCAACAAATTCCCTAAGGCTAAAAGTATGGACATTAATTCTTTAGTAGTCTTCTCCCTTCTGACTGATGCAGCTGAAAAGCTGTTAGATCCTTTACTTGACACATAAATCGATCATGAGACATTTTGAGTAAACTATGATTAAACGTGCACCAGTTGCACATTAAAGAAAACATGAAAAATAAATGTGAGGGAACTTAGGTACTGCATCGTGAAAGCATGCAGATGAAAGAAGGATAGGTGAAATCGTATTCATTGAATAATATAGGTTTATATTTTTAACCAGCATTAGCATATTATTTTAACGTGTAAAAGAATGTTAAAGTGATGCTATGAAAATTCCTTCTTATCCTCATTGAAATAGTAATGTGTAAAGAACTAATGAAATTAAGTTTTTTTTCTCTGCATAAGTGAATCGGTGCACCAAATGAGTAAAGAGAAAATAGTGCTGTATAGCCATATTGAATGCAAATGAGACGAAACCTTTAGACTATGATCTTCATATATGTACTAATGTAAATCACTTGAAATGATATTAATATTTTATGATCAGAAATAATTTTACACGTGGGAACTTTGAAAATACAGTAATATGTCATAGTTACATGTAGTTTTGCAACACAACTAATGATACATTCCAAGTGCTTATAAGTTGAAAGGAATATTAGAATCTTGTTTTTCCCTATAAAATGCATATCTCATTATTTTACATTCTGCAGATTTTTTAAATCAAATTTAATATAGGCCTGCATTTTCTTACACTGCTTTGTCTTACACTTGTGGGAAGGTTTCATAAATTTACAATGTGAAACGAAACTGTGTCTTACTAGAAGAGTTCTCCCTTGCTTGCAACGACTGATTGCAACAATGTCGATACTTTAGGAACATTTTCTATGGGAAACTGTCCATTTGAACTCACTCATGTGCCTACAGCTAAAGGATCATTGTTTGATACTTTATGTATTCCGGATGATCCGACTACTTACATGATCAGCACCAACTCTTTCTATAATATGTGTCTTCCTATACGAACTGACCAATGGATTGAGTGGTCGTACACGATGAGGTGACCAAGAAGGTGTCACCACCGGAACTAGAGGATTATATTATACATTGATTTGAAAGATGAAAGGAGAGGAGCTTTTTTCCGATTCGAACAAGACCTGGTCCCAGAGACTACCTTTGATTGGAAACTTGTTCCTTCTTTTTGGGCTGACGCATACACTGTGTGCACCATTCTTGGACTTTTTCCTCATGGGACTCTGCCCTTGAGCTGTCGTGACTCACGTTCTTGCTGAACTTATCAAAGCTACCTGGCATCCTATGGCAAGCTCTAACTAATTAGACTGCCCTGTACTAATTATCTTTAAATGTTTAACTATGATGTAATTGTGAATACTTTTGATAAAATCTAAATTTAAACTATACCTTAGACCCTGGTTTATCATGGCTTGTCTCTTTAAGTTGATTGGGCATTTCAATTGATTTACTAATGACAGGGAGAGATCGGCAACAAGAAATTTCCGAACACCAGGTACTTATGTTATCGTTTTGAAGTGCCTTAACAGAATTATTGGTTTGTATGATTCTGGTCTGACTAAATTTCTTCAGGTTTTTCAGACTAGCAGTGATGAATGAATGAATGAATATGAAATTTGTAAAGCGCGAACTAAGCCCAAGGGCGTCAAGGCGCTATAAGCGGACCTAAGGATGCAGACAAAAAGACATGCTCATACCGAGGTCTGTGAGAAAAGCCAGGTCTTTATGGCCCTGCGGAAAAGAGAATGGGACACCTGACTTGAGAGCTGTTCCGGGAGGGAGTTCCACAGTCTAGCAGCAGCAGTGGAGAAAGCTCTACCTCCCCATGTAACCTTCTTGAATCTCTGTACTATAAGCAGATTCTTATCTGCAGACCGGAGCCGCCTGTTGGGAACATAACGATGGATAATGGCCTTAATCGCCTCAGGGCCTGACCCGTAATAGGCATTGTGAGTCATGCACAGGGTCTTGAAGAGGATCCTACGGTGAACAGGTAGCCAGTGCAGCAACCTAATAGCAGCTTAAACTGAATGATATTTAGGTAAATTCATCACCAGCCTGGCAGCGGCATTCTGCACCATCATCATGATAATTCTTTATTTGTATAGCCTGGTTTTAAGAGCCATATACATGATTTTGATTACTAGTTTGTAAGTTGGCTGTCCAATTCCTGGTCCTCATTGGAAAGCCGGATATTGGATCCCCTATGTCCAACCCATCATCACCACAAAACAAGGTCCATCGGAGGACAAATGAGTGTCTGAAAGAGATAGTGATAAGAAAACAAAAGTTAGCATAAAAAAGGCCCAGTCATCTGCTGGAACATGGCCAAGCATAGCAGTAATAAGTCCAGATCAGACAGTATTAATACATTTATTAGCTCACTTATTTTTAGCTATCTTGAGGTAAAGAACAGAGAAGTAAACTGACTTGCAATGACAGAGCACTGAACACGCCACAATATATATCTCACGTTCCAAGTAGAAAACACTTACTTCAGCTGATTTTTGCCATTTGTGTAAAGAAAAGAGCAGTGGGAAGGAGTGTTAGATGCCAATCATTAACCTTCTAATTACTACAATCAATTCTTACTTGTTGTAACTGGGTTCCGCCCATTCAGTGTGCCTGGATTTTTTTTGCTTTTTATTTTTGATGACCTGGTTTTGGACTTTTACTGTGGGTGATTCTCACTGCATGTGCCTCAACAAAAGTAATCACATGGCAGATGGAATTCTGGTGTTTACAACCAGTGATCACCTTTTAAAATAAGGCCACTGCGATGCTGCAAGGCTATGGTGCACTTGGCTGGTTACACACAGGAGTGTAGACGTGTGAGGGCTGCACGTGTGATACTACTGTCATGCACAGCCCTGTAACTGTGCACGGGCAGCCTGGCACAGAGGGGACTCTGCAGGATTAGATGTTGGGTAGGCCTTACAATGTTGATGTACACTAATATGGAAAGTCAGTGTTATTTACTGTTTTGCCTGCAGTGACACTTTGTTATACACAAAAGGGAAAAACTGCCTTACAGAGCAGTTTTGCTTTCCTTTGGCCTACAAAGTACAGCGACATATCAAAATGGGGTGAGACCTGTATGAGACAATCAAATCTGTGAGTTCCAAGACAAAATCTGTGAAGCTAATGGGTCATCCAGAATTGTAATATTTCTCTGGCTCAGCTCAGCATCAGTGTTCAGGCCTTTTGTCATCCTGCTGTGCGAAGATAACTGCATTTCTCTCCCGCTGCAGGAACAAAGGCCTCCCCACAAAAAGGCATGGATGTCATTTGAGAGTAGTCAGGGGTCCCAGCTGTGAGCTCTAGCTTGTTCCTTGCTACTCCTTGCATTTCCTTTGCAACCCTTGCCCTCAGAGGAGGCAAAGGTTTTGCCCCCTCTGGGGCCAGGGGTCGCAAAGGAAGTGCCAGGAGTAGCAGGGAGCACCCCTGACTACTCCCTGACTACTCCCAAATGACGTCCATGCACAAAGGGAGCAATTAACAGTGTTTCACTCAGCTCCTGAGGAGGAAAGCGTGGGGATGAAGGATCCTCATCAATTAATCAGCAATCACATTGTACAAAGGATGGGCCAGCCCACTAAATAAAGGAGGGATACCCAGACCTCTGAAGTCTACATAGGTGGGTGCTCTGCTTTGAATATTTGGTGAGAAAGGCCCTGACAGTGATGTCAGCGAGGGGCGGAGCTGAGGTTCCCAGAGTAAATGTGACTAGTGACTCCTCAGTTACCCCATTTGAAATTTCCCAATATTCTGTGCAGGAGGGTTGGGATACAATACATTCCACCCCTGTTAGAAGCTCTTGCACAAGGAGGTGACTCTGACATAAACAACTGGAAGGAGGAACTCCCTGATGCCCACAAAAGACTAAGGACTCTGTCCCAGTTGACCCCAGGACCAGTGGGTCTCCCCAAGAAACAGTGAAGCTGGCCCCCTTATACCCGCTGAGGACCAGTTGGAGGAAAACCCTGGACTTCTGCACTCAGAGACAAAGAAAAGGAGGAGGACTGGCACAGGGAGCTAGGAGAACCAGGTCCCTGTAGATTACACCACTTTGGAGAAGAGGAGGTCTGCTGAAACTGTCCTGGTGGCTAGAGGTTGCCATCATGAGTAAAGTGAGCCCAAGATCACCTAGGCTGGGCCAACGGGCCAGAGTTATGGCATTTAGAAAATCGATGACCTTTGATCCCTTTTTCACCAAGCTAAGGTCATGGGCCTCCGCAGCCTTTCCTGAATTTACCCCTAAGGGTGGGCCAGGGACCGGGGGTCAGCGCACGAAGTTTGATCTTTAATTTTCCTGTGAGGAAGCATGCACAGGCCCCTTCCCCAGGGTCTCCATTGGCCCAGAGGCCCCATCCCCAGGCTATAGATGCCAGTAAAGGGGGCCGGGACGTCATTACCAACCCCTGATGGTCCCGAGAAGAAGGGAGCGCCGTCTCGCTCCCCCAAGTCGGAGAGATGGAGGCGGGCCCTGGGATCCCGAGGATGGGGAAATGCCGCTACACTCCCCCCATCAGTGGTGAGCCTGTCCCCCTCCCTGCGCTGGGGTCTGGGGGGAGCGGGCAGTCACGATCACCAGAAGCACACTGACTACAGGAGCAGGCAGGGAAAGATGACTGCTGGCCCCGTGGCAATATGCGCAAGTGCTACCCTTGTGGGAAGCCTGCAGAGCAGCGAGGGATGGTCTCCATGGCTCCCCCCAATGTTTTGGATTTGCAGGGGTGCCCGGGTGGGACCAGGCACCCACAACTTAAAAGAAAAAAAGAACAAAATACAGGAAATGCTGTGCAGTCCAAGGCCACGTGCACAGCAAAAACATGTGGCCGGAGCCGCTCATATAATGTTTACCACTGCTGGCTGCAGTGCCCCATAATGCCTTGCGGTGCTCTTTAATTTAAATACTCTACTTACCTTGTAGTTGCCCCAGGACATCGCAGGCACCACCAACACACTTAACAAGTGTTGTGTGAGTCTGTGGAAGGTACAGCAGCCTCCTTGAAGGAAACTTGCACAATGACCCTACATTTGTGGGACCATGGGATCCTTGATCTTATGGAATTTTTCACACAGTTTTTAAAACACTTCCAAGGTTGGAGCTTCTGCTCTACAGCTGGCTGTGCAGCACTCCCTAGGGGCTTGTTTTATGGCTACATTTAATGTGGCCTTAAGGTGTATAAAGAAGATACATGTAGTAAGTACCCTCTAGGAGCTAAATCTATGGTTTCCTCTAGTGTGATGAAAATGTGATGTTCTCTAGTGGCTGTTTTTATGATTGCCTTTTCGTGGTTTAAAGTATATGAAAAGCACACAGACACATGTTTTTCTCGTATTTCTAAAATGCTTTATTGTCCTAATAATGTTGACAGTGATTACTGATGAAAGTGAATATGCTTTATTTACATTAATAAGTGTGTTTACACATGATTATTATTGATGATTGCATTTACAAACAAAATGATGTCTTTTACATGTGGTGTATTGATCTTGAATCTTTGACCAAGCCAATAGACTGATCTTATATGGTTGTATGATCCTTATGGGGTCAAAGGTGATTATGCAATGTCATCTATGGTATTTTCCATCCACGTTAAGTATATATTTGTAAATTGATGTGTATTATTTAGTAGTGTGTGTGTAATAAACATCATTTTCCTTTTTCTAAAGAAACAGCAGTGACTCGACAAACATTTGTTGAGTATTATTATTATTGCATGCCAGCAAATGGTGATTACTTGCCCACATCACCTTCCCATAGTAGGCCTTGGACTGCTCTGCTTTGCTACCCTAAGAGAGTCAAGCACTACAATGGGCACTTGGTTCACTGTAAGAAGAAATTGTGGACCTATTACTTGTGCAGGCAGTACAATAGCCCAATTTCCCACTTTGGTGCTCAGCGCTGGGATAATAGTATCCAGTTCCAGTATGCATTGATAACATTTGATATGTTCAGTTTTGCCACATATTACCTTTCCATTAATACACAAATAACAGAGTGCAAGGCTCTGAGAGGGATTAAAAGATTTGGTTGTGGGGACTCTGGATGTGGGAGAGGAAATCCCCAGCACACGCCATGTGAAAACACTGAATGTTGGTTATTGTATTAGCTGTTTTTATTATGACTGGTTTGCATTTTTTTAAATGATATAATGTTGGGTGGGCTTTCACATACATTGTTCCCATTAGAGTGTTCTAGGCCACAGAGTCCTGTGAACCACAGCACTATACACTAGGCATGTATGTGGAGGGTTCTTCTCTATAGGTTTAGGCACTTAAACAGGCACCCACACCAGAAATCTGGGTGTAGGGGTGTGAAGGAAGTGGCCCAATTCGGGGCACTCGGGTCACTAATGACCACCTCTCAGCCTTCCATACCAAATGAAGAGTCGGTCAGACAGTAGAGAATACAAACCAATAATTGTTTATTCAAATCTCAGGGCTCATATCTCATACAAAATAGCAAAGTCCAAGGTTGCTCCAGTCGGGCCCGTCACCAGACAAGTGGGAGAAGGCCTCTATCTAGTGAGAAAGGTATGCGCTAATAAGAACAGTCTATTCATAAGTGAAGCAAAACCCAACCGTGGAGAAATGAAACCCAGCAGAAGCCTTTTCTCAGAAATAGCCAAGGATTAGTTTCAATCACGATTCAAAATGGCGTCTGAATAGAAAATGGTGCCATGAATACTAACTTACATTGGAAAATGCATAAGCAGGAACATTTCTAGTCTAACAGACCCTCCTTTTAGCATGAGCTAAATCATTTTCGAACAGCAACAAGGAGAGCAGAAAATCAGGAAAATAAGAAACCATAGACACTAATAACAGTAAACCCTTATGAGCATTCCATGTTCTCAGTATCAGGAAGGGAGACTGTAAGGAGAGAAAAAGTCTTGAAAATGCCCTCATCTATCTGCATTAGGTCATCTATCTGTTTCTGCACCATAATTGCGGCATTGGTATCATGAATCGATATTTTTCTCTTGGGAGTGAGAAGAGTAGTACAATAAGAGCAACAGAAGGGGAGACACTGAATAAGGGCACAACAAAACACCAATATCACAATCAAATAGATCACTTTTTCAAGAATCAAACCCCAGCCACCAAAAAGAGACCAACTCCAATTTCCACTTTCCATTCCTTTGACGTTCTAGAGGATGTCTAATATGTGTTTAGTTATATTCTTTTCCATATTTTTGATCCCGACTACACACTGGTCGCCCACTACCGTGCATACACCACCACTCTTGGCTAGAATAAAATCCACTGCGTATCTAGTCTGTTCAGAATATATTCGCATACTCTCTAACTGTGTTTTGATGTCGCGTAAAGCAGCCACGGTAGTGTTAGACAATATTTGCAACTTGCACCCAAAATATTCTCTGGCTTTCTCACCTCAGGCCATAGAGGTACCACCCAAAGTGAAGATAGAGGAAAGGATGTATCCAAAAGTTATTCCATTACTATAGTTATTCACCTCTATATCAGTCACCCCCTCACAGAATTCTTTGGTCAAAGTCCTTTTAACCCAGCAGACATTGGGCTTAGCGTCCTTTCAGGGCACACCTAAGGGAAACACCATCCCAAGAGCAACATCGTCGGTACCATTATGAACATTAGAATAAGTACAGTTAGACAAAAAATAAAACCCTAGGTGTGCATAAATCGGTCCTTCATAATCTACTGTGACATATCTGGTGTTCATTCCAAACGTACTTGGATATTTATCATTCACTAGGGGTATTGTATTTTTGTACAGCACTATCCCAGAACAATTGATATACAAAGAAGTGTCCGTACTGTTCAGGATGGGGCAACAAGCAGGATAATAACCAGCCTCCTGGGTAACTATCAATTCCTTATAGTGCCAACCCACCAACGTGACATTCTGTTCTTCCATGTAAAAATTATTGCAATATGTGTTGTTATCACACCCTGGATAACACATTCCCTGTGGCTTTCTATTATATAGACAAGGACCTGGATAGCCAAAACCAAAAACTCCTTTCACTTCAGTAAATTGCTCTGGACGAGTGTAGGTATAGTTCACAAGAGATAATGGGTATGCAGTCCATAAACTAGTGACAGACTCAGTGGGGTAGCAAGCGGTCCCTTCTCTAAAGAATCGCTTGTGCGTATCTAGAGACACATTACTCGGGCTGTTCTTTTCTTTCTTGGCGGGAACATTTTTTAACCTTGGTACATAAAGACACATCTTGATCATTTTCTAAAACCCATGACACCCAGCACAATATTATCAGCAATAAAAGCAGAAGAGCAACACACATTATTTTCTTCTTGGGGGTCCACACCACATTATGTGGGGCAACAAGAATCACTGGCTGCTCTTCCTCACCAACCAGCCTACCAAAGGGATGCATAACGAATGATGAAATGGGGGTGAAATGCAAAGAAAATATACAAGCTCCCAGTGTCCGTCAGAGCCTCACTGGTACAGGCTCCTATTGTCCATCAATACGTTGGCGCTCTTGAGCACCGGCGGTGGAGCTTGCTCTGTCCTAAGCTCGTATCCCACGTCGATCATGCTGGTATACCTCCACGGTATACTTCGGTCTGCCCTATCTAGTGTTCAAGCAACTAACTAAAGTAAACAGAAATCCTTCACCAAGCTCAATAGATCTCCGTTGGTACTATAACTCAGTACAACCTATCTTAAGCAGTCCATCCCTAATCTCTTTTCTCCTTAGATGCACTTTCCCTTAGCTGAGTATGCGAATTGTACCTGGTAGCCCCAGGCACTGTAGGATCAGTGAACAACGGCTCTCGAATAGCTCGTATTTCTGGAGGAACAGCTGCATTCAACACGTCATCATTTTCCTTATCCGTCTGAGTCCAAATTAGTTGGGTATCGCTGAATGGGACAAACCGAGGCACTTGCTCACCCTCGGAGTCCCCAATGCCGTCTTTTACCCATTGATCGTAGGGTACAGGCAGAGGAACCCTCCTACAGTGGATGGCATGCACCCAGTTCTTACGGCCAGCAACCTTTACCGCAGTCCGCATCACCAGCAGGACCTGTTCAGGCCCCTTCCATCGTGGCTCCAAACTTTTCTTTTGCGGAAAATTCCAGAGTAGCACAAAATCACCAGGCTGAATATTGTGGCCGGGTCCCTCTGGTGTAGAAGGCAGGGGCTCCCGCACCTGTTGGTGAATAGAACGTAAACTTTCTGTTAACTGGCCAAGAAAATCCAACAACATAGGGTACTCAATTTCAGAAAATCGAAGAGGGTGCAGGACGCCCCAGACATTTGCCGGGCGTCCAAACACGACCTCATACGGTGACAATCCTGTTCTAGAATGAGCTGTCGTTCTTGTCGACAAGAGTGCTAATGGTAAAGCATCTGGCCACTGTCACCCTGTCGTCTCTTGAAATTTTGCCAATTTAAGTTTGAGAGTACCATTGTACTTCTCAACCAAACCCCGCTGACTGAGGATGATTAGCGGCATGAAATTTCTGCTTAACATGGAGACCCTCACAAATCAATTGAATCACTTTTGCATTAAAATGACTTCCGTTGTCACTCCTGATCACTCGGGGCAACCCGAAACGAGGAAAGAACTTCTTCAGGAGTACCTTTGTAGTCATAATGGCCGTATTGTCTTTAGTGGGGTAAGCCTCAACCCATTTACTGAATGCACATACAGCCACCAAAACATACTTCAGATTATTACATCTCTCTAACTCAATGTAGTCCATTTAAAGGACTTCAAAAGGGAAAGTGGGTGGTGCAAAATTACCAGGCGGTGTACAGGTACCCTTCCCAGGATTATGCATCATGCATACCATGCAGTACTTCACTAAGGGCCATATTCTCAAGAACGGCGATAACATTATCGCCGCTTTAGCGGCAGGAAACTGCCGCTAAAGCGGCGATAAGAGGCTTTATCGCCGCTTTAGCGGCAGTTTCCTGCCGCTAAAGCGGCGATAATGTTATCGCCGTTCTTGAGAATATGGCCCTAAGTGTGCAGCTGTCTTAGAGATATTGTCATTCTGCCATACAGGGTCTAATAATTTACAAATGCCTTTAGCACTAATATGAGCTGGACCGTGGGCCATAGTGACCACAGGAAGAACATATGCATCTGGCAACATCCATCTCTGCTTCCCTGATTTATCAATCCAACATCCTTCGTCATTCAACTGTGCTGTACTCTCCTGCCACACCCTAATTCTTCTATCGTGGCTTCACGCTGTATTTCCTTTACACTTTCAAGGGTATCTTCAAACATGACAACCTCAGGAACCCACCTAGCTGGACCTGCTACAAACATTCTTTTAATCTTTGTCCGGACCGTTTCCTTAGCTGTCTGATCTGCAAAAGCATTTCCTCTACCTATATCATCAGTAACCTTCTGGGGACGCTACACTTCACAATTGCCAATTTCTTGGGGAGTGTCAAAGCAGCCAAAAGCCTCAATATAGGGGGCCCATGTTGGATTTTGGTGCCATGCGAGGTAAGGAACCCTCTCTCCGCCCAGAGTTGCCCAAAATTATGTGCGACCCCAAAGGCATACTGACTCTCAGTATAGATATTGAAAACCAGTACCTCACTCAATTCACAAGCTCGAATAAGGGCAGCTTGCTCGGAAGCTTGAGCCGACTGATAAGGGACCTGTGATGTCTCTACTACCGTGTGCAGTTTGGTAATAGCGTAGGCTGCAGTCGTAGTGCCATCTGGTAACTTAAAACAAGAGCCATCGACATATAGTTCCCCTTGTGGGTCAGATAAGGGAACATCAGTCAAGTCTACCCGTCCTTTCGTCTCTTCCTCCGTTCGGAAGATGCAATCATGTTTGTCAACTTTTTCACTCTCAGAAGAAAGGGGTAGTTACGTGGCTGGATTCAGAGTAGCACATCTTTTAATTGTAATGTGTTTAGCAAACAATGTCAATTTATAGCATGTAAGACGTGCACTGGTGAGGTGCTGTGTCTTTGTCTTATTCAAAAGCATGTCCACAGCATGGGGTACCATGACTGTGAGATCAGTATCAAGTATGAGTCCATCCGATTGTCTGATTGAAGTGGCCACAGACTCGCCCGCTATTAGACAACTTGGGAGGGCTCTCGCAACGGGATCAAGCACAGCAGAGAAATAAGCACACGCCCATTGCTTAGCCCCAAATTTTTGGGTGAGGACAGAAAGTGCACAACCAGCCATCTCGTGGACATAGAGTACAAACGGCTTGCCATAGTGAGGTGTACCAAGCACGGGAGCCGAACAAAGCACAGTTTTCAATTGCTCAAAAGACTGCTGGCATTCAGGCGTCCAAGGCAAAGGCTCATGCACTTCTTTCGTTGTTAATGCAAGCAAAGGTTTAATTAGTCGGGAGTAATTAGGTATCCACTGGGGACAGTAGGAAGTGATACCAATAAAAGCGCGTACATCTTTTTGAGTTTGTGGAATGGGCATTTTTAACAATAGTACTGATACCCTCAGGGGTCAACCTCCTACCCTCCTTCGACAGTAGGTGACCTAAATAGGTGACCTCCTGTCGACAATACTGAAATTTAGAAAGGGAAACTTTATGTCCATGATGAGCTAAATGCAGCAAAAATTTAACTGTACTGTTTTTACAACCTTGTTCTGTGTCAGAAGCGATGAGCAAATCCTCAACATACTGCACCAATACATTACCTGAGGGAAGCGAAAGGGAATCCCACTGACTCTTTAAAGCTTGACTTTAAATAATCAGACTCTCTGTATAGCCCTGACGAGCTCAGCAGAATCTAAAGCTCCTACCAACTAGGGTAAAACCAAACAGATATCTACTATCTGGATGAATAGGAATACTGAAGAATGCATTTTTCAAATCAATAACAGAAAATAATTTAACAGTAGAAGGAATCATTGTCAAAAGGGTGTTAATATCAGGAACCACCGGAAACTGAGTGACCACAATCTTGTTAACTTCGCGCAGGTCAATCACAAAACGATAAACATCCTCCTGTGCATCAGGGGAACCTGAGGGTATCCGTTTAAGAATCGTAAGAATAGGACTATTACAAATTTTGGCAGAAGTCTCCTTGACTACACCCTTTTGTATCAAATCCTGAATAATCTGTAGAAGGGCTCGTTCTCCGGCCTGAGGTATCTTATTCTGAGGAATATGAGGCAAAACAGCATTGTCTTTCACCTGTATCGAAACTGGCTGTATGTGCAACAGTCCTACATCTGTATCACCCGTCGCCCATAATGTGGATGGCACATTAGCAAATTCAATAGGAAGAGGGTGAGACAAACACTGTTTAGTACTCACATTTGGGCCCATCGTCATATAAACACCTTCCGGGGAACAATAAAAAGTAGCATGCAAGTTATTCAACAAATCCAACCCCATCAAATTTTCTCCACAATTTGAGGTCAACCAATCCAAAAAGCTTTATTCGACAATTTGTCATAAAAGCCAATCACAGATAAAACAACATTTCATTGCAAACATTAAACGATAAAATATACTAATTCATGATATTGGACCTTAAAAATAAGTGCAAAACACATGATCCAGTTAAGACAATACCAAAAATGTTTTCAGAAAAAGCACATCATATCAATTAATTAAAAGCCATAATAAGTAAAAAGCTAATAAACTTAAATTCAAGCAATGACACAGATATGATTCAGTAATACTCAAAATAAATACGACCTGACAGGTTTTCATGTAACATTTACAGTACGTGATCTTATTATCCACATCCAATTAAGGAACTTGGCTACTGCTAATGTGATACATGGCAACGTGTCGGTTCACAATATTCTTAGAGCAATGCTACATGTTCTAGTGTCCAGGTTTCTACAGATTGGTGTCAGCCACGCCTTCCTGGGACCTGAATAGGCAGGGCAGACAAACAGAACGTGGGCATAGGACTCATCCAAGGCGTTGCAAAAAGGACACTTGCTATTTCCTGATTTAGCCCATTTAGCTGTGTGTACTCTTAATGGCAGGGTTCCCACTCTAAATTGTAAATACAGCTTCAGATCAAGTGGTTTGGTGATAAGATCCCAGTACTGTTCCAATCTGGGCCAAGGTTTTATTGTTAGGAAAGCCCCGGTTAGCGATGAGCTGTCACTATCTCTATGGCTATTGTGGTAGACCACTTCCCAGTATCTTTCTTTTATAGTCTCTTTAGGGGGGAATCTACTACATGATGGATTTTCCCACAGCTCCGACATGCCAATACTTGCCAAGGAGGCTCTAACCGCTCTTAGCCAGCTGATCTTTTTAAACTGATCTGACGCGATTACATCCCTGAGCCCTGTGGCGTAAGCTGACAGTTCTGCAGTACACCATATTCTGCGCCAGTACAAGATAGGGTGCAACCTTGCTAAATCTGCTAGAGCTTTCCTGCCCAGATCTTGTAGCAGTGGGAGAACTGGTGTGCTTTGGGGGAGGTTGGTGATATGTCTCAAAAACCAATTTTCAGCTAATGTTAACTTAGATAAGTTTTCGAACCCCCAGAGTTCCGCCCTGTATAGCACTGAGCTAACCACTTTCATATTATAAATTTGTAGGACCGGACTAATAGGCTTGGTCAGGGAAGCAGTAAATTCGCTGTGTAAGACCCCAGATAATTGCCGATGTTTTAGCGAGGAGGTGTCTATTTGGCGCCCCCATTTCATATCTTTTTGTAATATAACCCCTAAGTAGGTAAATGCGTTGACTTGTTCTATAGGCTTCTTATCTAAGAAGATGCTTCCCTTGAAGGATCTGTGTTGATTAAAAGTCATGAATTTCGTCTTTGCCACATTGATTTCTAGTCCCCGTAGCGAGCAAAATTCTTCAAAAAGAATTAACGCTCGCTGTAAGCCACTAGCGGTTTTAGAAATGATCAATGTGTCATCGGTGAACATTAAAATAGGAATTGCAGAGCCCGCGAGAACTGGAGCGTCAGTTGGTACTAATGATAAAAACCCCGCAATTCCATTGATAAAAAGAGAAAATAAAGTGGGGGCTAATACGCATCCTTGGCGAACCCCCTTCGCTACAGGAAAAGGCTTAGTAACGTTTCCCTGCCTGCCCCAGTGTAATTGAGCAAAATTATCTTCATGGAGGCGCGCTATTAGGGTAAGCAGTTCAGATGGTATCCCTAAGTCCTGCAAGACAACCCAAAGCTTGCTACGCAAAACCAAATCAAAAACTGACTTCAGGTCGACAAAGGCAGCATACATGCTGCCCAAGACCACAGTTCGCCAGTATATTAACCTGAACCGAAATACTTCGTCTATTGTGCTGATGTGGTTACGAAAACCCGCCTGTAGTGGGGTAAGGATTTCCTGTTCCTCAATCCAGTCTTGGACCTTTTCGAGCACCAATCGAGCTACTGTCGAGAGACTGATAGGTCTATAGTTTCCTGGGAGGGACTTGTCGCCCTTTTTGTATAGTGGGATAATCTCTGCCCCTTTCCAAGAATCGGGGACAGGGGCCCCAAGGGCGATCGTATTTGCCAATAACAGGATGTACCTAATCCACCAAGGCTTGTTATGAAGAAAAATGTCAGCGGGGATACCATCTATTCCACGGTGCCCTGCCCCCCGTAATTGACCTAAGGGCCAAGTCAACATCAGCTGCAATAAAGGCCTTGTCAATGTCATGTTTGTAGGCGAGACTATGACATTGTCTTCTTCCGGCCCGTTGTCATATTGAGATCCAAAGTGGGTTACCCATTGGTCCTGGGCAACATGATTCTGTGGTTGGGGTCGATGCCCCCCCTGCCCCCCCTGCCCCATTTGACCAAATTCCAGAACCGTTGTGAATCATTGTTAGCACAGGCCGATCTGAGATCCTGCCATCTGCTTTCGTCCCATTCTTTTTTTGCCTTCATCTGCGCCCTCCTATATTCTGTCCTACCTGACCGGACACTACAAGGGTCTTTCGACCTAATCGCTTCTTTGAGGATTTTGTGGGCGGTTTTGCAGGCTTCATTATACCAGAGGCACATATTCCTTATGGGAGTACTCCTTGGCCTATGTTCTCTGACGAAATAGGAACGCAGTTTGTTGAAAAATTTGTTGTGTAATGCGGTTATATGGTGTAATGATGGCGAGTCAGAGGTAGAAGCAAGGGACTCTAATTCAACTAAGGTTTGCTCAGAATCTACGGCAATAGCATCTAGGATATCTGGACTCTTTAGAACCACTTCCCACTTCAGGTGCCTTAGGTCGTTGGTGGGGACCAGATCACGAGTGATTAGACAGTCCTCAGATGGTAAAGGTGGTTGATGGGTCAAAAATTTAAAGGTAGAGCATTAAGGATCATGATCACTTTCCATACGCTCCCTTACTACCATGTCCAAAATAGCTTGCCAAAGTTTTAAATGAATTAGCATGTAGTCAATACGGCTAGCACTACGGACATTATTAAAAGTATTGGCTCCATGCCTATCGGATGGAGTACTTCCATTAACTGCCCGCAGTCCTTTTTCTAGGGCAATAGCTTTCATTTGTATTACAACATCTGACCATCGTTTAATAGGCGCTAAGTCAAGATTTGGGATCCCCACAAGGCGTCTTCCTCCATCGCTAGTTCCCGTTTCTCAATACCCAAGGGCTCAAATGTCGTGTTGAAATCCCCTGCAACTATTACTAAAGTGTCTCGAGACCAATGATCTAAGAGGGCATCAAGTGAGACTAAAACTTCTGATCTCTTCCCCCCACTGATCCCCCTAACATAAACATTATAGACATCAATAATCCCAAGCGGACCCCCCAGAAGCCGGATGGCAAGAATATCGTTATTCTTGGTTGGGAGCTCTCGAATTTCAGGACAAATGGCCTGTTTGGCCCAGATTGTAAGCCCCCCAGAAGGGCGACCCTTACCCCCTCTTATGGCCGGAATATAATAATTTAAATACCCTTGATGGAAAAGAGGGTCGACTAGCCATGTTTCTTGAAAAATGCAGATGTCGTGCTGCTCTATAAAGGTTTGCCATTCCGGAGATGCCCCCTTGGACCCTAGACCAGCTATATTCCATGACATTATGTTCAAGGTGGGGATATTGTGATGATGCTCCATGTGTATATTATCCCCGTTGGTTATGTCTCCCAGGGTATTCAACTCTCCCGCTGCATTAAGCAGGGGTAAGGATGTTAGAGTTGTTGCCAGAGGGGATGGAAGTGGTTCTGCTATATTGGCACCCTCGCAGGCAGGTGTCCTGTGTTGCTCTTCTGGAGCTCCCACGGGAGATAGCAACCTTCAATCTATCTCATTGAGGGGGGAAGAGCTCGTGTATATGGTTTGTTCGGGAGGGTTACATTTAAGACGAATTTTGGAACTCGAGAGTTCTTGGGTCCGAATGTCGAAGTCTACAAGGTTCTGTACTAGCCAAAGGTCTGAAAGTGTTAGGGTAATGTAGTCCATTGGGACTTCAGGGGATGTGTGTCATTTAGCCCCAAGAATATCCTCCCTGATTAGCGATCGACAGCCCCTTACATGGCGAATCCATTGGGTGCATTTATTTCTGAGAGAGTTCTCATCCTCAAAATAACGATAACCTGAGCATTTTGGTACGTTTATCATATATATAGTGTTACGAGAGCTTTGTGTGCTGGGGACCCCACCTATACCCCGCGGTGCACAGCTTCTGCTATGACCATGGGTGGCGGGAGGTGGTAAAACCGTGGGTGGGTGCAGAGGTTTCCGAATAGTAATTACGTTTGTGGATTCCCTGCCTGGGAAATTATGCCCCGCACTAGCACTTGATGACTTGGAGACCGGTGCTTGACTCGTCTTGCCGCCTGGAGCCTGATCTATAGGGAACAGTGGGGACTTCCCTACTAGTCTCACAGTCTCCGGTGGACAAGGTCGACTTGGGGGAGGAGTTCTTAGTGATGTTTTGATCTGTTGGACTGCTGTGTGGACTTTTGATATAGAGTCAGAGAGGTTAAGGACGGTGGTTTTCAGAACTTGGATTTCACTCATTAAATTTGATAGTTGCTTGGATAAAAGCCCTTGGGAAGACTGGGAGTTGTGCATGGATGCTCCTGGAAGCGGGTAATTCTTGGAGTGTGTGTCATTCTCAATTTGCTGGGCCTTTTTAATACCAACTGGTTCCTGTGTGGTACAGCCAGGGTTAGTCACTGCGTGCTCCCTATGACCTTGGGTCCCTATACTTGAGGGGCTGGTTTCTAAGGTTATTGGCTCCAGGAGAGGGGCATATCTGTTGCTACAGGGAAAAACGGTCAGACTATTTTGAGGGGAGGGTGGGGTTGGGGAAACTTCTACATCGTTTTGACTTGCAGGTGGGGTAGAGGGAACACCCAGGAGTTCAGGCGAAGGCGTTCGCCGTGCAGATTTTTAAAACATATCAGGGATCCGCTTTTTTTTGTGAGTGTTCCTTTCCATAGCTTGCTCGGGGCTATTACCAATCGTTGGAACAATATCAGTGGTGGCGCTATCGAGAATGCCTTCGCACTCAGACAAAAGGTTATCAATTCTATCTAGAACTTCACATCCTGCATCTTGATTAACTTGATGGCCTTTTTTCTTTCCTTTCTTGGCCTTCTTTTTGCGACCCTCTCCCACCACCTCCTCGCATGCTTTCCTCTTTCCCATTTAATCCCCCCAAAAAATAAACAAACAAGTTTGCAATAGGGACACTGGAGTAACACATGTACCTCAAGAACCAGGCTACTTTTACTACTGGAAACAAGACTATATGGCAAGTATAAACTATGGCCGCCACTCGATGTAATGAAAAAGTCACCTGCAAAGAATGATAACAACCTGGAAGTCCTGGAAGACAGAAGTCAGAGGAGTGGCCCAGCCCAGCCTCCTCCAGGCTCTGACGGGCAAAGACGGGCCCGCCCTTGGCCCGGGCGCGGCCCGCGCGCGTCCCACACCACGGGGTGTGAGGCAGTGCTTTAAAGCGCGATGAAAGCGCCTCCCCCACGGCTGCGGTGGCGGGAAGGAGCGCGTAGCACCCTGGGACTTGTGGTCCCACCAGGGTGTATGTCTGCCCAACAAAGCAAGGATGAGGTTGCTGCCGGTGTTGCACCCTGGGATTAGAATCCCACCAGGGTGGATGCCAGGAAGGGAAGATGCACGCACAAATGGCCCAGCCGAGCCCCGCACTGAACCAGCGTCCTGCACCGCGGGGTGTGAGGCAGGGCTTTAAAGCGCGATGAAAGCGCCTCCCCCTCGGCTGCGGTGGCGGGAAGGAGCGCTTAGCACCCTGGGACTTGTGGTCCCACCAGGGTGTATGTCTGCCCAACAAAGCAAGGATGAGGCTGCTGCCGGTGTTGCACCCTGGGATTAGAATCCCACCAGGATGGATGCCAGGAAGGGAAGATGCACGCACAAATGGCCCAGCTGAGCCCCGCACTGAACCAGAGGTCAACAAAAACAGAATCTACAGTAAAAGGACCAACAGTCAATGCAAGGGGGCGAGAAATGGGGCTTACAACAGGTACACCTGAAAAACCTACCAAAACATTATTATGGCCAGACAGAGCCGCCCCAGGGACCAAATGTCGAGAAACAGAACTCTTTGTCGCACCTGTGTCCTCTAAAAATTCCTTAGTCGAGCCTTGCAAATCCGCAGTAACATAAGGACCACGCTGATCTACAGGTATCGGAACTGGTCCCTCACTCTGTCCCTGGCTGTCCTAGCCGTAAGACATCCCTGTCACCTCATCCGTATCGTAATCATCATGATAATACTGTCCATCGCAAGGGTCATCAAAATAATTGGTATCAGAATGACCCTGTGAGACCACAGCACTCTTAGCTCTATTGGTCCCACAACCTCGTCCACGAGGAACTCGCCCTCGAGGGACTGCAACTTTCTGCAAAATCAGAGGACACTCACTACGCCAATGGCCCTCCTCCTTACAATACGCACACTGATTAGGCCCCAGAGGTGGCGTGGTCGGCTGTCTACTAGTGTGTGGAAGCTGTCTGGCAGGACCACCACGTCCTTCGTCTTCAACTCCTTATGCTTTTTATCTGTCTTCTCCTTCTCCTCCTGGTCACGGTGTTCATAATATTGAGCCATATTCAAAATAACAGAGGGGGAAGAAGTGGCCCAAGTACTCTCAGACGCCTGCAAACGAGTCGCAATTTCAGGAAGTAGATTAGAAACAAATCTGTCAACAAACAACCGAACTCCCCCCTCAATAGACATATCCGGCCCACTATAGTCCAGAAACGTATCTTCAAACCGAGTGAAGAATTAGACACACTTTCATCCTTCTTCTGTCGACAAGCCGTCAGTTTATCCCAACTCACTTTCTTCGGCGGGAGAAGAGAATGCATATATGTAATAATACGACCAGGCAAAGCAAGTATCTCAGCTCG
This sequence comes from Calotriton arnoldi, assembly GCA_963921515.1. Taxonomy (NCBI): domain Eukaryota; kingdom Metazoa; phylum Chordata; class Amphibia; order Caudata; family Salamandridae; genus Calotriton; species Calotriton arnoldi. The sequence goes on from CAWUFW010007845.1 coordinate 483,037, forward strand.
ACGCTTCTCACCTGGCTTCCTACCCTGATCCCATCCCTTAATCTGGTCCCAAGTGCCACCCAACTCCGCAACATGATCCGGAGTATGAACCTGTCTCCAAATCTCAACTGGAACAAGAAGGCCAAAAAACATTTCAATATCAGCAAGTGTCATTACAGTAGAAGAGGCAGCTTCAGTCAACTCTTTGAAATAAGCAGTGGGATTCTTTCTCGGATCAGGCAAATGAGTCTTAAGGGATAAAACCTCACTTCTTTTCCACGGAGTATAAACCCATTGTTCCTGGAAACGGGCCGCCACACCCGGTCTTGTAACAGTACCACGCTGATCCGTTAACTCTGGTATTTCTGGGTGATATATAGGGTGAACCTCTCGCATCGGAAACTGAGACACCGGGGTAGGACTCTACTCATGCAACCTACCCTTATAAGCAATTAACGTGGTAACATTCCCGAAAACTTGGCCAGGCTCCAAACCACTAGCATACACACGATCTCTAATATCATATAGAATTTGCGGCGCATCATTACCAAAGTGTTGCTGCCAAAGACTAATCAACGTAGCAGACATATGCTTAAGAGCATGCTGCTGTACAAAGGGCTCAAAATCTCGCATAACTGCCCAAACATCCTCCACACTCTAAATGGGATTACGACCTCACTGCGCAGCCTGATTAGCTATTACTTGTTTTTCTTCATCCCCCACCCCAGACCGCACTAATGGGCCCATTCGCTCCTTAATATCTCCCAATCTCTATCCTCAAATCCACGTGCTGGCGTCTCAGTACTCAAAGAAGTCGGAGGATGAAAAACCATAGTATGGAAAAGCAACACAAGTGCCAGGTACAAACGTCGCTGGCGCTTGTACCGGAGGAGAGAGAACAGAGGATACAGGAATCGAGACAGTAGGTGTGCTAATAGTCATAGTTGCCAAAGATGGCGAGGGCAAAGAAGGAACAGAGGGTGCTGTATCCAAAGCCGTCGAAACAACAACTGTAGATACAGGAACAGTCGGAGCAGATACAACAGGCTGCTGTGACTGTAAAAGAACAGCGGGGTATATCCTCTGCGGAGCATATGGAGGCGGGGGTCGAGTGTCCAACAACTCCTCCACAAAAGTATCATTCTCCTCTTTGGCCAAATAAGATTTATCAATATGCAACTGAAACCTCCTATCTTCACATTCAACTCCTGCCTCTTGCTTTTCTCTATCATATGCTACAGCTTTTTGAGTCAGTGTTTGCATCTTCCCTTTCCGTGCATCTTTTTCCATCTTCAATCGCCTCTGTCTAGCTACTTTCTGCCATGTTCTGAGGGAATCAAACATAGACTGCCTACTTCGTCTTTTAAATAACTGCTCCTGCAAGAACCCAATGTTTTGCTCATCAAAAGTGCCCATCAACGGCCACTGTAACTCGGCATTGTCCCTCGTATATTTGTGCCATAATGTACTAAACATAATAAGGCCAAGACCATGCTTCACATACATATCAAAACTAGGGGTGCCTTCTGGAGGCGCCGGCTGGGCTTCTTCTAATCAAGCATCTGCAGAACAACAACGACAACACAAAGAGAAAAACTTACTAATTCCAGGCATTTTCAAAAGGAAACAAATTTGTTATTTTCGGCTGGCAAAGCAATTGCAAGTGCTTTTATCAAAAACGGTCCTCAGACCATACCAAACCCAAACCACAATGGTACCATATCCACAAAGAACCAAAACAAACTCACCTGACATAAGTAGCACAAACAAACCGATTCTCCACTGCCGACTCTTCAGACCAAACAGTCAGATCCAAGGGTTTCGCTGTTCAGGACTCCAGTCGGGATGACCACTGGGCGAGGCACCGTCCGGCAAGACGGAAGGGGCAGCTGCGAGCAATCGATACTCCTCGTGCAGGGATCCCTGAACCATCAGTCCGAGCCGACGATGGCCTCGACCTCCCCTCCGTCTGCTGAAATGGGATGGGTCACTCACCTGAAGGAGTCCCTGTTTGGGCGCCAACTGAAGGGAGCGACCCAATTCAGGTCACTTAGGTCACTAATGACCACCTCTCAGCCTTCCATACCAAATGAAGAGTCAGTCAGACAGTAGAGAATACAAACCAATAATTGTTTATTCAAAGTACACTCAGAGCGGAGCCCGGTCTGCCCAGTCGCTAGGAGTGCTGTTGAGGGACTGAAATCGACAAGCATAAAGATACATTTAGTACATTTTGTAACTGGGCTAGACCACGCCCATAATGGAACTTTCCAGGTAGGTGCTGCAAGGCAATGGAAAAGAGAGAAAAACAATCTCAGGGTTCATATCTCATACAAAATAGCAAAGTCCAAGGTTGCTCCAATTGAGCCCGTCACCAGACAAGTGGGAGAAGGCCTCTATCTAGTAAGAAAGGCATGCGCTAATAAGAACAGGCTATTCATTAGTGAAGCAAAACCCAACCTTGGAGAAATGAAACCCAGCAGAAGCCTTTTCTCAGGAATAGCAAAGGATTAGTTTCGATCATGATTCAAAATGGTGTCTGAATAGAAAATGGTGCCGCGAATGCTAACGTACATTGGAAAATGCATAAGCAGGAAAATGTCTAGTCTAATAGGTGGGTCCTGCTTCTGGGGGAGTAGGAGGTGATTGGGGGCTCCAGAAAAACTTAATGCTTGCCCGTGAGGGAGCCTGCTGTGTGTCATTCTTTTTACATTTTTCCCTGCCATTGGTGCAGGCCAGAAACCACTGGAAAGGTGGGGCTGTTGGGTACCCATAAGGAGTTGACCCCCCTTTGGGGTACCCTCCAGGAGGGTGGAAGGTCCCCAAGAAATGTTCCTGCAGTGGGGTGCAAAAACATTTTGGTGTCCATGGTCCCCATAGGTTATCTAAAGTGGAGGTGGAGCTATCCGAGGGTGGCCCAAAGTGGTGGGTGGAACTGTGGAGGAGATGGTTCCCGAGGTTGACGGTATAGTGGCTGTCCCTGAGGAGGTCAGAGAGGGGAGTAGGACTCCCTAGATTACTGGAATGGGTAAGTAGAAGAGCCTGAGCTGTCAGGATAGGGTAGGTGACTGCCCAAGAACAGTGAAGGATGTCATCCAAGGATTGTTTTGACTTGTACCGGAGGTGGCGGCTGTGGCAATGCCCAGCTGGATGTCCAATCAAGTAGGTCCTGGGTGGCCAGATCCCAGGGCTGAGGGCGGAGGCCCTATAAACGGTGGGTGCAGCCCTCAGCTTTGTGTAAGGATATGCAGGAGGGCCTGCCCTAGGCAGGCCCATGCCTGTTGTACTGTTGGTGTACCAGTCTTGTAGTGGATGTCCTGAGGGACCTCGAAGTCCTGGACTGCAAGGCATTGGTTTGACTGCGGGATGCAGCCCCATGCATGGTGTGATGGTGCAGGAAGCGGGTGCGCCAGCATTGGGAGTACCAACTGACCAGGTGAAGAGACCCTGTGCTTCAGGCTGGGATTATGGTGGCATCTCTGTCCAGCGGGTTGCTCTGAGCTGTCCCATGAGCAGTTGACAAGGACAGTACCCAGCAGACTCCAGCGTGGCACACTCCAGGCGTACCAGTCTAGGGTACATGCCTAGACCCCTTGGAAGCCCTGACTTGCCAAGCGAGGACTCAGCAGGTGGAGGCAGCCCTTTTCTGAGTGAAGTGAAAGGAAGAATTGTGGGCCTCAAGGTAACCTGTTGAACCTTTCACAGAGAGATCTTTAAGGCCCATGATTGATCTACGTGTTGTCAGCATGAAGGCTGGGAAGTGGCTTAAGGGGAGCCTGGGTGAGTCGTGTGCCACTCAGTGCCCCGCAGTGCTCTGTTTACCCAATGGGGCTTTAGGCAGTCCATGGGTGAGGGGTTCCTGTGGTAGGAACTTCCTGGAGTGACTCTTATCTGGGAGCACTCCATGTTTGGGCTAGGGTCCCCTTAGGAAACACAGTCACCCTGAGAGTGCATGGTGGCAGCATAGACCTTAGAGTAACTACTGTGGTAGGGGGCCAGCGGCCTGGTAAAGGTGCTTGTGTAGTGACCTGGATGAGTGAGGCTACTGGGCTGTGTATTTTCCAGAGGGGGAACATCCAGTGACCCGTGGGACAGGTTTAAGACCTGCCTGTTGTGTTGGCGTCAGTGCTGAGGCACTTAACCCTTGCCTGGAATGGTGTGGTGGACGCAGCATTGCATGACCCAGGGCAAGGTCATGCAAGTGGAGAGGTGTGGTGCAGCGGCCAGGGCAGCTGACTTCGGAGCACAGGGCTCACGGTTTGATTCCCGGCTCCGGCGGCAGCTCAGCTCAGCACCATGTGACTCTGGGCAATAGCTCACTTAATTTCCACGACGGCCCCCAGCGCCTTGAGACCCGTAAGGGTGAGTAGTTTGCGCTTTACAAATACGGATTTATTATTTTATTTATTTAAGGTGGGCCTAGACCTGCTCAATCCATGCAGGTTGTTAGTGTCCTGGATACATCCGATGCAGAACCAGAAGGGTTCTAAGTGTAGTCTGGGATCCCTGTAAAGCTAGATCGCCACATGGTTGAGTTAGATGGGTGGTCTTGGCATGGGAAGTCCAGGGGAAGGTCTCAGTGTCTGTGTAATAAATGTACTTTTCCTTTTTCTAAAGAAAAAGCAATGACTGGACAATCTTTTATTGAGTGTCATTATTGTGTGCCAATGAATGGTGATTACTAGCCAACACCACCTCCTCTGAGGAGACCTTGGACTGCTCTGCTTTCCTATGCTGAAAGATCAAGTGCTAAAATGGGGTGCTTGGTTCCCAGCATGGAGAAATTGTGGACCTACTACTTGTGCAGGCCACACAACCTTTAGCCCAATTTGCTACATTAATCAAGTGCAAACATGTCTCTATTCATGAACATGCTTGACAAGAGACAGGACTGAACTGCTGAAAAGAGTGGGTTGAATACTAAAATAACTAAATAGGAACTAAGGTGAAATAATAAAAAGTTACTTGAAAGAGCAAATTGAAGGAAAGTGTACAAAGAGGGAAGCTAGGAGCAAGTAAGTAACAGAAACATATTTGATAATACGAGTGATGAGGGAAACGAGCAAAGTTTCTCTTAAAGCACTGGAAAAACACCATCCCCATGAGTTTCAAAGAAGCAAAAAAAAGGGAAATGCTGATAACCACTTAGGGGCATATTTGTGAGCCAGTTTGTGTCATGTTTGCACCATGCAACGTGATACATGCGCAACACAAACCTTAAATGTGATTTATGAAGGCACTTAAGGCCACTTTGCATGGCCTTGAGTGGCTCCATAAATCTGGAGTAAAGCAAAGCAGTGCAAATGGCTGAGTGGCTTTACTCTGCGCTAGGGAGGAGTTCCATGGGCATTGTGTGGTTGTTAGCATGCAACTCCCATGGTTTTTTACGCATTCCCAGATTTACCAGAACTGGTAAACCTGGGAATGGGGACTTACGATTGAAGGACACCCCCTAAATGGTGGGAAGCCGGTATGAATTTTGAGGGCTACCGCCTGCTAAATATATTCTGACCTTTGTGCTATATATATTACCTCTGACAAGTCGTCAGTAGACGCGATGCAGGATGTCCTGACTGGTTGGTGTTTTTAACTTGCTCTTTGTTCTTTGTTTATCAGTCACCCGTGGTTTAAATTGGAAGTCCAGTGAGGTGTAGTTGGGCCCCGAGCCCTGATGAAATTGCTGTAACGGAAGATTGGCAATGAAACATGTTGGCCTATCCTAAAGTGGTCTGAAACATGCAGTTTGGTTTTTAATCTTGAGTAGGCTCGCAGCATGGAATAAAATTAGGATCATGTGCATGTGAGTCATAACTCAATTTTAGTTTGGAGAAACGTGGATATTCTTTTTCACATTACGGGGTCTAGTCTGACACAAACACGCTTCTGTGCATATTCTTCTTCTTCACCTCTTATTTTTACATTGGACACTGTTTCTTTTCTTTCACAGGTAAGAAAGTTACCAATGATGAGAAACGTGGGCAAACTGGTGAGTACCTACCAGCAGCTCCCTTGGTGATGCTTACGTGAGGTACTTTCTCACCTTCACACATTTTTTGTACACACTTTTTAAGTGGGGGTACAAGACACGGGGGGACTGGTAAACACATCTTTGAAAGATTTTTGTGGGACATTTAGTTCTGGATACGACTGGCAACTGATTAAAGCTAGTGGTTGGGTGGAGAGATTAATATCCTGCCCCCAGTTTTGAATAAGTTTCAATATGTCCTAAACAGTCAGGTCTATTTAGTATATTGAAACCTGGGAATGCGCCAAAAAGATACGTCTTCCCAAAGAGGCGTAACGAGGAAAAATATCTTTATTTTTGCCTTTTTACTTCCTGCCCATTCTGAAGCACAATTAGAAAGAGAAATTTCTGTCTCAGGATTGTTTTCGTACAGGAAGGTGCCCCTTCCTGCACAAAAACAATTCTGCACGCAGCACAGGCACCATTGTGCCATGGTGCAAGGGTACATGTGCTAGCATTAGGCAACCAAAACGGGGCCAGCGCAGAGGAAAAGGCAACAATGTGCTGTGTTCTATTAAATATGGTGCATTCCTGCCCTTTTTCTGTCACACAGTGCATCAAGGTGACTTGCTGCACTGCGTGACATTTTCATAAATCTGCCACTTATTTTTTTCACTTTTTGAAAACATTGGAAAATCCACCAGCATTCACAACAAATAGAAACTAAAAATAGAATAACATGTTTATATTTACCTTGTTTTGATACAAGATTTTTCAAATTTGAATTTTTTAACTTGACTTTTCCACTATGAAAAATAGTCAGGTTAGTGGATTCATTGTGGTAAGGAAACAACCTAGTACTCAATCTATATGAAGTAGATTAAATGGTACCTACAAGTTTAGCAATAATAATACTAGTAGTTGGCAAGTAACCTCTAGAGATTAATACACCATCCTTTAAGATTTCAGTGCAATTCGGTGTAGTGGAATCTACCAGGATGAATCCAGTTGGTGTATCAGACCTGGGCTCCATTGTGGTCCGCTTCAAATCACGACTAGGTCCCATCATTGGTGCTTGTTGTTTTTGGCGCCATTTTTCCATAAATCTTCTAAAGTTCACATCTATGGTTCTCCTTGTTGTTTTTTTTTATGTCTTTAGTGCCATTTTTTAAATTAGATTTCACTCTATTTTTCTAAATTGGAGTGAGATTTTTATTTTGCTGCTGGTTGACTTTGAACTGTTTTAGTACTCCGAAATGCTTTACAACTTTAAGTTTGTCTGGTCTGTGCTATATCTATCAGGGGTTGACCTCAGTTTTAAATTACGGATGCCTTTGACAGTATCTAACAGGTTAGTGACTTTAGTATTAGTGGTGGACTTCTATGGCTTCCAATTAATAATTCAGGGGGATATTCTCAAGAACGTGCGATAAACATCGCCAAAATAGGTTAACGCAAGTTTTCATATCGCCGTCTATCGCGGGAAAATAACTCCGTGTTAACGTCGTATTTTCAACACGCCGGTAACATGCGATAGTCTCCCGATAACGCGTCAAATGTCCGCGATAACATTACCGGGACGGCGATGAAAATCCAAACCTGAACGTGAAAAAAGTTGCGATGGGCCCAACCGCGATAAGACAAACAGCGAAAAGCAGCACCAGGCCTGCAATTCACACACATCAGGTGTGAAAAACCACTACAAAAGCAGAAAAAAAAACACAAACAAAAACCAAACTACAGCGAAGCACAATGGAGGCAGCCGGAGCAGGTACACAGGACGACCAGAACCCCACAAGCCCCCCGGAGGACCAGCCTGGGACCTAGGGGTCAGGGAAGGACAAGGACAAGAAGAAGAGGAAGACGCGGTTCAGTCCGCAGGAAAACAGGATCCTGATCACGGAGGTGATAGAACACCATCAACAACTGTTCATCACCTCCACTGTGTCATTGGCAACAAAAAATGCAATATGGCAGTCCATCGTGGACAAGGCGAATGCAGTCGGAGTGCTGAGGAGGACAATGGACGAGGTCAAGAGGCGCTGGAATGATGTGAAGCACAAGACCAAGCAGAAACTCGCCAACAACCAGAAGGCAGCAATGAAGACTGGAGGTGGGAGTCCAGCGCCACAGGAGGAGCTGGATGAGATGGAGGAAATGGTGTCCACAGTCATCAGTGGGGAGACGGTGGCAGGAGTTGGGGGACCGGACACTGCTCAACATGACCCGACACAACAGCAACAGGGTGAGTAACCACCAGGGACTGGGGGGACGGGGGGAGATGGGCACAATGGCACACATGCACAATTAAGTAAAGCACATCTTCGGACAAACCATGGCCAACAGTCACAACTCCAACCAAGAGCCCAATTTACTCAAGTCTGCAACAGCACAGCACTGCATAAGCACAGAAGTGAAAGCCACACCGCCTGAAAGGGATAAGGGCCAGCCAAATCAGAGCTGAAGGGGCAACTCACTTACAATGCAGCACACACCCATAAGATCCAGAGCACCGCAACATGTACAACAATGTTGAACAAACAGCAACACCAACAGAACAGAGGACACAACTGCTGCCGCTTGTGTGTGGAAAATGGCCATTCGCATGTTCCATAGCTGGAAACTGTGAGATGATGATGTATTAATACAACCCCACATCCCTGATGGTGTAGTAATGCATGTATGGCCGTGACCCAGATAGGCAGTGAGACACACATTGTCATACAAATCAACACTCATCACAGTTGAATACAAGTGAAGGTGCGTAGACTTTATTAGCATATGCGTGTCAGTACGGCCAAGATAAGTGCCACAACATGCAGACCAATGCAGCAGTATGTCAGAACGTGGAACGTTGCCAAGCGCTGCTGTCCACTCCGGGGGAGTGCCGCACCATTCACAGGTGTGTGTCTACCCGCGTTGTTGTCCGCTCATGTATTCGGAGTCCAGGCGAATGCAGTCATGTCCACTGTCGTCGTGGGAGATGTGACCAGAACCCCAAGTCCCAACAAGGTGTCGGGACATGTGCAATGTGTTCCTAACTGTTGTGTCTGCAGGTACGTAGTCACACGTCCATGAAAGCGAGTGCAGCTTCGTAGGCAATCATTTCCAACATGAGGTCGTTGTCGAATTCATCGAACAGGATGGCGAGGGTAACCATTAGCAGGTCCGGACAGATGTGCTGCGTCCACCCCCTTTCACCAATTAGCACTACAGCCCAATAGGGGAGCGGCTCAATGTGGTCACTGCACACGAGGAGTTCTGCAAACTCCCAGGTCCAGCTGCCAGCATGTATGCCAAGTATCCAGGCATCCCATAGGCGGGTGTCACGGTGACACTCATGGTCGTGGGCCAACAGGGGGCACACACACATGTCGAAAACCAGTTCGGCTACCATCCTGTTGGATAGGCAGACATCCATGGACCACTTGAATATGCACGAGCGACAATGCAACACAGGCTGCACGCAGGTGACGTTGGCAAGGCGGAAGCTCAGCCGGTAACTGATCCGCAGCACTACCAATGGCAGTGCCCCCAGTAAATGCAGCATACATGCATGGTACAGTTCCACGTGACAGGGGTTGTGCATGTGTCCGGGATGGTCTGCCATTGCGTTAGTGGCTCTGGTTGAAGCAGCACTGTTCTGACCTGTGCCAGTTCTGTGGATGAAATGCCACAGCTCGGATCAATGAGTTGTTTAAGTGTGCAACGGTTGTATGCCTGGGATGGTGTGGGAGTAAGTGTGAAGGCCATTCCATGCAAGATAACTCCAGACAAGGACTTCTGTGTGTGGGGTGTGTATACGTTGGTCTGTCGCTGGGCTGTGCGTAGTGTGGGAGTCGTCCTGCATGGGTACTATAGGAACTACACGACATGGCGCCACCAACGTTGGTTTGGTACTTATTTAACAGTAGAATCTGAGTAGTTCAGTCGTGCTATTCTCAGAGAACCTACTCACAAAAACCCAGAGACGTCTGGAGTGGGTGGCAACAAAATCCGCCGCAGCTGAGTAGTACGAAAACTACTATTTATTGGCTGTTGGTTAATCAAGCTTGAAGGACATATAGTTCCTACAAATTGTGCATTTACACCTTATCTTAAAATTTCCTTAAACACCCTTCTTCCACTTAAAAATGGTTGAACAAGCAGAAGAAACAAGGAGAGTTGAAACAGACCTCTTCGGTTTAGGAGAAGAAGACCCTGAAGATGCAATACAAATTGCACCAAATTTCAGAAGGGCAGTCACCATTAAACTTCTAGAACATGGCTTAAGAGCCAGGGGTGGTAAAGTAATTTTCGTGATCGAGGCACACAAATCCAATAAAACAGAGGTGTTCTATTCATGGGTTACATTCCCGGCAGCGAATGCAGTTACAGATGTATTTCACTACTACCTAAAAGATGAAACACCAGAGGACTATACTCCTTTTGAGGAGTTAGAGATTCCGCTCACTTACCAGGAGCATAATTACTGGTTTAAAGGCGCCCTACCCCATGTACGAGGAAGAGCAAGATTAGGCCCGCTCGGAGGAGCAGGAGCCACATGGCCCATATAAGCGGCATACACACCGCATCCTGACATTAACACATTGCCACAGCCAGAATTACTCGTACAACACAAAGATTTAATAAAAATCTACAGAAACCTCACACAATTTGTGATGAGGACTTTAACAGTTCAGCCTGCACCAGTTGCAGCACAAGATACTCCAGTCCAGAGTACAGTTAATAAAATGACTCCACAAACATTACACGTGGTAATGGGCAAAATGCCAGCAAAATGCGAACAAATACCATTCTGGATAGCTCAGAAAATAACTCAGCTTGAGGCAGTATTCCCGAATACTACCACCTGTGATAAACACAGAATTCTAACAATCTGCTTGCCCATGGGTCTCACACCACAAGTAGAGGACTGCACCTCTTGGGGTTGAGTCTTTGCTGCCATATATACCAGAACACATGGTATCCCGTCCTTAGCAGTAGTACCTGACGTTTTGAGACAGATACAAAATGAGTACGGAGCAGAGCCTGCCCTTAACTTAGGGATGAAGTTACTAAATAACTTTGACCAGGTATCAGCCATAATACTAGCTAACATTAAGGGGGAAGCAGCTTCAGTGGCGATCCGCCAACGCCTAAGGGAGTTTGGTCCAGAGGATCATCAACACGAACTACCCAAAAGAATTGAAACTGCATATGCAGAACTAGGCAGAGACAGTCTAGGTGGGAAAGCATTAAAACCACAACTAGGGGGCAGTCCTGAAAAGGATACCTCAAAGCAGACACCTACTTCATCTAAAAAGAATTGGGAAAATAAAAAACAACAAAAGTCTAAAGACAACAGATCTCAATCCAGAGGTAGGTCTCCTCAACAGGAGCCCTCTGAAAGGAGGTATAACCTCAGGAATAGGGATAATATTAAAAAACCTGACAGGTATCAGGATACTGATACTCGTTCTTCTCGTTCCTTTCAGGCTTCATCAAAAAACTCCGAGAGGGAAGGATGGTCAAAGGAACATACAAAGTCCAGAGACACGCAACGCGCTGCGGACTACGCACCTAAAAAAGAAGATAAACAAAAATCAAAACCTCCGTTCAAAAAGAAGAAGGTAGCAGGTCTCAAGATCAGACATGCCCAGAATTCTGAGGACACAGCTTCTGAACGGGGAGTGGGCTCTGACGATGCTGGACAGCGCAGCAGAAGTAACGATAGCTCGCCAGAACCTGAAGGAATTTCTGGTGACAGCGGAGTTGAGTGAGTATATCACGGTGGAAACACCTGCTACTCGGGTAAGTGTCCCACATAAGTCACATGAGATAACACTCCGGATGGAGGGGGACAAGCCCAGAAAAGTTAAAGGTCTCTTTTGGGAAAATCTGTCATCTGGTTATGACATTCTATTAGCAGAACAAGACTGGCCGCCAGCATTCGTCATGGAGTGCCCTAGGGGAGAAACTGTAATTTTTCCAGCATTTTCCGACCTCGTTCCCATTCACCTAAAACATGCATATGCGCAGGAGTGGGCGGTTGCCCTAGCTCCTGCATTGTATAAAAATCATGTTGGTTGGGATGTGGATTCAACCCACCATGTGATCCCGTTAAAAGTTTCCCCAAATGCTCAAAGGCAATACCCTATAAAGCAGGAAGATAAAAAACAAGTCAGGGAGATTCAAGATCAACTAGAATACCAGGGAGTGATAGAAAATTGCACTTCACCTATGAACAACCCTTTGGTTCCCGTAATGAAACCTGACAACACATATCGTTTAGTTTTGGATTACCGACATTTAAACACTTGCACAAAGACATTTGCAGTTCAAAATGCACATAGTGCCGCATTAATGAATAACATTGTGAGGAAAAAATACAAAACAACACTTGACATCTCAAATGGATTTTTCTGCCAAAATATAGCGCCTGAAAGCAGGTATCTGACCACCTTCAGTGCGTTAGGGTCCAAGCGACAATTTTGTCGCCTAGCCCAAGGGTATAAAAACAGCCCGGGGGTATTTTCAGCAAGAGTAACAGAGTTACTCCAAAATTTGGATGAAGAAGCATTGTCCTATGTGGATGATATTTATCTGACGGACGATGACTTAAAGAGGCACTTGACCAAGGTGAGCACCATTATTATGGGATTCTCCTCTGAGGGCTACAAATTTAATTTAAAAAAATCAAAAATTGCCCACCTCAGTGTCTTATTTTTAGGATACGAGCTGTCAAGTGAAGGAGAAAGCCTAGCAGCTAACTTTTTAGAAAAGTGTGCGCTGCTCCAACCTCCAAAATCATTAAAGAATTTACAATCAATTCTGGGATTCCTAAATTTTGGTCGAACATACATTTTGGATTACGCAGAAAGAGTAAAACCTTTCTACGACTTAATAAAACCTGATTTTTCAGTCAGACAATGGACACAGGAACACACAAATATCCTGCGTTCCCTACAGGAAGACATGATAGCTTCTAAACATTTACAGACACGCGTAAACGTACAGAACTTAGTGATCCGAGTAATAGCGGGTCAATGTGAGAACACTTATTTAACTTTTAATGAAGGTGAAACGGTACCAATCGCATACAAATCACACCTGTACACAAACGCAGAGATGCGTTTCACTTCAACAGAAAAAATCCTGACAGCAGTGCAGACCGCTGTAGCAAGAGAAAGAGCTCTGGCTCAGGGAAAACGCATAATTGTTGTGACCCCAGTACCAGCTTTAGAAGCTGTTCCAAAAGCTAGCATTCCAAATGCGAAAGCCTTACATCCGAGATGGATACAATGGGCTAATTCTCTTACTGCAACGGATGTTGAATACAGATTTGATCCAAGTTTGAAAACACAGGCATTCCTGCAATACGAACAAGAATATCCTCTACCAAATGAAATTTTGCCTCTAGATCAGTATGAATACATTATTTACACTGACGGTTCTGCTCAACCAGCCATAGGGAGTAAGCAAGCTTACAGCGCGGTTGTTAAAGGTCGCATGCACAATGGAAAGTTCCATCCGAGTTGCACTAAAACGCAATCTCTAGGAGACTGCACGGCTCAGTTGGCAGAACTCAAAGCACTTATACTGGCACTTATAAATACGGATCACGAATTCCCCACACTTATTGTGTGTGATTCCTTTTACTGTGTACAGTCGTACAATGAATATCTATATCATTGGGAACAAAACGGGTTCAAAGATGCAAAAGGTGGCACAATTAAGCATAAAATGCTATGGGAACAGGTAGTGGAGTTGAGAAACGAACTACCAAGGGCTCACGTGATACATACACTGAGTCATCAGCGTGATGGCGTTCACGTTGAAGGGAATTCATTGGCTGATGAAGCCGCAAAGGGGGCTGTTCGCACAGCCACCGTAGCTGCAGTTACTCGTTCAAAGACGAGAATAGACGGCGAGATAATGGCAGCTGTCAATGCTTCACGCAAAGGCAGCACAGCAGTACCTAAATAATTCCACTCAAGTACTCCTACAAGTTAGATGCACAAAACATTCCATATGCTCAGATTCCTGGAGTGCGGGATAGAGTAATACCAAATATGGATCGTAGGCAAGGCTTAATTTTAGCAGCACACGAGGTTTTGGGTTCTGCGCATACAGGTGTCACAGCGACTATTTCTTTATTGAAACAGCGCTACTGGTGGCCAAGGTTAACGAAGCAGACTAAAGACTATGGGGTATATTCACAAGAACGTGTGATAACTACCGCAAGAGTAGCGTAACGCAACTTTCAATATCGCAGCCTATCTCGGGAAAATAACCCTGTGTCAACGTGGAATTCACAACATGGCGGTAGCATGCAATAGTTGGCAGACACTGCGGTCAATGTCCGCGAGACAACCACCTAAGACGGAGATAAAAACACAAACCACAACGCGAAAAAAGCTGCGATGGGCCAAAGCGCGATAAGAAAACAGTGACAATCAGCGCGAGGGCAGCAATACGCACGCGCAATGCGGGAAAAAGCACAAGAACAGCATACGGAAAATGCCACAGAACAAAATACATCAACAGCGGAGTACCACGGATGCACCCTGGCAAACTGCAGAGGACAACATGCACACCACAACATCCACGCACCGTGGAAGAACAGACCCTACAGGCACACCACATGAAAGAGACCAGTGGCAGACAAATCTGAGCCGCAGGAGCGACACACCCACCGTGCAGCATACGCACATAAGCAGAAGTGCACCCGGACAGTGACAACATCCCGGTACAAACTGCAACACCTCCACAACTGAACACAGGACACAACTGGTTCGGAAAATGTGCACAACATGGCAAATCACATCCGAAACCCCAGGGACATGTAACATGACAATGTACAATTGCAACCTGTGACCTGCAAATATGCTTTATTCACACATGCAGTGCATTTGGACATCTACCACTGTCCCATGAATGCCACGGACGGTCACAATGTGATGTTCTCATGAGAAGTAAGTGTCAATGATGGAGTCCTTACGGGCCATTCCTGCCGCAGCTGCAGTGGAATGTGGGCCACCTGCCCCATCACCACCATCATCGTCTGGTACCTCTGGAACTGGGATCCATGGGGCCCTGGTGCGAACACAGATGTTGTGCAACACACAACATGCAACGATCATCTTGCACACGACGTCCGGGCTGTACAGGAGCTTCCCACCAGTGCCGTCCAGGCACCTGAAACGTGACTTCAACACGCCAAATGTGCGTTCAACGATGCCCCTGGTGCGTATGTGGGCCGGATTGTACTGCCTCTAGGTGGGTGTGTTCGGGTCTTGGAGGGGTGTCATCATCCAAGGGCAGAGTGCATATCCTTGAACACCTGTGACAGTGCAGGGAGAAAAGAGTCAATACTTGGTTCGGCAGGATGTGATGGCAGGCCCACCAATTCAGTGACGCCTGTGCTGGCTGTGTGTGGGGTGAGTGGGGTGAGTGTGAGCCAGCCCTCAGGGAGTAGCTGGTGCTGGCAACTACACCAACAGTCATCAGGCACACAGACATGCAATGTCAGAACTACAAGGGGGGTTAACTCGAGGCGCACAGGGCTAGTCGCCCCGGATGCACAGCGGTCGACATGGGCCCACCACCACGGGACGCTGACCTGCGGGAGACTGGGGTAGGGTCATGAGGGCAGAGCAGTGCCTCACATGTGTCATGGCTGCATTCCGCATCTTCACACGTTCAGCTGTTATGTGGCTGTGGTGCCATGTGAGTTCTGTATTGGGTGCAGGGGTAGCCCGTGATGATCATGGAGTGGTGTGGTCGTGTCTGGTAGGTGGTCGTTTAGTTCAACATGTCGGATGTGGTTAGGTCACGTGTGCATCCCCACAGTTGTACCTTATGCGTTGGTGGCTGTGGGATCTGTGGGGTGTTGATTTGGGACTTACCAACGAGCAGTCCCGTTCCATATGTGCCATCCTGGAAGCGCTGGTAGATGATGGACTGTCGGAAGATGAAGGAATCATGCACACTGCCTGGGTAGTTGGCGACGACATTGGTGAACATTCCCCGGTGGTCCACTATTGCCTGCACATTGATGGAATGCGTGTGCTTCCTGTTGCGGTAGTGGTGTGCAGTATCCGCAGGGGGCACAAGTGGGACATGTGTGCAGTCGATTGCCCCCAACACGGCCGGGTATCCGGCTATGGCATAGAAGCCTTGCTTAGTCTCCAGCTGTTCCTGCGCAGTGTTGGGGAAGTGAAGGTACTGGGGTATGAAGCTGATGATGGTATCCAGGACGGGTGTGATGAACTTTGATAGGGCTGGCTGTGAGACCCCTCCGACTCTGGCAGTTGTTGGTTGGAAGGTCCCAGAGGCCAATAGGTGCAGCACTGCCAGCAGGTTTGTCTGCGGTGGGATGTTTGTTCTCCGCTGTGTTGGGACCGTCAGCCTGTGGGCGATGTGGGTCAGGATGCGGAGGATGGTTGTCCTTTTGAGCCTGTAGTGGGCAATGACTTCCGCGGGTGTTAGGTCTGTGAGAGTGGTGCGTTTTCAGTAGGTCCGCTGTCTTACTCTACTCTGCCTCTGTGGTGGTCCGGGGGGGGCTCTGAGCTGCATGTAGAGTAGATCCATGGCGCCGTTTGTTCTTCGGGTATGGCTGTGTGTGGGACACCGTTGCCTACTGCAGGTAGACGTCCATCTTTACACCTGCTTGAGGCAGGTGTTAAATACCTGCGGCTAACGCACCTTATCGCCTGTTTTGTGTTCTTATCGCCGATGTGGCTGGTCGTTGTGAATGTTGAGGTGTGATGTTGTCTCGACTTTTCACACGGGAACGCCCACTCTGCATCTCATTAGCGATATTTGCGGGGGTCCTCTGTGGCGATGTTTTTTGCGGCTGCTATCGCGGGTAAACTGGTGCTGTGGGCTGTTTACACCGGCTTGTGAATGGGGAGGTAGATTTATCACGACTTTGGCTGTGATGAAGTGCCGTTAATTCGGCGTTAGCTCCTTGTGAATATGCCCCTATGTCTTGAAATGGGACATCTGTCAGCAGATGAAAGGCTCCACCGTAACACGCCCAGCGCAGACACCATTACTGAAATCAGACAAACCTCTTGCATGTGTGTATTTGGACCACTGCGGACCCCTACAATCTGATGGGTCCAAGAAATATATCATGGTTGTAGTGGATTCCTGCTCTAGATTCCTATGGGTTTGGCCTCAGCGCTCGGCTGATGCTTGAACTGTTATAAAAGATTTGCGAGTCTTTATCAGCACATACGCAGTTGGCACGTTACATTCTGACTGTGGTCCGGCGTTTAGCTCTCGGGCTTACAAAGAGGCCATGGAAGGAATGGGCGTAGCATTGCGGTACTCCTCTCTGTACCATCCCGAGGGAAATTCTGTTGTGGAGAGGAAAAACCGAGACTTAAAGCAATCTTTAACAGCTAGGGTATTAGGCAAGGGCGGCAGATGGGTTGATCACCTTTATGGGGTACAGCGAGCGATCAATAACCAGCCAAGAAGCTCTCTAGGGGGTGTCACTCCTTACGAGGTCCTATTTGGGACAAGAATGTGGGTACCTGATCTTGATTGTGAAGGCACAGTGGCGGATGAAAAACCATTTGATATCCATGATTGTTTGGCTGTTTTACAGGATCTAAATGAATCCAGGACACAACAAAGTAACGTGCTCCAAAAACAGACCGCCACTGAGGAAGTCAAGGCAGTAACGGCAAGACCTGTCTGGATCCCAAAAGTCAGGGATCTGGTCACAGAAAAGATTGCAGACAAGAAAGAATTTGGGCCATCCTACAGAAAGCCTGTACCGGTCCTAGCAATCCAAGGCACAAGAACTGTACTTCTGCCGCCTCTTGCCGGAAAAAAGGAGAAAAGATTTGTCTCAATCGACTTAATCAAACCACACTATGTGGCCGATACTAAACAGTAGGCCACGTGGACGCCACAGTAGCAGACGCCCTCCTCTCGCTACAATCCAAGAAGTCCAAACAGAAAGACTCATCACGTTTGAAGAGCCACCTGTACGGAATGAAGGACTAAGCAACAATGCTATGGAACTCGTTCCACTTCAACAAGAAATTCATCTTAACAACCAAGTTGCAATAAGACCGACTACTGACATCTACGTCAACATGCCTCGTCAAGAGCAAAATCCGATTTCAATAAATCCGATGCAATTCCAACAATTGAATAAACTGCTTCTGGCTATTTCATGAACTTTGATACGTTTTCACTGGATCCAAGTGTGCCGGAAACGACGCCAGCCAAAAAATCACGCAAACAGAAACTCACTGACTTTTTGAACTTTTTTAGAAAGACTTACCTGGTGTCACCTTGGATTGAACTATGGTATATCACTGGGATTTTCTTTTTTCTTTTCTGGCTAGGTTTAATTATAACTTTTAGTATGCTTATTAATGGACGATACCTCCAACAGAGCTCTACAGCCCAAAGAGTTAATTTGATTTTAAAACCACACCAGTCTTCACATCGTGAACCAAGAGACTTGTCTTCAGTGAACATTACAGCAGTTCCTATACCGGACGGTATAGTATGGGACAAGATTGATTATGATGTATTCGGTCCGACTGAACTTTTAAAGCTAAAACATGTATTTAAAATTTCTTTAAGTGATATCATTACCTCCAGTACATTTTCTGATGATTGGGACACTGAAACTGTAAATGCTATGATGTCTGATTTAGAAAAACTGCTGCATTTCCGAACAATGAAATGTTAGAAGATACTTCAGACTATGATACATTGTACTGTTACCAGCAATATGGTCATCATTTCTTGCACAAATCTATAACACCTAGAAATGTATTTGAATACCACCAGTGGGAACACTGTCCAACACCACCGAAAGGTAGTTCACAGGCATTTGCACAGAAATTCACATACTTCTCAGGGTTTAACACATCCGACCCGAAGTCATTTTATTATAAAGTGGCGAAAATTTCAGCTCAGAAAATTACCAAACATATTTACTCTACATCCTTTTTGAACCAGTTGTCTACACAGGGTTTCGACCTATGGAAGAACACTATAGATTTAAAATCAGTCTGGGGTTCTATGGACTGGCAAGTCCAGGGAACAGAAGCTCTATTTAGAGCATGCCTCATTCCACAGCAGATTATATTTCTGAATGAAACTGTGCAACAGACATCCTGTCTTGGACTAGTCAAGAACAAGGAACTGAACTCACCTGGGTTTCCTACACCGTTACAGATGGGTGGGGTGCAGAATTCAACTACACAAGGGGTAGGATTAGATGACATTCTCCAGTACAACAGATCAGATCCTGATTGGACGAAATGGCTGATTTGGCCCATTGACACAAACACCTGTCAACAGACATTTATGAATACAACCGAAGGGTTTAGTATCCATAGGCCAGATACTCGCTATGTACAAAGACAACACCCAGGGGTAGTGACATCCTATAGTGTTGGGAAGTTGTGCCTTGATTGGCTAGAGACCTCAACACTCACAGAAGTAAAACATCACTTAAACTTACTCACATCTGATGTAGACCTTAGGGATTTCTTGTCAGGCCCAAGGAAAACACGTCAGAAACGTTTCATATATGCCGGCATTTATGCCTATTATAATGAAAACTGGAAAATATCCCAACAAGAGGCCGCAGAAAGGATACGGGAAATAGACCATATTAACCTAGAGAAGGCATTAGCTGTAGTGGATAATGGGTTAACAACTTTGACCTCCAGGATTTACTCCTTAGGCAACATTGTGTCTTTGGCAATCGACATATTAGTTCAAGATCTGGGCTTGTTACAACACGGGCAATATCAGCTACGTTCTATTATGATGCTAAGCTGGACGCTACAATCTTTGCGTGCAGGCTATGTGCCCTGGCGTTTTATAAACACCACGTCTCTGTTTCCAGAATACAATCTAACTGATAAATAGACAGAAATGGCACAAAGAGGAGCTAAATATACAATGCTGCGTATTGAGAAACTGGAAAGGTTACCATTCACTGTAGCCGAATCACCATCAACAGAATGGCTAATTCATGGCCAAATCACTCTGCCGGTCACTACGTTTCAGTTTCAATATTGCCTTGAGCAAAGGCAGGCAGGCACATATGAAAAAATGGGTAAGGGTTATATTAAGGAAACTTGGGAGTTACCATATAGATATCGATGCCGGAATGGGGATCGAGAAGTGTATCTGAGTGGTACAAACTGCAAGAACGCTTTAAGCGGTTCTCTCATGTGTCAGGATATTTCACTACACGGAGCCTGTAACGGTTCAGTATATTTTTGCCAGGGAAGGCATCCCAGATTCCATGTTGACAGACAACGGAGCACAGTTGGTCTATCGTGAGATGGAGGAGTTTTTTTCATACAGAGGTATACAGCACAAGAAATGTGCACTCTATCACCCTAAATCTAAGGAATGGAGTGGTGGAAAGATTTAGTAGGGTACTCAAAGAAGCCATACAAATAGCCAAACAAGAGGCAGGAGACTGGAGAGAGGAAATTCAAACAAGTGTAGAAATGTATCGCCTTAAACCACATACAGTCATAGAAAGGGTTCCTTTTGAGCTATTTAGAGGGAGAGAACCCAACTGGTTGATGTGTCCTGCTTGGGTCAATCATTGAAAGGAGGGGACCAAGAAAGTGAAGAAAGATTGGAGGGCCAGACAACAACAAAGGTTGGTCCAAAGAAAGGTAAACATGATGGGAGAAATTTAGTAAGGCGAACGGAAGTGGGAGTAGGAGATTGGGTCTGAGTGAATCTACCCACAGGGTTGGCTAAATCCTCTAAGTATGGACATCAATAAAAAGTGATTAAAATATTCAAGAACGCTGTTAAACTTGATGATAATCGTGTTTGGAATTTAAGTAAGGTGGTTGTGGTACAAAGGAAAGAGAAGGAACATCAAAGAGAAAAGGAGGAGAAAAGGAAGACTTTTCAGTTGAATGATCATAGATACGGACTCAGTAATGTTTTGAACCAATTTTGACCTGTTTGGTATCAGAACATGTCGCCAAGCCGACATTCTCTGTAAGCAGGGAGAATTTGCTTTGGTGGCTCACAATTTCACAACATTTGTGAAAAGAATAAATACGTTATTAATGTTAAAAGAGCTGTAAGGAGGAATACATGTTTACCAGAAAAAACATTTGCCCAAGGTAAAATGTTTAAGTTCAGCAACTTGAGGCTCCTTTGACATACGTATACGAAGTTAACACCTTGGCATCGGCCTGTATTGCATCTGAACTTCGCGCTTTCCTTCCACTTGGTTCTAGATTGTCTATTGTGAGTTTTGCTTTTACTAGCGGTTTTTGAATATTTAGAATGCTTTTCTTTTTAGTTTCTTTATGTATTGTAATTTGTTTTTGTAGGAGCTGCTAATGTATGTAAGTTTCACCTGCTTTTGCCTAAACTGAACCCTTTTTTGAGTACTTTGGTGTTAACCTTCACTCACCTGAAATCCAGGCGTTCCAGATGAGAGATGCGAAGATATTTTTCCTATGCCCCCTAAGACCTAGTTCCTCCTAAACCTTGGTCAATATTCAGCTTGGATTCTTAGGTCCTCGGGGGAAGGGGAAAAAAGGGACAAAAGAACCAAAACAATAAATAAAAGGACACTCTCGCCACTCTCTTCACTTCAGTTAAAGTGCTTCTGACTGCAACATCTTTCGTGGACCATTGCCTATAAAACAACAAACAACAATGAGTGCAACACTGCTTGCTTCAAATACTAACAATCACATGTGCTTTGCGTTAATGTTATTCTTTGCCCTGTCAATACCTTTGCGTTTATTGCATGTCCCTTAATGACATTCAAGAGATGATATATCCTTCTCTCTCTTTCTCTCTTTGCTTTCTGTAATAAACATAAACACATCAGTTTACAAACATTCATGTTGCACCCTTCATAAATGTGCACCTTATTTTAGGTCACTTACTCAACGTCAGGTTTCTTGTGACGCTTTACAAAAGTCCCAAAAAATAACTAAAGAAAACGAAAACGAAAATGGTTCTTGCAATGATTGAGTCACAGAGTCTTCTTTCAGTAACTCTGTTATAACCCTTGCGTTCTTTTTCTCTTTTGTATTGTCTTAGATTTGTGTCAGAAGATCGTGACAGGAAGGCTTGATTCAGCCGAACAGTTCAAAGATAAGTTTTTTCTATTTCACAGTTTTAATTGTTTTATATGCATGCATGCGAGCGCGCTCCGCAAGCGGAACGTTCTTACTTGACTCTTGATTCTTTTCTTCTCTTTCTCTGTTGCAGGTCGGATGAAGAAACTGGACCAGGAAATGAGCGCCGGAAGAATGATGGGGGACGGACCAGGAAATGAGTCGCCAATGCAGAGGAGTGCAGCGGAAGAAGGAAGAAATCCGGAAGTCGAAGACGAGACCAGAGCGCTGCTGCGTCGTCGAGAGATTCCAGGTAAGTGGAGATGCTGGATAGCGGTAACGAACACAAGCACAAGTAAGAGGGAGCGGCAGTCTTTTATAGCTGCAGAAGGGTGGGGTTTCTCTGCACGTTGCTAGACACGTCTAACAGTTTAACGGAAAGCAACGTGCACACAAGGCAGTGCACCTGTTCCTTGCTGCTCGAGTCGAGTGACTGCTTATTTGGAATGAAATGTTAAAACAGGCAAACATAAGTATTAGCAGAATCGAAAGCTTATTTATTTAGCAGGGGTTTACCAAAAGGCAAGCTTGACCAGTCATAAGGCAATGCACATGTAATAGCACACATAATAGGGTTGGTGTTACCACAGAGTAAACCTGACCAGTTAAGCACAGTTTGGTCAAGCTTACCTTGCTGTGTTTAACACCTGGTCAAACATTTCTCCTTAACCTCATTCTGGAGGGCTATTACGACGGCTGCGCTCTACAAACCCCAACAGTCGCTCCCCTCAAAGGCCTCCCCACAGGACGTGGTTTGTGTGGTTTTCTGAGGTAAAAGGCTCTAATCAACCGAGAGGCGTGCACTGCCGAAGCCGGTTCCCAAGAGTTTTCCTCTACTGGATATCCTTTCCAAGCAACCAAATAATGCAACTTTCCTTGTAGTCGTTTTGCATCTAGAATTTTCTGAACCTCATACTCTAAATGCCCATCTATAACAACAGGAGGAGGAGGGGGTCTTGTCTAGTGAGTGGATTATAGGCTTTCAGTAAGGATACATGAAAGGTAGGATGCACAGGGTATTCGGGGGTAAGAGTAGCTTTACTGATACGGGGTTCAATATTTGAATGATGTTAAAGGGCCCAATATATTTAGGCTGCAGTTTCCTAGGGCCTGCTAATTGCAAATTCTTTGTGGAAAGCCACATCTTGTCTCCTACCTTAAAATTAGGGGCTGGAATTCTATGTTTATCAGCTTGAGTTTTCATTCGTTCCTTGTACTTCGTTAAGTGTTTCACTGCTCTTGCCTGTATGTCTAATAAATTGTGTAACCGATCTGTTACGGCTGGTAAACAAGACTGTTCCACAGACAGAGGTAATGATTTGGGATGAAAACCTTGTAAAAAGTAAAACTGGGAACATTGCGTTGACACATGAATGCTATTGTTGTAACAGAATTCAGCTAGAGCTAAAGCCTTGTCCCAGTGACTAGTGAATTCTGCCATTAGGCATCGTAAGGTTTGTAATAAGGTCTGGTTCGCCCTTTCCGTCTGGCCATCGGTTTCTGGGTGGTAAGCTGTGGACAGAGCTACCTTTACCTTCAATAATTCGCAAAAGTGTTTCCAGAACTTTGACACGAATTGACTACCTCTGTCCGAAACAATCTTATTTGGCAAACCATGTAATTTCACAATCTGCGATAGAAAGATATGACTAAACTCCATTGCAGAGGGGAGTTTTAATAAGGGAACAAAATGGGCCATTTTGGACAAATAATCCACCACCACCAAAATCGTGGTGTGACCATTTGACAACGGAAGTCCAGTGATAAAATCTACACTTATAGTGTGCCAGGGTTGAGGGGGCACAGGTAAGGGTTGGAGTAAACCAGTAGGAGCGGTGTGCGAGGATTTATTACTGGCACAAATGGGACAGGTAGCCACAAATTCTTTAACATCTTTCACTAAGGTAGGCCACCAAAAATGTTTCCGACAATTTTCCAAAGTTTTCTGTGCGCCAGGATGACCAGCAAGAGGTGACTCATGATTCCACTGCATAACCTTTAGTTGTAAGTCTGCACTAGGTACATATAACAAATCTTCATGATAAAGCAGACCTTCTTGAAGTGAATTCTTTGAGTCTTGTAACCACTCTTTCCTTTAAATGTAGTTGTCTAATCTGAGTCATAAAATCAGGGGAACTTAAAGGTGCTACTATTTTCTGTGGTGGAATAATAGAGGGATTTTCTGTCTCTTTCTTAGACTCAATTGTGTGCCCGTACCGAGACAGCAGATCCGATAACACCTGTTTGGTACCTGGTCTGAATGTAATTACAAAATCAAAGGAGCTAAAGAAATTCAACCAACGCATCTGTCGAGGAGTGAGAGCTTTTACGGAACTAAAAAATTGCAAATTCTTATGATCACTAAAAATTGTAACCGGGAATTTGGCTCCCATCAGATGATGACGCCATTCAGTGAATACTAATTTGATTGCCAACAATTCTCTTTCCATGACTGTGTAATTTTGCTCTGCTGGAAGCAGCTTTTTTGAATAAAAGGCCACGGGATGCAACTGACCATCCTGCTCGTCCCGTTGAGACAGAACCCCCCCCCACAGCCACCTGTGAAGCGTCAGCTTCCACAAAAAAGGGCAAATCTGGATTAGGATGTTGGAGTACTGGTGCTGAAGTAAATTTTTCTTTTAACATTTGAAAAGCCTGCGAGGCCTCTTTAGACCAGTCGAATGGCTGTCCTTTCTTTAGCAGCTTCGTAATGGGGACCACTGTTTCTGCGAATTGAGGAATGAAGCGTCTGTAAAAATTGGCAAATCCCAAAACTCGTTGAACCTCTTTCACCGAAGAGGGCTCTGGCCAATCTAAAATAGCACTCACCTTTTTCTTGTCCATCATAATACCAGTAGGTGAGAGACAATAACCAAGAAATTCCACCTGTCTTGTGTTAAACACACATTTTTCAAGTTTTACAAAAAGGTGGTTGTCTTGCAATTTTGCTAACACGGCCTTAACTTGCTGAGTATGTTCTGCTTCATTCTTGGAATAAATCAAAATATCGTCAATATATATGATAACACTTATGTCCAAAAATTCGTTCAACACTTCATTAATAAAGAACTGAAATGCAGCGGGGGCATTGCACAGGCCAAAGGGCATGACGGTGTACTCAAACAACCCAAATTTGGTTCTGAATGCCGTCTTCCACTCATCATGCTCCTTCACTCGTACAAGATGGTATGCCCCTCGCAAGTCCAACTTGGTGTAGATTATTGAATCTCTCAACTGGTCTAATAATACGGGTATTAATGGTAAAGGATATTTATTCTTTATAGTGATTTTATTCAATCCACGATAATCGAGACAAGCTCTCAAGCCACCATCCCGCTTCGGGATAAAAAATAAAGGCGAAGAGACAGGGAAGTGGAATGACGGATGAAACCTAATTCCAGAAGTTCATCCAAATATGATCTTAGATATTTTGTTTCTTCCTCAGACAACGCATACACTCTACTGTTTGGTAGAGGAGCTCCTGGTATCAAGTCTATGCGACAATCATATGGTCTGTGAGGAGGCAGAACAGTGGCCTTGATAGGATCAAACACATCTGTAAACTCCTGATACTCAGGTGGAATGAGACTTGTAGTGACTAACGAATTTGCACAATGAACAATGGTTTCAAACTCTTGGTGGGCTACTTGGTAACATTGGGCCTTGCAAAATAGTGAATTCAGGGTTACTGTTCTAGACTCCCAATTTATTAACGGATTATGTGTGATAAGCCAAGGAACTCCTAATATAACACCAAAGGCAGGGGTATCAATCAGATCAAAACTAATGGACTCTGTATGTCCATTTTGACAAACCATGACCATAGGTTCTGTTTGATGAGTTATTTCTCCTGAAGACAGAGCAGTGCCATCTACAGCGCATACCGGTTCTGGTTGTTCTTTAAGTCTAATGGGCATCTGAAGTTTCTGGGCTAGTTGATTATCAACGAAATTTCCGGTTGCTCCTGAATCCAATGGGACTGACACAGTATGTCTTACTTGAGCATTCAATATTAGAATGACTTGAATTATAAAATGTTTTGGTATTCTGGGTACGAACTTGAGTCGAGATTGGGAGATCTTAGTCTGATACTGCCTCGTGCAAGTGATCTCCTTCCTTGACGAGTTACCTAGTTTTCCTGCTCAGAAGGGTTCTTTGCTGCTACGCTAACCTTTTTAGGAGTTTTTGGTTTAGTAGGGCATTCTTTTGCAAAATGCCCGGACCGACCACAATACAGACACAGGTTTAATTTTCTATGTCTTTCTTTTTCTTCCGGGGTGAGTGGCCCCTTAATAATACCCATCTGCATGGGTTCTGACTCGGTTTGTTTAACTTCCGCCTCTTTCTTTTCTGTTTTAATCCACGTCAATCTACTTTCAACTCTGATTTTGTCACCTTTTCTTTCATTTAACCTATGGTCTAATTTAACCACCAGATCCACAAAGTCGGAATATTCATCTGGGAGGTCCACTATGTGGGCCAGGGCGTCTTTTAACTCATCACGTAATCCACGATAGAACAGAGATATGCGTTTTTCTTCTGGCCATTGAGTCTCTGTTAACAGACGATTGAAATGAGTTAAATACGTCAAAAGGTCTTTACCAGATTGTTTCAAGTTTAGTAGCTCATTATCGCTAGCTTTTACATACGTATGTTTAGCAAACAATTTAGTCATAGTCTGTTTAAACAATGGCCAATTATACAGCACCTGATCATTTCTGTCTATATAAGGTATTGACCAGTTTGCAGCAGTGCCTCCCAGATATGAAAGCACAAACGCCACCTTAGCTGCGTCAGACACAAAAGCCTGAGGTTTACACATAAAATGTAATTGGCATTGACTAATGAAAATATTAAACTTTGCACTGTCACCTAAAAACCGTTCCGGGGCTGACAAAGGCACCGTAGGCGGAACTGCAACTGTGACCTGTATTGGTGTCGCACCCTCTTCGGTAGTCCTAAAAAGACTTGTTGTTTTAGGCTTGGTTCCTGTCTCAAAAGATGAGGTAAAGGGCGGGACTGTCGTATTTGACCAAGCCAAATCCCTGGGTTTATAACGTATGACTTCTTGTCGTAATTCTAAGTTTTCTTGTTTTAGCTTCTGCATTTCCAACTGCATAGTCTGTAACAGTCCTGTAACAGTTCTATCAGTCTCGGTATCCTCAAATAAGGCTTGCGCCATGTCACGGGTATCTATATGATCTCTGTCTGGGTCCATCTCTCAACTAGAACTTTAATGTTGTGAAGGCTTGTGTTTCTGTTAACCATCACTCACCTGAAATCCAGGCGTTCCAGATGAGAGATACGAAGATATTTTTCCTATGCCCCCTAAGACCTAGTTCCTCCTAAACCTTGGTCAATATTCAGCTTGGATTCTTAGGTCCTCAGGGGAAGGGGAAAAAAGGGACAAAAGAACCAAAACGATAAATAAAAGGACACTCTCGCCACTCTCTTCACTTCAGTTAAAGTGCTTCTGACTGCAACATCTTTCGTGGACCATTGCCTTTAAAACAACAAACAACAATGAGTGCAACACTGCTTGCTTCAAATACTAACAATCACATGTGCTTTGCGTTAATGTTATTCTTTGCCCTGTCAATACCTTTGCGTTTATTGCATGTCCCTTAATGACATTCAAGAGATGATATATGCTTCTCTCTCTTTCTCTCTTTGCTTTCTGTAATAAACAAACACATCAGTTTACAAACATTCGTGTTGCACCCTTCATAAATGTGCACCTTATTTTAGGTCACTTACTCAACGTCAGGTTTCTTGTGACGCTTTACAAAAGTCCCAAAAAATAACTAAAGAAAACGAAAACGAAAATGGTTCTTGCAATGATTGAGTCACAGAGTCTTCTTTCAGTAACTCTGTTATAACCCTTGCGTTCTTTTTCTCTTTTGTATTGTCTTAGATTTGTGTCAGAAGATCGTGGCAGGAAGGCTTGATTCAGCCGAACAGTTCAAAGATAAGTTTTTTCTATTTCACAGTTTTAATTGTTTTATATGCATGCATGCGAGCGCGCTCCATAAGCGGAACGTTCTTACTTGACTCTTGATTCTTTTCTTCTCTTTCTCTGTTGCAGGTCGGATGAAGAAACTGGACCAGGAAATGAGCGCCGGAAGAATGATGGGGGACGGACCAGGAAATGAGTCGCCAATGCAGAGGAGTGCAGCGGAAGCAGGAAGAAATCCGGAAGTCAAAGACGAGACCAGAGCGCTGCTGCGTCGTCGAGAGATTCCAGGGAAGTGGAGATGCTGGATAGCGGT
Organism: Calotriton arnoldi; assembly: GCA_963921515.1. Classification (NCBI taxonomy): domain Eukaryota; kingdom Metazoa; phylum Chordata; class Amphibia; order Caudata; family Salamandridae; genus Calotriton; species Calotriton arnoldi. Next base: position 511,395 of record CAWUFW010007845.1, read on the forward strand.
AACGAACACAAGCACAAGTAAGAGGGAGCAGCAGTCTTTTATAGCTGCAGAAGGGTGGGGTTTCTCTGTACGTTGCTAGACACGTCTAACAGTTTAACGGAAAGCAACGTGCACACAAGGCAGTGCACCTGTTCCTTGCTGCTCGAGTCGAGTGACTGCTTATTTGGAATGAAATGTTAAAACAGGCAAACATAAGTATTAGCAGAATCAAAAGCTTATTTATTTAGCAGGGGTTTACCAAAAAGGCAAGCTTGACCAGTCATAAGGCAATGCACATGTAATAGCACACATAATAGGGTTGGTGTTACCACAGAGTAAACCTGACCAGATAAGCACAGTTTGGTCAAGCTTACCTTGCTGTGTTTAACACCTGGTCAAACATTTCTCCTTAACCTCATTCTGGAGGGCTATTACAACGGCTGCGCTCTACAAACCCCAACATTTGGGTATGTAAAGTTTTTTTTTTTTTTTTTAACTGAATGAAAGAATTTACTTACGCATTTGACATTTTCAAGTGGATCTTAAATTTCACCAAATATGAGTTTCTCCATAAGATTAACCTTGGGCAAAGCACTACGCTACGCTCGCGTAGTTTGCGAAGTTTGCGCTACTTCGCACAACGCGAATTGCACGTAGCACAGTGCAAACACGCGTAGCGTAGTGCAGCGGTCATCTTTTGCTTGCTCGCGGTCCTCAACGTCAAGTTGGTGACCGCGAGCAAGCAAAATGACATCCCAGCGAGATTCTCAACGCAGGGAGGTCAGGTTTCTCATTGCGAGTGGTCGCGTATGCTCACGACCGCTCGCGATGAGAAACTACCAGTCCGCGTTGAGAAAGCTGCCGCTCGAGTAAAAATCTACTCGAGCGGCAGTAAAAGACAGCTCGCACTGTGCAAGGTGCCGTTTTCAATGATTGCACAGTGCGGACAAGCATCCGGCACTGTGCAATCATTGCGAACAGTGCACTACGCAGCTCGCGTAGTGCTACGCGTAGTTCGCGTAGTGCGAACTGCACTTTGCGTAGCTTCACGTAGCGCTACTTCGTGAACTACGCCCAGGCTTACATAAGATCTGCAAAACAAGAATGTTTAAATATATGAATTAGGCAAATATGCCTATATCATGCTGTAGTAATTTGTTGTATATATTGCAGTGCTCTACACTGCTCTGAACCGTATTATGAAAGTTGCCTGGTATGAAAACCCTCTCTTACTACTGACTATCATTCTCACATCAACAGCAGGTAAATATCTATATTTGTGGCTCTCCAATTCCTCTACCAAAGCTAGCAGTCAAAAGATAGGTGTTAACTGTCATAATTTAGGGCCAAGGATAACCATGTGAACCACAAACTACCTTTGTAAAAGCACAGAAAATGTGTTACAAAACCTGACGTTTGAGATACATAGTTTAAGGGATGCACGTTTTAGATTTCAGTATCATACATATTCCCAAAAATGAATTTCATTTTGTATGACAGTAACCTGTTTCTATTCAGCATTATAATCACTTTTATCCTAATATTAAGAGTTCTAATCATAGCTGTAAAATGCTTGCATATGGATGAAACCTATCATAATAATCTTTAGTCGCTCATTCAAATGGAGTTAGAGGGACAGTTACTTTGGCAAGGCATTCGTATGCTTTTTTTTTTCTAACTAGCCAATCCCGAACTGCAAGATTAGGTCTTCAAAGGTCCTATTAAGAACATTATAATCCTTTGTCTTTGATCTGCATCAGTTTTGCACTTAGGCTTTTACTCAAGATTTCCTTCCATAACACTATGAGGGGGATATTCACAAGGACCTACCGCCGATTTATCTCCACCTTAACGCATCAAAAGTGGAGATAGATTTAACACCCCATTCACAAGCGGGTGCAAACTGCAGACATCGCCAGTATTACCGCGATAACTGCCCCAAAATTTATCTCCACGGTGGACACCACCAACTAACCCTAATGAGATGCAGAGTAGGCGTTCCCGTGCAAAAACTCACGAAAAAACCACAACACCACTTTCACAACGAACTGCCAGATCTGCGATGCGAACCAACAACAGGCAATAAGCCGCGGTAGCACCAGGGTTTTAACACCTGTCTTTTTCTGGTGCTAAGCAGGACGACTACCTACAGCATGAAAGGGAGCCCAGCCAAGAGCCACACCTGAAGACCCACAGATGCCATGGAGACAATGATCATGCAGCACCGATACCCATGAGGGCCACAACACCCACCGCCACCACACCCAGCCCCCCGGCCCCTCCCCCGGACAAACACATACCGTGCACGACACAAGAGCCACAAAAAGCGCATGACGACGCACATTGTCAAAAAATAACACACATGTGTGGCCAGAAGAATGAGAAACAGTCACACAGCACCGAAGTAACAACAAAAAACTTTATTGAAATACGACACAAAACACCAATGCGGAAGACTCCTGTCGGGACCATCCGGGACAATCTCGATGTCACAGCCTGGAAAATAAAGCACAAAATCAGAACGTGTGTCATGCGCACATCAAAGGAGTGAGACACAGAGAAACAGAGAAGGAAAGAAAGGCAGAGAGAGAAAGAGAGAGAAGGAAAGGAAGGGAAAGAGAGAGAGAGTGATAGAGGGAAGGAAAGGAAGGGAGAGTGAGAGAGAGAGGGAAGGAAAGGAGAGAGAGTGAGAGAGAGAGAAGGGAAGGAAGGGACAGAGAGAGAGACACCGCCGCCCCTGCGCACCCAGGCCCCACTGTTCACCTGCTGCCACCGGTGTGTCTCCAACCACGTGCCGGGATACACTGCAAGCCACCAGGTCTGCAATCTGTAATCGAGGCCAGAGTCAATCATGGCAGAGTCCATCACACAGCACATGGCAACAATGCCTGTCCGTCCCTGTGCACGCATGCAGCCGCACCCCACCCCCTACCGCCGGCCAGCGCTGCTGTCCGCACTTGCGCACCCCGGGCCCACTGCTCACCTGCCGCCAACGGTGTGTCCACCAGTGGGCCCACCACGTGCCAGTGCAAGCTCCAGGCCCCTGTCCCGCCACCATGGCATGGTCCACATAATGCAGACCCGCCCCGCGGCCCAGCAGGTCCCACACATAATGCTGAGTCCTGAGTCATCAATGGCAGAGACCACATCAGTGCACACGTCATCATCGCAGGCTGCACACCCGCTCAGCTATTTCGGTGCCACTAACCCTGTGCAACCCCAGTCAGCGCCACGTGGTGGTTGGCCCGTGACGGGCGCAAGGCTTCGGATGCCACTAACCCTGTGCAACCCCAGTCAGCGCCATGTTGTGGTAGGCCCGTGACGGGCGAAAGGCTTCGGGTGCCACTAACCCTGTGCAACCACAGTCAGCGCCACGTGGTGGTAGGCCCGTGACGGGCGCAAGGCTTCGGGTGCGACCAACCCTGTGCGCAACAACTCATGGGCCCTTTATGATTGAGAACCGTGGAGCGTCCGTCATCCAGTCACCACCGGCAGTGGGGAATGTGACGTTGTCGGCCCCTTATATTGGCGGGGTCACATGGCCTGTGACGCCTGTGCCAGAGGGGTGTGGTGTGTGTGTGCAAACCTGCCCTCAGGGAGTGGCCGTGACATGCTGACAACTAGACCAGTGACCTGCATACCACCAGTGTGTATGCCTGCGACATGTAGCTATGTGGGCCCCCCCTCGGGGTGTAAGCGGAGTGGTCTGGCCTGGCGTACGCCGGACCAGCGCAGGGCTTGCAACAATGACTCAGGGGCTCTGGGCGTGGTTCAGTCCATGTCCGGACAAGGAAGTGACTAATGCGTGTGTCCCTGTTGTAGTGTCCACGGCACCCGGAACACAATAGGCAATGTAGCACACTGTGACTGGCATCCCACTAGATGAGCATCATTGACGTAAGGAAAATCACTGTCCCTACATTCATCCACACATTCATACATGAATGATGAAAGACATGACACAGCAGTGCGTCTCTGGATGTTTATTGCACATCCAGTGGAGTTTTGCAGCTGGAGCGGTACAGGGCCATGCCGAGCACACTACACAATATGGGCCCGTGGAGGGTCAGCCAGAGTCCATCCGGGGATGACAAGTACTGCGGAAGAGGAAGGGTACAGTCCGCAGTCTGGTCGCCGTGTCATTGGTCATCAAACAGGATATGGCAGTCCATGTCGCGGTCCAAGGTGAGTGCAGCGGAGTGTATCGGGGGACAGTGGAAGGTCATGGGCCCATGTGCGGCACCAAGCAGAAACAGGCCAGGTGGTGGAAATGAATGCTAGTGCCTCCTTCTGAACTCAATGCCATCCACGTCCTCGGATGTGTGCTCTGCCCCACCTGTGGGTGGTGCAGTACCGGCTGCGGCACTGTGTGCCACTGACACATCAGGGGCTGGAGGAGGATTGTCGGCCGCACTGTGTGGCAGTGACACATCAGGTGCTGGAGTGGATACGCCTGCCGCACTGGGAGGCACTGACACACCAGGGGGCGGAGATGTGGATGGTGTGGGGGCAGCAGCATTCATCATCGCCATGCCTTGTGGCAGCAATGCCATGATGAGGATCTGCAGGGCATGGTAGATCCCAGCTACATTTCGCTGATGTGCAGCGGTGGCTGCCATCCTTTCCGCCTCCATCCGCACCATGTCCTCCATGAGCCTCCGCATGTGTGCCAGCTCACGGCTGGGATCGCTGGAGCCACTCTGAGCGGACAGGTGTTCTTGTCTCCGAGTCATGACTCCAGCGAAGTCAGTCAGGTCTCGTTGGAGACCATGGAGCGGGCCGTGGGTGTCCGTTAGGGACTGGAGCTGGTCCCTGATGGGACCTAGACACCCATGGATGGCATCCAGTTTGGTAGCCATGAGGTCGAACCCCACCCGCACCTGCTCAGCCATCTCCCTCTGGCCCTCCAGCACACGGCGTTTGAAGGCCATGTGTTGTTCCTGGGGGTCTTGGGAGACTGCCGGGGCTGTGGGTGCCTCCTGCTGGGTGGTTTGGGTAGTGGGTGGGGTCTCCTTGATGCAGCTGGGCTGCCCTGATCCTGGAGGTGAGTTGCGGATGATGTCAATGATGTCCTGGAGGGCTTGGGTGTCGATGCTGGGGGTGTCCTCCTCATCATCAGTGAAGAGTGGCTGGGACTGCTCTGCAGGAGGTGTTGATGGTGCCCCTGCAATGTGAAGGGGAGATGGTGTATTACAATGTGTCCGCATGTATGTAGCCGCATGGTACAGGTTCACAATCAGACAGCATGGCATTGTACATTGTGACAGTCTGTGGATCAGGGCCATGATCCAGAGTCATTGTGGGTGTGCACTATGCCCTGCTTGATTGTGCATGTGTACCATTGTGGCCATCTCCACCCATCCCCCAAGTACCTGGTGGTCACTCACCCTGTTGCGGTTGTGTTGTGTCCTGTCGGGCAGTCTCCAGTCCCCCGACTCCGGCCACAGTCTCCACACTGATGACTGTCGACACCAGCTCCTCCATGTCATCCAGCTCCAGCTGTGGCACTGGGCTCCCACCTCCAGTCTGCATTGCTGCCTTCTGGTTGGCTGCGAGTTTCTCCTTGGTCTTGCGCTTGATGTCAATCCATCGCCTCTTGACCTCGTCCATTGACCTCTTGTGCTCTCCGACGGCATTCACCTTGTCCACGATGTCCCGCCATATTCCATTTTTGGTGCCCAATGACACGTTGGAGGTGACAAACAGTTGTTGATGGTGTTCCATCACCTCCGTGACCAGGATCCTGTTTTCCTGCGGACTGAACTTCGTCTTCCTCTTCCTCTTCTTCTTGTCCTTGCCCTTCCCTGTCCCCGAGGTCCCAGGCTGGTCATCCGGGGTGCTTGTGGGGTTGCGCTCGTCCTCTGTGCCTGCTCCGGCTGCCTCCATGGTGCTTCGGGGTTGGTCATTTTGTGTTTGTGTGTTTTTTCTACTTTTATAGTGATTTTTCCCGCCTGCCATGTGTGTTTTGCAGGCCTGGCGCTGCTTATCGCTGATTTCCTCATCGCGCTTTGGCCCATCGCATGTTTTTTCGCGTTGAGGTTTGTGTTTTTATCACCGTCGCGGTTGTTGTATCGCGGACATTGTCCGCGGTTTCGGCAGACTATCGCATGGTACCGCCTTGTTGTGAATTCCACGTTGACACGGGGTTATTTTCCCGCGATAGGCTGCGATGTGTAAAGTTGAGTTAACATTTTTTTGTGTTGTTTAGCACACGTTCTTGTGAATATCCCCCTGAATCTCTAGGTGACTTCTCTGGACATCTACATATATTTCTTTTTGGAAAACTGCATAAAATCAGTTTTTTGTCAGCGCATAGGGTGAAACAAAGTTTGTATTGCTGACTGCGGACCAATGTGTTCTAGCAAGCTGGCACTGTAATTAAAATGTCTTACCCATGAATGAATGGTTATGGTACATTTTTGGGCAAGTGGAACCCGGCTGAAATCTCTGCATTATTGGTAATCCGTGGTGAAAATAAACTGCAATTGCAAAAACTAAGTGGTCATTACTTTTAAGATACAACGGAATTCAAATTGAAACAAAATCATGCTTTTATTCTACATGACAACCTACTTCTACCCCAAACGCCATCACATTTTCCTCTGCAACAGATAAATAGAGAGCCAATGCACGTAACCTCTATTGAGCATCTTAGATGTCCAATCCACATGAGAACCATATTAGATCTCTGGCTGAGACAACATTTATGATATTTCTGCCAGCATTCAAGGAAGAGAGACTGTGAATGTCTTTGTAATGTCTTTGTAACCCTCTAAGTCAACATCATAGGCATAAAATGTATTGGTTTATTGCAGTCAGAATTCTTTGTATGGGTAATGAAGTTAGATAATGCAGAATGTGTTACACTCTTCAGGATATTTGAATCTCTTTCCATTATTCATTGATTTCATTGCTTCCTTGTCACTCTTAAGTGTAAATATCATGTCCCTATATGATTCCCTTGACGTTTGTCGAATTAATGAGATTATGCCTTCCTCCCTCTTTTGTTCAATATCATTGATTAACCACATGTGTTTACCAAACAATACTTGTCATTAAAAGTGCTTCAAAATCAAATCATATACAAACAGCAGATTGGCAAAGCATATTAATCTTGTTGAATGCAAAGTTGTTGGTGCTGGGCTCAGCCTTTTTCCAAATACGTGTACGCATTGTTGATAAATTATCTATTTTCTAGATGCAGTCAATGCCCAATATTAATGATGATGCCATTATTGATGATGATGCTTTAAATAATTTCCTGACAAATAGATTGCAATGAATGTGAGATACTGGAGTAGATAGTTGTGATATTTTTTGTAATCTTTTTAATTATCAGGAGTCAGCAATGATTACAGAAAGAGAGCAAAGCAGCGGTAGTAACATAAGAGTATTTGAGTAAAACAAACCGATTTCATAAATAATCAATTACATTTCAACAAGTGTAATAGCATACTAATGAAGTAAAGAGAGGGGAAAGGAAAAAAAAGGAAAAGCATAGCCCAACCTAAACCAAAGTACAATCAGAAAGTTCATAAACTATTCCCAGTAGATGCTGGACCACATTTTTTCTACCTTTCTTATAGATTGAGGTCCTCTAGCCTTGGCCACTGCAAGTTTGCATTCGTATATTTGGCAAAACATCGCCCACCATTCAGTCACCTTCGGTGGTAAGTGACTTATTCAAGACCTAGCGATACATAGACAAGCTGTGATGATTATAATAGAGACTAATGACCTAGTGCTGAAGTTAAGACCCGGTTTATACCCCAACATAATTTCCTTTGTAGATAGCTGAAAATCTGACCCCAAATGAGATGTTATCAGCTAAAATAGGTTATTCAAAAAATTCTGAAGTACTGGGCACCCAACAAACATGTCTACTATATCTGCTGCAAAACAGCGACATTTCGGACAGTATGCCTTATCATGGTCCCGAGCCAGAGACCATTTTAAGATAGGATCATGCGCATAATAAAGCATGCATCCTGTTTTAAATTGTTGCAGTTTAAGACTCACCTAAAGAGCGGAACGATCTACAACTTCAAAAGCCTCCTGTAACTCTGCAGCTGTAATTTCAGAGACAAGCACCCTGCTCTATTTGGAAGCTAATAGCATACTGTCATCCTTAGCTTGCATAAAAACTTCTGATATAACAAGCTAATAGAAACTTTGACAGAGGCCTTATAGAAATAAGATAGAATATATGATGTTTTGTGATCAATAATTCCTTTAAAGCCATGCAGAAAATAGTCCTACACCTGCAAATAAAAGAAAAACCGCTGTGGGAGCTCGTATGCTGCCGCCTCATCTGATATATGAACAAGGGCCGGCAGCGGATAAGTGGAAAAAAACAATTGTCATGAAAAATTACAACTGGCGGTCCACTAATCCGGTTATCATTTTTCATGACATTCAGGGGCCTATGAACAAGCCCCTATCACCACCACAACTTCACTTATATCAACGTTATGGTGGCGATAGGGGCTGTGCCTTATTTACAAGGCAGCGTTAAGCCACTTAACATGACTTAACGCTGCCTTGTAAATAAGAAAAAACAACAGTTGATGGACAGAATGCAGAACAATGTCATACATTCACCCCAGTACAGAGATCTGGGCCTAAAATCCATCGTTTTTTTGCTCACCATGCCATTCCAGTTTGAACCAAGTCATATGCAAATCAGTCTTGACCCTGTGCCTTAAGGGAACAGTCCAGCCCGAACTGCCAAGCCAGGTCCTCCCTGGACTGGAAACAAGCATCCTAGGACCGGTTTCGGGGTTTCACCCCTCTTCAGCCAGGATAGCTTGATTCCAGTGGCATGGAGAGCACGGGACCCACGTCTGGGCATACCCGTCCCACTCGGGTGACAAATGCAAAAACAACAGTTGATGGACAGAATGCAGAACAATGTCATACATTCACCCCAGTACAGAGATCTGGGCCTAAATCCATCGTTTTTGCTCACCATGCCATTCCAGTTTGAACCCAGCCATATGCAAATCAGTCTTGACCATGTGCCTCATGGGAACAGTCCAGCCCGAACTGCCAAGCCAGGTCCTCCCTGGACTGGAAACAAGCATCCTAGGACCGGTTTCACTGGAATCAAGCTATCCTGGCTGAAGAGGGGTGAAACCCCGAAACCGGTCCTAGGATGCTTGTTTCCGGTCAAGGGAGGACCTGGCTTGGCAGTTCGGTCTGGACTGTTCCCATAAGGCACAGGGTCAAGACTGATTTGCATATAGCCAGGTCTAAACTGGGGTGGCATGGTGAGCAAAAGAATGATGGATTTAACCTAGATCTCTTGACTGGGGGGAATGTTTTGATTTGTTCTGCATTCCATCCATCAATTGTGTGTCTTTTGCTTCCTCGCCCTAAGTGCGCCGGGTATGCCCAGACGTGGGTCCTGGGCTCACTGTGCCACTAGAATCAAGCTATCCTGGCTGAAGAGGGGTGAAACCCTGAAACCGGTCCTAGGATGCTTGTTTCCGGTCCAGGGAGGACCTGGCTTGGCAGTTCGGTCTGGACTGTTCCCATAAGGCACAGGGTCAAGACTGATTTGCATATAGCCAGGTCTAAACTGGGGTGGCATGGTGAGCAAAAGAATGATGGATTTAACCCAGATCTCTTGACTGGGGGTGAATGTTTTGATTTGTTCTGAATTCCGTCCATCAATTGTGTGTCTTTTGCTTCCTCGCCCTAAGTGCGCCGGGTATGCCCAGACGTGGGTCCCGGGCTCACTGTGCCACTGGAATCAAGCTATCCTGGCTGAAGAGGGGTGAAACCCCGAAACCGGTCCTAGGATGCTTGTTTCCGGTCCAGGGAGGACCTGGCTTGGCAGTTCTGTCTGGACTGTTCCCATAAGGCACAGGGTCAAGACTGATTTGCATATAGCCAGGTCTAAACTGGGGTGGCATGGTGAGCAAAAGAATGATGGATTTAACCCAGATCTCTTGACTGGGGTGAATGTTTTGATTTGTTCTGCATTCCGTCCATCAATTGTGTGTCTTTTGCCTTCTAAATAAGGCCCCCTTTCACGCTATGGTTAGGGTGAAAGGGGTGGGCAGTGAGTGTTGCGGTGGGCGTTCCACCGCAAAACCCATTCATTTTGACGCTGCCCCCTATGTACAAGAGTGGCGTACATAGGAGGCAGCGCCAAAATTAAGACCAGGTAAAACCTGGTTTTAAGTTGACGATACAAGGAGAAATGCATTATTTCTTCTCGTTTTTGCTTTTTCCATGTGTGCTGCCTTGAGCTGCACACATGGAAAAAGCAAAATGCCATGGATTGTTTATGTGTAGGAAGGTGTCCCTTCCTGTACATAAACAATCCTTTAAAAAAAATGCCATTTTGTGACTTTCATGTGTGCTGCATGAAGCAGCACACATGACAGTGACAGAATGGCATTTTAGGATTGTTTATGTGCAGGGAGGGGAGGATAAACAATCCTCCCCAGCATGCAGACACCCTTGCGCTATGGTGCAAGGGTGCCTGCATTGTGGCTAAATTGCTAAACTTAGCGCCATCGCAGGGGGGAATGCAAGGCTTCACCATATTCTCATAAATAAATGGTGCAGCCTTGTGTTTCTGAAGTGGCTGAGTGAGGCGTTAAGCCAGGAAGGCTAACGCCTCTCTCATCCACTTCCTTGTACATATCCCCCTCGGAGTCAGAATTTAAGTTCACTTTTACAGGAAATCAGTTGATAGAAAAAGGTGGATTCTAAAGATGTGGTGGCAGTCAAGTACAAAATTGTCTGGTTTATCTGAATTTTGAAAAGGACGTTGAAAGAAGTGAACAAATAAATAGGAGAAAGATTACATAGCTCTGTGTAATCATTTGTACAAAGAAGAGATGTATTTTAATAGAACCTGATTCTGTTGATTATTGTTCATGAACAGCAAAACCAGTAGTTGAATGTCTCGGGAAGATGATAAATAATGAGGTTTGAATCTGTAATATGTAAAACTATGCTCAGGGCCAATTTCATTCATTGAAAATGGGAAACAGCCTTTACTCCGAAGTTTTTACATCGTATTATATTTTCCACAGATTTTTTACATCAAAAAGACTGTTGGCACGCAAGTCTTTACAGCACAAGACAAAACCACGCATTTGAGAGGAATTAAAAAAAGGGGGTTTGGGGGGTCTCTCCCCAATAATATAACATTTTCAAAAAGTACCAAACCTGGAAAGGACAAATGCAATTAAAAATGTATTAAGAATTAATGTATATTTTTTTTAACAGTAGGTGGCAGTGTTAGACTGTGAAAAAGTGTGCATGGTAGTGGAATGCGTGGTAAAGGTGTTTCTTATGTGAGTGAATGTAAATGCGTGGTAGTGGTATGCATTGAAAAATATGCGATGCAAAGATGCGCATGGTGAAGGAAGGCGTGGTAATGACATACAACCTCTTTTATTAAAAGCTGCTCATCCTAAAAGCATCTGTGGCTACACTGAGGGGCATATTCACAAGGAGCTATCGCCGAATTAACAGCACTTTATCGCAGCCAAAGTCGTGATAAATTTACCTCCCCATTCACAAGCCGGTGTAAACATCCCACAGCACCAGTTTACCCGCGATAGAAGCCGCAAAAAACATCGCCACAGAGGACCCCCGCAAATATCACTAATGAGATGCAGAGTAGGCGTTCCCATGCCAAAAGCCGAGACAAAATCACACCTCAACATTCACAACGACCAGCCACATCGGCGATAAGAACACAAAACAGGCGATAAGGCGCGCTAGCACCAGGAAATTTACACCTGCTCTGACCTGGTGTAAAGTCGGACGGCAGCCAGCACCACAAAAGGTAGCAGAGGCCAGGGCCACATCCGAAGGGCAACAGATGCCATGGAGCCACTCATCATGCGGCCCGGACACCCAAGAGGGCCACAACACCTACCGCCACCACCCCAGGACCCCAACCCACAACCGGAACACCCCCCCCCGGACCACCACAGACGCAGCACGGACAAAGACAGCGGACCCCCAGGAAACATACCAGCCGCACAGACCCAACATCTGACAATGTCACCGTCCACTACAGGCTGAAAGGGACAACCATCCTACGCATCCTGACCATCATCGCCTAACAGGCCTACGGCACCAACACAGCGGACAACCAACATCCCACCCCACACAAAGCTGCTGGCCTGGCTGCACCTGTTGGCCCCTGGTACCCCCCAAACAACACCCGCCAGAGTTGGAGGAGTCACACAGCCAGCCACATCCAAGTCCCCTACACCTGTCCTGGACATCACCATCACCCTGGTACCCCAGTCCCCATACGTCCAATACAATGCGCAGGATCCGCTGGAGACCAAGCAAGGACCATATGCCATAGCAGGATGCACGCACGTGTTGGGGGCAATCCACAGCACACATGTACTACCTGTGCCCCCTGGTGACACAGCACACAATCACCTCAACAGGAAGCACATGTCTCACATCAATGTGCAGGCAACAACAGAACACCGTGGAACCTCCAACAATGTCGCCTTCAAATACACAGCCAGTGTGCATGATACCTTCATCCTCCGACAGTCCATCATCAACCAGCGTTCCCAGGATGGCAACAAGGGAAATGCACACCCCCTTGGCAAGTTCAAAATAAACACCCCACACACATCAACTCCACAACCATGCAACTCACAACTCTGGCAATGCACACGTCACAAAATCACAACCAACATGCACAACAACATGACCACCCACCAGAAACGAAAGAACAACTTACAATGGTAACCTGGGCAAGCCCTGAACATGAGCCATCAACGGCATGGCACCTCAGCCACATAATAGCCGAATGTGGGGAGAGGTGGCAACCAGGCATGTGTGAAGGATGCATTAGAACCATGATCGGGAAAGCACACAATGCCAAGAGTGGCGGAGATGTGCTGGACACACCGCAGTATGCAGAACACACACATATCCATGGCGACATACACCTCTGGCGTATGGAGTACAGTGGACGCAACCATATCACCCCAACCAGTGGGGGACCTCGTGGAAATGTTGCCTGTGACGCCACCCCCTAAGTGTCACCGGAGTGGGATGGCCCGGCGTAGGCCATGCCAGCATAGGGGTGTGAATAAAAAGCATGTCGGCCTGGGCATGGTCCTCTCCCGGAAAGCCCCACATCTCTGCCAGGGCGGCGCCTCCCACCCCGCCACGAGGCCGACGCCGTCCTCGTGAGCAGACTTGCCTGCGATGCTGTGCGCCTGCCGGACCCCGGCACACTGGACCACGAACCTGTCAGGCCCGCCCCTGCGCAGCCAGGCCACACTGATCACCTGCTGACACCGGCGTGTGTCAAGAAGGGCCCACCACATGCCGGCGCAAGCTCCAAGCCCGAGGCCCGCGACCTTGGCAGCCACCTCAGACCATCACGGCCTCCACGACAGAGGCCCGCTTTAGTCCTTTCTCGTTGACGTACTCTACTGCCGCCTTCGGCCTACTCTTCGGACCAGTAGGTGACATATGTAAAACTGTGTCCTGAGTCATGAATGGCAGTGACCCCAAATCTGGGCCAGCGGCCACAGCACCAGACCCCCCCAATCAGTGAGGCATAGTTCCATATGGGCATCTTGCGACACGTGGTGCCACTAACCCTGTTCACCGCCAGACGGCTACACGTGGTGCCACTGAACCTGAACAACGCAGGCCGGTGGGGCCATCCAACCTATGCCGGCGACACTAGGTGAATGGGCCGTGCTGACTGCTGCCTCAGGCCTACACCACGGTCAGGTAGGTCACACATTTGGAACTGAGTATTGATTACACCATGGCAGTGAACATCATTTAAGGCAGAGAACAATTCACTATACTCCCTTCAATGTGGTGCCAACAAGTCTGTGCATGGCATCACAACCACACGTGCCTGTGGGCCTACGCGGACCACTGCCCTCGGCCTACGCTGCGCACAAGTGGGATCACAGATTTATAACTGAACATCGGTAATTCAAAAGGCAGAATACATATCATCGCACGCACGGAGAGGCGTGAGAGGATGACGCGTTGCAGTCCGGAGGGAACAGGATCATCGTTACGGAGGTGATCGTACACTACCAACAACTGCCCTTGTGTCACTAACTCTGTGCCTCGCGAGCCAACGACACGTGGCTGTGGGCCACTGCTGACCGCTGCCTCCGGCCTACACTGCGGTCCAGTGGGTCACAGTCCTGATTTGGCAATGGTGGAGTTCATATCAGTGTACCGGCATCATCGCAGACAGCATCCCCTCACAGCACCTGTGCCACTAAGTCCGCTCCCCGACATTCATGGACACTCACTGGTCGTACATTGGTGGCGTTTGAGTCTATGGACTAGGGGCTAGTTTTCATCCTCATGTAGCTGATACCGAATTGTTGGTGAGGACGAGGGTTGCGCTTTCCACTCCTCCATTTGCTGCTTCCAGATAACTTCAGACCTTCCGCATCATGCCCTGGAGGACACCTTCCACTGTCCCCCGCAACCCTCCGCAACATACACCTCAGACATTTATGGGGACCCGCTCAGGTCGCATGGCCCATCTGACTGCACCGCAAGTCACTGTCCCGTGGCTGGGTGCCTGTGCCGGCCGCAGTGCATCCGGGGCCACTGACTCTGTGCTTGTCAGGTCTGGGACCCCTTCTTCTGAGACATTGGATGGCCTCTGAAGCGATGGTCTTGGGGTCATCAACGCCATGTGTCTGTGGCCCTGCGCTGTCCGCAGCCTCCGGCCTCAACTGCGGGCCACCAGGGCCCACACATAGCATCGAGTCCTGACCGGCACGGACGTCGCATCACCGCAGGAGGCACACGCCACCACCGCAAGCACCACCTCCAACCACCATCTGCCAGAGTCGAAACTGTGCTCCTGACAGACCTACGGAGTTGCTCAGACCTGTCGTGGATGCCATCATCAGCCTGATACTCTGCTCAGCACTCCAGGTGCCAGTGACTCAGTGCACCGCAAGCCATTGTCCGTTACTGATTGAGTTGTGTGCTGTGTAGAGGTTGCGCAGCAATGTCACCTCAAACAGTGTGGGAGCCCTGGTACGTTGATGGGGGAGATGATGCAGGTCTGACACACCCCACTGCACCTGCATCAGGAGTATATATCGAAGGGACACAATCTGAGACTTTTTCTTCACATAGCGCGCTCATCTCTAGTGCCCTAACCCCAGTGCACTGCAACTCACGGACACTTCTGTTTGCATGTTGGCTGTCCCCTGGACTTTCTCCGGCTCACTCCATGTTGCTCAGCTGTTGACTCTGTTATGCATGTGTTTTCTGTTTCCGTTGCACTGGTGTCCAATGTTCAAGTTGTTGCCAGCACCAAGCATTCCGTGCGGACTGGCTTACACTCACCCCACACACATCCAGCACAGGCATCACTGTACATGTGGCCCTGCCAATAAAGGGGCCGGGCGCACGTGCCCGTGGCCAGTTCAACATGATTTATGCATGTGTCCCTGTGGTCTTGTTGTATGCATGAGGGCCCTGGGCCCTAGGACATTACATTGTGCTGTGTACATCGGATGCAGATATGTCACCGCAGGCAGCGGGTTGTAGCTTGGACATGTAGCTTTGTCGTCACCCACTCAATTCGTAAGGGGAGTGGCCGGGGCCATCGTATGCAGAGCCAACATGGATGTGTGACTGCTATTTGCGCGCCCCTGGGCGGGGTTCTGTACTATGAATGGGCATCTGCATGTGTCTCTATGGCAGTGTGGGTCTCCTTTGTGGGGTGTGGGTGGTCCCTGAAGGGTGATAGACACCTACGTATGTGTTCTAGTTCGCATTCCAGGTGTTCGGCCCCCAACCAGGCCTGTTGGGCCACCTCCTTTTGGCGTTCTGACACCTGGCATTGGGGTGCCATGTGTGGGTGGGTGAAGTGTCGTGAGCCAGCTGTGCTTGCGTGTGCTTCCTGCTGTGTGGTCTGTTGCAGGCTCTGTGTTCTCCTCTGAGGAGCTCGGCTGCCCGGGTACTTGTGGTGTGTTGCGTGGGATATCCATGGGCTGTTGTAGGGCGTCGGTGTCGATGGTGTGGTGGTCCTCTCCGGCATCGCAGATGTGTTGTCTTCTGTGCTCTGCTGGAGGTGTTGTGTGCCCCTCTGCAATGTGCAAGGGAGATGCATGTTGACATTGTGTTGCAATGTATGTTGGCGCATTGTTCTGGTTTACATGCAGACTGTCTGGCAATGTACATTGTGACTGTTTGGGAGGTGCTGGATTCTTCTGCGGGACAGTGTACATTTGGACTACATGACGGATGTGAGGTCATACGCGTACATTTCCATTTCACACTTTCCAGCTCTGTCAGGTGTAGTGGGCATGTTTCTGGGCATGTGCGGAGCCAGTTGTGTCCTCTGTTCTGCAGTGTCAGCTATGCGCATTGTACCGCATTATCGTCGGTGTGCTGTTCTTGCTATGTGTGTGTGCAGCAGTGTGCCAAGGGGATCTGGGACATGATCCTGGATAATTGTGGGTGTGCAGTGTGCTACACCTCGTTGTGCATGTGTGCCATTGTGCCCATCTCCCCCCGTCCCCCCGTCCCCCCAGTCCCTGTTCGTTCCACTCCCTGTTGATGTTGTGTCAGGTCCTCTCGAGCTGTGTCCGTACTCCCTGCTCCTTGCACCGTCTACACACAGATGACTGTGGCCTGGGTTTCCTCCAGCTCCTCCTGTGACGCAGGACTGCCACCTCCTGTTGCCGTTGCTGCCTTCCTGTTGGCAGCGGGTTTGTACCTGGTTTAGGTTGTCACGTCCTGCCGGCGCCTCTTGGCCTCCTGGATTGGCCTCCTGGGCACTCCGACTGCATTCCAGGTGGTCTGCTTGTGGGTCAGTTGCTGGTAGTGTTCTGTCACCTCCGGTGACGCTGGTCTTGTTTTCCTGTGGTCTGCACCCCGTCTCCTCTGCCTTTTCTCCTTGGCCTTCCCCGACCCAGTTGTTCCTTGCTGGTGGTCTGTGGGGGTTGTGGGGTTCGCGTTGACCTCTGCGCTGGGTCAGGGTGCATCCATGTTGCTACGTGCTTTGGCTTGTTTCTGGTGTGTTGTTTCTGTGTATTTTATGGTGCATTTTCCCACCAGACCCGTGGGATTTGCAGGCCTGTGGCTGCTTTTCGCTACTTTTTGTACCGCGATTGGCCTCATCGCATGATTTCTTGCGTTTTGCATTTTTTTGGCGTGGCGTTGATTTTCACGCTGACATTTGATGCGTTATCTGGTGACTATCGCATGCTACCGCCTTGTTGTTAATTCCACGTTGACACTGGGTTAATTTCCCGCGATAGGCTGCGTTATTTAAAGGTGCGTTACGCTACTCTTGCGGTAGTTATCGCACGTTCTTGTGAATATACCCCTGAGAGTTTTTGAGTGAATAATATATTGCAAACAGATATCAAGATAGCAATTTTAACAGAAAACATGATTTTACATGAATATTCTCCTGAAGAACTTGTTTCGTTGTGATGATCCTCTTGAAAGTTACACATCATATCAAACTTCCTAAAGTGCAAATGATCTGTAGTTTACCTATTTTCAACAGTAAATTTATAATTGTTCACACAATTAAGTGAAAGGTCATGAGTACTCAAACATGAAATTTAAATAGTGGAGCTTGACGGCAGGAGGTGAGCTGCGAATCAAGGGAAACAAACTTCAACACGTAGGCTTTACCACACAATGTCTTTACCAAGCATCATTTAACAGCCACACCTTTACCACACATGCCTAGAAATATAGTGTATACCGTGTATTTTCAATTTTTTACTTACTTCATATTTTTTAAAGTCTATGGATTACCACAGTAATACATGAAAGTTACTGCACTGCTAACACATAAGACAAAAACGTGGTTCTCTAAACAATATTGTAAAACTATATAGAAAAATATAAATACATTTCTGTACAAATTACCACTTTATTAAAGTGGTAATATGTGGGGAACAAATGTAAAACCTTCTACTTACCTATATCTAAGGCACTAACCCAGAACGCAGGCGCAGAATGCGAATTAAAAATGTACTGAAAAGGACATGGCTGTCTTTTATATTATGCAAAGACACACATTAGCCGATCAGATACTGCCTTCTCATTGCCATGTACCACAGTATGCCGCGAACCTACTGTGGTATACCACAGCACAATATATAACTAAGTACTTTAACACTTAGAACTTTAACACTACTTACACTTTTTACACGTATTAGTAACAATTACCATTTGCAAATTATAATCTATATTCCTGCCTCATTACACCTACATACATTCACACACTTTCAAGCTATGTCTGTTTCAAGTACCACACTGCACACTACGCCACTCCACTATACTATTCCATTCTATGACACTCCAATCTAAGCTATTACACTTTATGCCACTCTATGTCACTCCACTGCACTGCACTCCACTCCACTATACACCACGCTATTCTAAACTAATCCACTGTTCACCACTCCACTCTACGCCACTCTGCACTACAAGACCCCACTGTATGCTATTACATTCTACGCCCCTTAATTCTACGCCACTCCAGTCTATGCACCTCCACTCTACGCTACTCCACTATATGCTGTTACACTGTATGCACTTCCCCTCAACAAAACTGTACTCTACTCTATTCCACTCTATGTCACTCCACTGTATTCCAGTCCAGTGTACACTACTCCACTGTACGCTATTCCGCTATACACTCTACTCCCCTGTACTTCACTCCACTGTATACCACTGCACGCCATTACATTAAACACCATTCTACTCTAAAAGACTCCAGATTATGCTGTTACTCTGTATACTACTCCATTCAACGCCACTCCACGTCACTCCACTCTGTGCTGTTACACTCCACCCTATTCCACTCTTTGCCACTCCAGTCTATGGCACTCCACTCTACACCACTCCACTCTACCCCACTCCAGTGTACGCTGTTCCACTCTATGCCATTCCACTGTATGCCATTGCACTCTACACCACTCCAGTCTACTGCTGTATTCCACTCCACTGTATGCCACTCCGCTCTATGCCATTTCACTCTATGCCACTCCAATCTACTGCTGTATGCCACTCCCCTGTATTACACTCCACCCTACGCTATTCCCCTCTATGTCACTCCACTCCACGCCACTGCAGTCTACACCACTCCATTGTACACTATTCCAATCTATGCCACTTCACTCTACATGCCTCCACTCTACGCCACACCACGACACTCCAGTCTACGCCACTCCATTGCACGCTTTTCCACTGTATGCCAGTCCACTCTACAACACTCCACTGTATGCGACTGCACTGTGCACAACTTTACAGTACACTATTACACTGTACGCCGCTCCACTGTACGCCACTAAAGTCTATAAAACTCCATTGTCCACCAGTTCACTGTACACTAATCCGCTCTACACTATTCCACTGTACGCAACTCTACTGTATGCTGCTCCACTCTATTCTACTCCACTTTATGCCACTCCACTATATGCCAGTCTACTATGCATCACTCCACTCTATCCACTACACTGTACGCTACTCCACTGTACAGTACTCCACTCCATGCTATACCACTGTATTCACATCTGCTCTTGTCACTCCACTCTGCTCTAGTCCACTCTATGTCACTCCACTCTGCACCACTCCACTCTATGCCACTACACTATACGCTATCCCACTCTGCGCCTCTCCACTGTAAGCCACTCCACTATATGCTACACCCCTCTATGCCAATCCACTCTATGCCAATTCACTATTCCACAGTATGCCACTACACTGTACCTCACTCCACTGTATGCTGCTCCACTGTATGCTATTCCACTCTACGCTACTCCGCTGTATGCTATTAAACTCTACCACACTCTATTCTATGCTACTCACTCTTCGCCACTTCACTCAACAGAACTTCATTGCATGTTATTCCACTGTACGCCATTCCACTGTGGGAAACGGTCTTTACAGACGGGCTGAACCATGCGTTCCGTTACCACATTTGCCTTTACCACGCATATGTGTGGTAAATGCAGCCAGCGCTCTAGATTTAGAGCAGATGGGCGGGGAGATTGCATGGAGGAACAGGAAGGATTGGGACAGGAAGGATCGAGACACAGTTTGGAAAGTATGGCTGGGGCCAGGTTTTAGGGCTCAGGGCAGGGAGTTGGGGTAGTTTTTAGGCCTGGGGGCCGGTTTTAGGGGTCATTGCGGGGGGAGGTGGTTGGGGTAGTTTTTAGGGTTGGGGCTGGGTTTTAGGGTTCAGGGCAGAAAAGAAAAGAAGGGACAGTTTCTGGAGCTGGGGGTCGGTTTTAGGGCTCAGGGCATGAGGCTGGGATCGGGGTAGTTTTTAGGGATGGGGCTGGATTTTATGGCTCAGTGTGGGGGGGTCAGGGTAGTTTTTTGGGCGGGTGGCTTGCAGGGCTGGGGGCTGGGTTTTAGAGCTCAGTGCGGTGGGCTGGGGTGTGATCTTTACCACGCAGATGCCTTTAAAATGAAATTTATCGTAAAGATATGCATGGTAAAGGCATGCATGGTAAAAACGTAGTCGTGGTTAAGACTGCGTTGTTAAGTCATGCGATATAATCACATGGGGGTTCCATCATACAACCCTCCACTGTACGTCACTCTATTGTACCCCACTGGACGCTATGCTGCTGCACTAGATGCTATTCCACTGAACGCAATTACACTCTGCACCACTAAACTCTACATTATTCAACTCTATGCCACTACATTCTACCCCACTCCACTGTATGCCACTCCACTGTATGCTATTTCCCTGTATGCTACTCCACTGTACCCCACTCCACTTTACACTACTCAACATTATGCTTCTCCACTGTATGCTATTCCAATCTATGCCACTCCATTGTACACCACTCCATTGTACACCACTCCAGTTTACACCACTCCTCTGTTCGCTATTTCAGTATACACCACTCTAGTGCACACTATTCCACTGTATGCCACTCCACTCTACACCAATTCACTGTATGGCACTCCACTCTGTGCCACTCCCCTGTACGGCACTCCACTCTACGCTATTCCACCGTAGGCCACTCCACTCTAAGCTACTCCATTCTGCAACACTCCACTAAAATATGGTATTTCCCTCTACACAACTCCAGTCAATGCCACTCCACTGTAGGCCACTCCACTCTACAACACTTTACTCTATGCTATCCCATTGCACATAAATCCACTTTACCCCACTCCATTCTACACTATTCCACTGTATGTCAAGCCACTCCACGACACTCAATTGTACACTATTTCATTGTATGCAATTCCACTCTATGACACTCCACCGCACACTGCTCCATTCTATGCCTCTCTCCTCTACCCAACTCCACTCCAGACCTCTCCACTGTACTTTACTTAACAACAACATACTCTACTCAATAAAAGCCTATGCTCCTCCACTCTACCACATTCTACTCAACTCTATAGCTCTACACTGTACAACAATGTACTTCTGTCAATGCAGGTTTACAGCACTCTATTCTAAGCCACTTTGCGACACTGTACGACACTACGCAACTCCCTCTACACCACTCCACCCGAGTTAATATACTCTACTCTGATAAACTAATCCACTCTACTCCACTACTGCATTCTACACCACTCCACTGTGCGCTACTTTATGCCTCTCAACTCTACGACAGTTTATCCCACTCCACACTACCATATCCTACTCTACTCCATGCTACTCCACTGAACAATCTACATCAATAGGGGGACAAGAAGGGCTTTATAAGAGGTCCAACATACGTGCCCTAGCAAGCATATAACATGTGGTATGTAGTTCCTCGAAAATAAGGGTGAAGAGAGAGTGTGTGTGTGTGTGTGGTAGAGGGGAATTCACTGTAGGAACTAGGGTCCTCACACACCAGCAAGCTAGGTGTCATGCTTCATCATATGGACCTGCCCTCGTCGGGTCGGCGCTGCAATACCCGACGGGCACCCGTACAGGGGCTCTTGAGCGGGGATCTTTATTCCAAGCCGTATGGTGAAGTGCGTGTGTGGGGCCTCTAGGTGTAGATGTGGGTGAGTGGTGATGGTTAAAACAAGTTGGATAGTCCAAAAACAAGACTTTATTAAGGCTGGCTATCCACCTGACTAAAAACAAATGAAGAGTGGCAGCTTGCTGTCTTAATGATTCAGCTCAGCTTTGCTCATCTCTGGTGGTCAACATGTTTCATGCCCTGCGGTCCTATCGATCCACGGCATTTCATCAGGACCTAACGTGAATAAAATCTATCTACACTGTGTGGAGGGTGCAAATGCTATCTACCACTAAGAGAACAATCTTCTCAATTTCGTGGGGTGATCACAAGTAGTGTCACTATTAGTTCCCTTCCCGGTTGAAGCGACGTGGGGGTAGGTTTGCAGCCGACTGGAGCAGCTGTCAGATGACACTAGAATCTTGGTGTCTCAACCCCGCTTGAACACGGATGGGAACTAATAGTGACACTACTTGTGATCACCCCACGAAATTGAGAAGACTGTTCTCTTAGTGGTAGGTAGCATTTGCACCCTCCACACAGTGTAGATAGATTTTATTCACGTTAGGTCCTGATGAAATGCAGAGGATCGATAGGACCGCAGGGCATGAAACATGTTGACCACCGGAGATGAGCAAAGCTGAGCTGAATCATTAAGACAGCAAGCTGCCACTCTTCATTTGTTTTTAGTCAGGTGGATAGCCAGCCTTAATAAAGTCTTGTTTTTGGACTATCCAACTTGTTTTAACCATCACCACTCACCCACATCTACACCCTAGAGGCCCCACACACGCACTTCACCATACGGCTTGGAATAAAAGATCACCGCTCAAGAGCCCCTGTACGGGTGCCCGTCGGGTATTGCAGCGCCGACCCGACGAGGGGCAGGTCCATATGATGAAGCATGACACCTAGCTTGCTTGGTGTGTGAGGACCCTAGTTCCTACAAGTGGAATTCCCCCTCTACCACACACACACACTCTCTCTTCACCCTTATTTTCGAGGAACTACATACCACATGTTGTTATATACTCCACTGAACAACACTTAAATCCTCTCTGTGACACTCTATTTAGCTCCACTATTCAACACTTTCCGACACTCTACAGCACACCAGTGCACTCCACTGTACCACGCACCACTCCACTCTACAACACTTTACTCCACTGTATCCTAAGCCACTCTAATCTACTCCACTCCATGCCATTCTACTCCACCATATGCTATGTCACTCCACCGGAGCCCACTCAACTCTACTCCACTGCACGACCCTTTACCTCTGCACAACCCTTTGCCCCACTCAATGGCCTTGTACTACACTCCACTCTACCACACTCTACCTCACTCTATCAATTCCACTCTACAAAACTCTACTACACTCTGTGCAACTATACAACACTGCACTCCACTCTATCCCCCTACACTACACTGTGTAGCCACACTACATTAACTATAGCTTGCCACTTTACCATGCACTGTGTTCTCACAAAAGATGTGATTTGCAATGTCATAACTATTATTGTAAATACTATTATTTTAGATGACATAAGTGACATAATATAAAAGGGTATAAGCAGTGCATGGAGAAGGCACAAATTACAGTTAATATAGAATGGCTACTGAGTTGAATACACTGTGTATGGAGGTGGGTGAGTTATAATAATTTGCACAACTATACTTACCTTGCGTGGTAAAGGCTGCATGGTAAAGGTATATGTGTGGTAAAGGCATATCCATGGTAAAGGCATTCATGGTAAAGATCCATGTTAAAGGTAAGTGTGGTAAAGGCAATGATTGTAGAATCATAAAACCCATATCAGATCTATTGATAAAATCTTTCGCAGTTAGTGGAACACTCTTGGGGCAGGCTATGTCCTTTTAAAAACTATAGTATGTTTTTCAAGGATGGAAAGGGAGCTACTTATCTAAAAGATAGCATTGTCTTAGTCGCAGTACAGAAAACTAATAGTTCACATTTGGAGGGAAGATATCAAATGTCACAATTCTGTCTGGATGTCAATTCACCAAAAACAGGGTTAGGTGTGATTGTCCATGGACGACTTCTCCTGGTTGACCCCTCATCCCAACTTTTGCCACTCAGCAGCTTCCTACAACTATGAATATGATTGTACCAACTCATGCTGGTTGTCCAACTGGAAGCAGGCACATCTTCATTGTTGTATATATGATACAGTTTGAACATTTATTAGCAATGCAATTGCAATGAGGCACTCTTGTATCTGTTTTCTATTAATTCAAACCTGATTATCGTCTTTAAAATGGTTAAACACACGTAGGCTTGTGATAAAAGAAACCTATTTTTATTTATTTAGATGTTTAATTAAAACACCAATGTTTTGGGATGTGGCCTAACGCCTAAAGCGGTTGACCTCGAAGCTGGGAAACCGGGTTCAAATCTCAGCAGGGACGCTCAGCATCCTGTGATTCTGGGCAATCACCCCATGCCTAACAAAATGGGGGCCTCATTTGCAAGACACTGTTGCATTGGCATGGATGCACTGTATTTATAATAACAGAAATTCTGACACATCTGTTGGCGCAAATGTGACACATTGCTGGAGTTGGTCGTAAAACTGGCGCAACTCCAGGAATGCATCAGAACACATGGGCAAGCCCCATGTTAAAAGCCCTGAGTCAATCCTTATGCCTGGTCTGAGCAGGCATAAGTATTTTGATGCAGTAAATTCTTAGAATGACGCAGTGAAATGGTGTAAATTTCCCTGCGCCACTTCTACATGGCTTTTTGCGCAGAAGCGCTTACCCTGCATACATTATATCTGGCACAGGTATAATCCGACGCAGGGCCCAATGTGTCAGTTTGTAAATAAGGAGCAGTGTGGCGCACTGATTGTGCCGCTGCTGTATCAAAAAAAGTGATGCTGCGGTGGCGCAGGGGGCTGGTAAAAAAGCCCCTTAATGTGTCTGTCTGTAACACAACTGGTGCTCGTGTAAAGCACTCTGATACCTTCGGGTCGAGTTTGCGCTATATAAAACTCCCAAAAATATTTTGTTTTATTATGAAGTGCACCATCATTAACAGGAATATATATTAGTGAGCAAATGCTCAGTAAGGAATTATAGGCATGCAGTGAAACCCATCTCGGCTAGGACCTTGTCAACTCCCAGCAAACTTTATTGCCTATGATTTAAAAAATGCAAGGTAGGCTTTCTTAAACAGTTCTGAGATGGTCTTTCATGCACTCGTGGTGATCGCACTCTATTTTCGATGGTTGAAGGACCATGTTTTTCACACTATTTGTACGTATGATGATGAGTGAGGGGTCGGCCTGATGGGGCCACCAGAATAAAATTGTTTTTGCCCAGCTCGAGATAGTTTTAATGACACTGTAGTTTTCTGTCTTGCACTCTGCCCCTCACTCATCATCATTACCATTCTGCTCATGAAAAACACCTCCGCTCCTCCTGGTGATATTCGGGAGTCGTAGCCCACACAAGTTACCTTACGGCCCTTGTGTGAGGAGGGAACCCTATGATGAATCATGTCACCTTCGGGTGAGTGAGGGTTCTCATCCTAACAGCTAAATGCTCTTTTCACACACTACCAAACGTACAAATAGTGTGTAAGACTGTCCTTTTGGGAGCAGTACGTTTTTGGTAGGATAAAATGCTCCTTTAGAGACCCTATATGTGGTAATATATGAAGAACCAAGTTGACATGAGGTCTGCTGATGCTGAATGAAGGTTTCCAGTTGGGAGCTATTGTTTTACCAGCATTTGTAAATACATTGGGCCTTTATTTCAGGAGTCCTTATGGATGAGGTGCATTGTTTGGTATTTAATTCTGGTGTTAATAAGGAGCCAATGAAATGTTTTCAGGGCCAAACTGGCATGGTCAGACTTATGTAATGTCAGGCACATCAAGTTATTGGCCATTTTAAATTATGTTACTGTAACCTACTATTGCTAACCTACTATTACAATGATAGCAAATGGGATAAGTTTTCTCATCAAAGAAATGGTCCTTGAAGTAAACATAAACTTTGTGGTTGTGTTTAGGAATACTTCATATCAATGTACAATTCAGTAAACGGTGCTTGTCGGGCAAGATAAGTTTGATAAAACAGCTTCCACATGTTTCATCCTCTGGACGTTGTCAAGTCTATTGTGATCAGAAGATTAGTTTAATTTAGACTTGGTAACAAAAAGAATGATGCTCAAAAATGGTAATGCCAATTTGAATATGTCAGGGTATCAAACACTTTTATTGGTCACATGCAGGTAGATGTGAGATCTTCCTAATCCCATTAGTAAAGAAATGTGTACACATTTCTAATAAATTGTTCATGATATGATTACAACTGGTTATTGGCAGTTAGAAACCTGGGGGCACATGCATCAAAGTTTCATTTTGCGATTACCAAATAGCGATTTTTAAGAAATTGCTATTTGGTAATCGCAAAATGAAATGCAGCAAAACAGAGAGCAAATAGTGATTCCCTAATTGCGATTCCTTAAGAATCGCAAACGCAATTAGGGAATCGCTATTTGCATTTGGGACTCCATTCTTTCCTATCGGCCTCAAGGCCCATAGGTGAGAATGGTCTTGCATTGCCTAAATTTTGTTTACCTAATTGGTAATTGCAAATTAGGTAATGCAGAGGCAAGGGTGCCCGGGGGCCTAAGGCACCCCTGAGGCGCCCCTAACAAAACAAGCATTTGCAATGCAATCGGTCTCGCCTTTGGGACCTTATATGTATTTAGCTATGCAGCACATTAGCCTGGGTGCTGAAACATCTACTGTTCCTTAACATGGTGGAAAAGTAAGCACCAAACTGTGTGATGCGCCAGGTATGGAAACAAATGGAGAGAAATATTGCCTTTCATCAGGAAATGGTATAGTCCAAAGTTCTGTTCTTAATATAAAAGCCGGGCCTTCGGTGGTCATATCACTGAAAATACAAGATTTGAAAAAAATATTATTGTCTACGGGTGCTCGTGGAAGACAATTTCTATGGACTGGAATCTAGAGAATGCTAAAGTGATTCTGGTATTTTACTGACCTCTGCTGGTCGTTTTCTATCAAGAAAGTTAAAAAGAGGCAGTTGCCAAAAAAATAAAAAAATAAAGTCCCTCAGCAGAAAGCAATTCTGGTATTTTACTGACCTCTGCTGGTCATTTTCTATCAAGACAGTTAAATAGAGGCAGTTGAACAGAAAAAAAAAGTCCCTAAGCGGAAGCAGACAAGTCCTAGGGCTGATCTCCAGAGCGCACAAAGTACATACACATATAAGTATATACTAAAGTATATATACTAAAGTATATACAAGAGGTCTTGAATGCTTGACCTAAAAATGTGCACATGTAAGGCACTCCATGCCCTAGGGGCATGTGTGCGCCACATGGCACTTTGAAAAATGCAGTTTTGTGCATTTTTCAAAGCATGCACATGGTTAACATCAACTTCAAATTGATGTTAATTAGCGTTTCCTAAATGCACAGTTCGCATTTAGGAAAGGCTTCTTGCATGTGCTTTAGGAAACCGTAAATTGCGATTCTCTATTTGCATTCGCAATATTGCGATTACCTAAATTGCGAATCCAAAAACCTTCATGCATAACAAAAGGCCATTTTGCGATCGCAAAGGGCGAATTTTTGCGAATCGCACTGTTTGCAATCGCAAAATTGCTTGATGCATGTGACCCCTGGTGCCTTATTTATGAAAAGTGTCACATCACTGGGGTGAAACAGCGATGTGACACTTTTCAGGGCGCCATCCTTGTGACACCCTGGATGCACCGTATTTAGTGTACTGCGCTCCATGTCGCAAGGATTTACAGATACGTCAGGAATACTGACGTATCTGTCAGCGCAAAAATGACGCATTGCTGGAGTGTGTCTGGAAACACATGCAACTCCAGCAATGTGTAAATTCACATGGGGCAAGCCCCATGTGAAAAGGCCTGCATCACCCCTTATGCCTGCATCAAGCAGTCACAAGGATTGGACGCAGTGATGCTGTAGAAGTGGTGCTGTGAAATCTCATAGATTTCACAGCGCCACTTCTATAAGGCTTTTCTGTGTCGGAACACCCACCCTGCATACATTATACCTGTCTCAGGTATAATGTAGAGCAGGGATTTACAAAGTGACGCATATGCCTAGATGCATCACTTTGTGAATATGACGTAGTGTGGCAGATTTTTTAATGTCACCACAGCATCACAAAACGTGACGCAACGGCTGAATAACGCCCTCTAAATGAGGCCACTGATCTTTGAGTATGGATGCAGAGAGTGTAGATTATATTACATCAATCTATCCACCCCAACACAAATCTTGTAATTTCAGTTTGGTTTAGGTTTCCTAGAGATGAAGAATTTTGTGAAGTAAGGAATCTTGCATTTTAGTTCTCTTGGCCAAATCATTGATTTATGGAGTGAATAAGAGTTTGAGTAAAAGATGATTCCCAGTTTGTTTCCTTTGTTAGAAGCAGGGGTGGCAAGACATAAACTGACAGACCATTGTAAAGGCAGACACATGGTCGCTTGACTACCTACAAGAGGATATCATTTATTTCAGTTTTTCATTGTTTTAGAGATAGGACGTTTTCTCTTATCCACTGTTGTGTGTGTAGTAAATGGGTTCCGACAATTTACTCCTCCCAATTTTTCACATTTGACTACCCGGTTTACGGACTATTACTGTGAGCTTGTCTCACCACCTCAGTCTCACTCACAGTAATTTCACAGTAATTGGATTGAGGGTGCTAACCACAAATGTCCTCCTTTTAGGATAAGGTCTCTGCTGCGTAGCTAGGGTAAGAGACTCTGGGCTGGTTACTCGTGAACCAGTGAGAACACACATGTGCACGTCTGCAGAGTGAGCATATGAGAGCATCCTCTTGCACAGCCTAGAATCTGCGGACAGGTAGCCTGTTGCAGAAGGGAATACTCAAAGATTGGTACTGGGGATGGCTTATAATGTGAGTGAGCATTCATAATGTAGGTCGGCAGTCCTTATGGAAGTGTCCAATGAGGTACCTATACAGAGGTAAACATGCACCCCAAGTGCAGATTTACTGTCCCTAACATCATACATACACTCCTTAAAGCACTTTAATAAATATCATAATTCCCTGGCTCTGCTCATAATGAGATTCCATGCCTTTGCCCCCTCCCCCACACAAAGGGCCAAGTTAATTATTCTGCTCCCCAGGAGGTGGATCAGAAGCAGCCCCATGCAATAAAGTAATTATCAGTGCTTGACCGAGTTCCTGGGAAAGGATGGTGCAGGGAGGAAATCTGCATCAGTTAATTAGCCTATCACTCTGCACCTGGACTAGGGCATGTGGCACTTCAAGGTGATTTGTGAATATTCCCCCAGATAGGGTCAAGCTCCCAAGGTCGGTGCAAAAAATGTAATCTACTTTTGATGGGGGGGAGGCTGTGGGGCTCCCTCCCTGATCCAGGTTCTGGCCCCAGGGACCCTATCTACCGGGTCTGGCACAAGAGTATACTGACGCAGTAACCTCATACCTCAGGACAGTGGCATTATTTGGCCGGACCCATTTCTCACCCTCAGTCTGTGCATATGTATGAGGAAGGGTCTTCTGGTCCTCTGTCTCACTCAATGCGACCAGCTCGGGCAAGGGAAACTGCGTCGCTCACACTCATGGGTGGGGGACAAGAACAGGGGTTTGCTCCACCCATAGCAGGAGATGAAGAGGGAGTTCCCAAAACCTGAGCTACGCTGAGGGAAGGATACTGCATGCAGGGAAACTGGCAAGTGCAACGGGGATCTTGGAACATGTTCCCCAACAACAAACCAGGCTATGGGCTCCTCAGGTGAGACTGGGGCACCAAGAAATAAAAAAGACAAGTGTGGCCTGATCCCCTTTCAAAACCCAGAGTAGGAGAGCCACTCATCAGTTATTCACAGCTCAAGCTTTAGGAGCAACCAATAAACTTCTACAAGGATCCATTATTATGCATTTCTGTTGTCTGGGGTACCCCAGGAGGGGTGGGGGCCTCACTAACGTTTCATAAAGAGCTTTGGGGCTGCCAGGAGCACAGCAGTTCCCATCCAAGTCCCCACAACAAGGAACTCCGAGTATCCTGGGGCCTTATAATGATAACACCAGGAGAAGCTTTTCTCCATGTCAAAGCTCTTCGTGAGACTATGCTTTGTCACATGGGCTAAGGAGTGTAGGGTTCTCTATTGCTAGTCCTGTGATTGCAGTAGCAGTCTTAGAAAAGTAAAAGAAAGACTCTGGGACACATTTTTTGAAACAAAATGTTTTATTGATAGTGTGAAGGTTACCAATGTCTTGTCCCGAACAGTAAAAAAAGCTCTTGAATATTGTTAGTGTTCCAAATGACTCTAATGGTGTTATATTAGGGAATTATACATGTGATTGCTTTTAGTGATGTGGTGGCACCCTAAGAAAGTCAGTAGCTTGCCTTATTGATAATGACAATGCCTTATATTGTGACACCTCTTCTAGTATAGGTGGGGTTATAGGGTTCATGGCCCACTAGGGGTGTAACGTGATACGAGTGTGTCACCAAAGGTTTTTCCCATCAATCCAATTGTACATATTTGTAATTTAATGTGTAGTATAAAGAAGTGTGTGTATGTGTGTGTGTGTGTGTGTGTGTGCATGTGTGTGCATTAGTGTGTTTGTGTGTGTGTGGGTTTAATAACAATACTTTTCCATTTCAAAAGAAAAAACTCTAACTGGGCAACAATTTCTTCAGTTTTGTTGTTGCGTAGCAGCAACCTGGGGTTACTAGCTCAGACCCCCCTGAGTAGGTACTGAACTGCTCTGCTTCGCTACTCTGAAAGAGTCAAGTACTACAATAGGGTACTTGGCTCCCAGTAAAAAGACAGCGGGAGTGTATTACTTGTGAAGGACTTATATTCTTTGGAGCTAATAACCCAATTTCTTACATCTACACTCTAGCCAACTGTTGACATCATTGCACTCTTCTGAGTTATTATCCACGTGTAAGAAGGTTTTGGTCTCATCAGCATACATTTGGCAGTGGCTCTTGTTCTGGTCAGGTTGCAGTGAGAGGGGCAGCATGAAGCAGATAACCTAGCATGGGAGACATGGGAAACCTACCTTGGAGACACCACACCGAGAACTGAACGAGGAGGATTCTGAAGCACCCATGCAAACCTGATGATTTCGGCTATGTTGGAAGAAACTTGTCTAGCTTAGAGCAAACTCTCAATCTGTGTAGCAGAATTCCATTGTCAACAATGTCTCAGGATGCAGACAGATCTCAATGAATCAGGGCTGCTTCATTGGGTGTATTGAGGTGTTCCTCTTGGAAGTTATCCAATGATGATTCTATTCTTCTTGATGGACAGAATCCTGTTTGGAGGTAGTGAAGCTGTTGGTTTTGTTTGAAGAAATATTGCAGCTGATTTGTTTGCTACCCTTTCCTAGATTTTCCTTGGGGTTGTATGGCAATTTAGGTATTGAGTGTCATCAGGGGGAGCTCTGAGTCAAATTAAACATGCTGTACCTTTTCTACTACTACTAAGAGTTCAGCTAACCCTCAAGTAATGACCAACTAACTTTCAATGTATTGGATTACTATATGTAGAGACTGAAACTGGCTTACAATAATTGCAAGCATTTTCCCATCACTTTGATTGTTGTTATGCCCTATGTGACAAGGGGTATGCCCAGACGTGGGTCCCTTGCATACTGTGCCACGGGATTCATGCTCGACCTCACTGATAAGGTCTACAAAGGCCAAACAATTATCTTGCTTTGTTTGTGTTCCCTTTTTGAGGGGATCTTACGTGGCAGTCAAAAATCACTGGACAGTAGACTTCGGACTGCCACAGGAATGGGAGAAAAGGCATCATATCATTCATTCAATTAGAGCCCAATCCACTTAAATGACAGTTTAAATATATTACTAAACGATTCGGGGCAGATTTACAAGCCCCTTGCGCCACTTTTGTGTCACTTTTAACATGGGAAAAGTGACGCAAAAGTGGCGTAAGGGGCTTGTAAATCTGCCCCTTCATTTTTAGTGCATCACCTTGGGTGTCTATCAGTCGCATTAGACACAGTACACTAACATCGTATTTCATAGGCTGCAAACAGTGTCCAACAAATCCAACATG
The DNA here is from genome assembly GCA_963921515.1 of Calotriton arnoldi. Lineage (NCBI taxonomy): Eukaryota > Metazoa > Chordata > Amphibia > Caudata > Salamandridae > Calotriton > Calotriton arnoldi. Next base: position 543,467 of record CAWUFW010007845.1, read on the forward strand.
GCATGTAATAAGAAGAGTGCTTCAGAGATCACTTTTATCCCCTCTTTTTTGGGATCTACTTAAACAGTGGCGGCTCCTCCGTTAAGGCAGAGGAGTGTCGGCCCACTAAATAATTGTTCCCAGAGACAGAAAAAAAAATGGTCATAAAGTTCATTTAGTACCATTTTGTTTTTCAAGACTATGTCCCGAGCCAAGCATCAGCTCAAGGAGGGGCTTTCTGATTTCTGCTGCTGCCAGACATTCACATTTCTTGAGACAGCCAGCCAGACATATGCATTTTAAACCTCTCTAACCCAGCTGTCTAAGACAGCTGGGTTAGAGACAGAGTAGGGCTCCAGTGCCCTCGGGAGCGCAGATGGAGCCTGCTCCTTCCAATCCTGGTGCTTTTTTTGTGCTGCATGAGAGCAGGGCCAGGATTGGTTACTGCAGTTTCTTGGGTCCCGCGTTGGAGCCTGCCTGCCTGCCCGGAGAAGACCCGAGCCAGGAAGGTAAGTATAATTATTTTTTTAAACTTATTTTTTACTTTTATTTTTGTCACACCAGCCTCACCACCCACCTTACATGCCAGCCGCCACTGTACTTAAATCTGCTGTGGATGACCCTGCTGGCAACCCCATTACTTCCATTTCCACTTAGACAACTCACAAATTTTCTTCCGAGATGCAGGGCATTCCATCCAATTGTAAACAATACGAAACTGCCCAATCGGCATTGAAGTATAGATGAGAAATGGAAACCTCCAAATGAATAGCCCAAATAAAGAAATCTTGATACTAGGGGCCAGCTGGACAAAACTTTTGTGTGGGGTTTGTTTCACAAACGTGAAGTTTTTGTAGGATTTACTTTCCAACACAAAACCTTTTTTTGCGCTGGAGAGTTGCCTTAAAGTTGCGCAAAGCGCTACTTTGTATTACTCTGCTTCAGAGGAGCCTTACATGGGTGGTACATTGGCGTTCCCATGACACTATCCTTGCTTTCTAATACAAAACCTTATCTACAAACAATAATAGGCAGGGTTTTGCGCCAAAAAATAATGACACTTTGAAGCAGGCATTAAAAAAGGAGAAATATTTTTTTTCTCCACTCTTTTCTGACTTTGCATTGTACAGCACACTTACAAAGTAGGAAACTTTTTTCAGTTTGTCTAGGCATATGCTAGACTCATGCAGACACCTCTGCACAATGTTGCAAAGGTGTGTTTGTGGTGCTTGGCAGCCTGACTGTGCCCCGGTGCTAGGGAGAGGGGAGGAGAGTGCCATAACTCTGTAGATATTGTGCTTTCATCCTTTCTCCCTGTCACAAAGCACAGCCTAGCAACTTGGGGTACTCTGCTGTGTTGTGTGACAAGGTCGTAAATTTGGCCCTTGGTGCATTACACCAGCTCTAAAACATTGATGCCCTGCACTGACCACCTAATTTCTTGTACAAATTAATGCCAATCAAACAAAAATATGAAATGCTGGGATGATGTAGAATACAGACTGGGTTGCTGGTTAGCTAACGCATGAACCTAAGCCAGGCAGAACCCACCACTCTAGTCAGGGCAAGTCAGTTGCACACCAAAGATAACCTGTGTTCACCCTCTGGCGCAGAGCAGTCAGCCTTATCATCAGAGGCAATGTGCAAAACTTTTGCTCAACACACTCACAGAGACACACAATGTGTACACCAAAAAAAGAGACTCCACACAGAATTATAAGAAAATATAGTCTATATTGTACATAACATCGACCAAAAGACATAATCATAAATACTGTGCATACCATGCAAATCCTGAGATAGTACTAGTTATCCTGACACTGCAAGAATCAAAATGACATATATCATTACAACAGAGCATGTGATGCCAGTAAGGTCAGAGGGAAAACACATAAATCACCAGATATCCCCATAAGGACATCAGTAACAATGAGGGAACTTGAATCCAGGAATATCTGCCCTTTTACTAGCAGAGTCACGGTAATCACTATGGGCCTACTGAAACAAGTGAACTTATGAATAACAAATAGGGCACAGGAACACCTGCGTGCCTACTACCTATAATATGGTAATTTCTCTGGTACAATCCCCACCAGACCCAAAAGATAGGAATACAGCATAGACCTCTCAAGCTATGCACATCAAGATAGTACTCATCATTCTGTACATAAGGCCAAAATGATCAAAATCATGTATGTACTATTCACATTATCATGTTTCTTGAATATCACCTTAAGTGCATACCAACCAATCCCCCAAGTGCTTAATCCCACTGAGCTCCTATTAAAGCCTTTACAGTAATTTAATACATCCTAAGTGCACAGGTTGAAGACTGGACTCCAAGCACTCGTACATGACTTAAAAGTGGGGTGGGGAACTGAAAGGCGGCCAAAATAACTTCCTTGTGGCTGCCCACGTTGTTGAGTGGTCAGCAAGTGAACAGCACGGTCCCTGCGCCTCAGCACCTCCAGGTGCAGCCACTGGGAGGTGAGAAAAAGGCGGGGTTGGGGTGCGTACACTGAACAGAGCCTCCCACAGCACTGCTCACCAATATACAGGAGTCCTGCTCCCCCGGCCTCCTTACGGGGTAGAAGCACCAACCCCCAAACGAGGGGGTAGCAAAGAATGTTCACACGGGGAGCCGCAGCCGAGAGTGAGCTCCGCGCCCCTCCTGTCCTCAGGTACTCCTATTTGGGCAATCATAGAGCGCTCAGCATCCACTAACCTTTGCTGCCAAAGCGGCACTCCAGCATTGACGGCGCAGCGGCTTCCTTTAGGAAGGGTATCTCAAGGGGGGGTACTTAATGGCTGGCGGCAATGTTGCGTACAGAGGAATGGTGGCTCAGCATGGCACTCAACTCTAGGCCTGTTGAACATCACGACTCCCTGCATGGGGGGGCACCTCTGAAGAACCCACACACTGCCACTCCATTTCTAACAGGAAAAACACTCTGTCGTGCTAGCTTGAAACAAGGTTCTCCCTCCGTTGGTTTAGAGAAACAGTAAAGCACTCCAAACGCACTGGGGAGACAGAAATGAGACACTCTCCATGCTTGGGGCCTCAGTGACACCACAGCGCCCCAGTCTTTTGGGACCCTGAGGCTTAACAGGGGGGGCAAGCCTACAAGCCCTTGGAGATCACTGGGGGCACAAAAGCAGGAAGCAGGCAGCAGGCCAGCACATAGAAGCAGCTTGCAAAGTGGGAGTCTCTTCAGCAGCCTAGTAGGTAGACAGGCCAGCACAACAAAGCAAATCGTCCCAATGGCAGTCCCTCCTGACAGCACAGCAGTCCCTGGCAATGTGCAGCATGTAGAGCCAGCAGTGCCTGGTTACAAGTGCCACGCAGTGTTTAAAATCATGGGGTCAGAGCTCCCATACTTATACTCAAAAATGTCTTTGTTCAAGGGGAAACTTCAAAGGAACCCTTTCAATTGTATAGCAATCTCTTTTCAACCCATTAGGGTTAAATCAGCCCTTTGTGTGAGGGCAGGACACAGCCCATACAGATGTAAAGGGTGAATGCCCCCCTCTCTCTCCCAGCCCAGGAAGACAATCAGTATGCAGATGAATGCAGATATAATTCCTGTCACACCCAGCCCTTCCCCTGTTGTGGCTGTCTGGAAAGTATGAACCAAGTGTAGCTGTCACCCAGCCCTAGATGTGGATTGTAGTTAGGCTGGAAAGCACAAAGAGTTATAAGCACAGAGAAATGCCCACTTTCTAAAAGTGGCATTTCTAAAAATAGGAATGATAAATTCACCTTCACCAGTAAGCAGGATTTATCACAACTATTCCAAACCTGGCAACGCTACTCCTTTCAGACCAGACATTATCAATTCATTATAAATAAGGGAATTCACAATGCTAGCCTATGAGAGGAGTAGGCCTCACAGTAGTGAGAAACAAAATAGGCTGTGTCACTGCCAGGACCAGCCACACATAAAAGCACATGTCCTACCGTTTACTTACACAGCACCCTGCCTATGGGGCTACCTAGGGCTTACCTTAGGTGTGGCCTATGTGTAGTAAAAGGAGAGTTTTAGGTTTTGCAAGTAGTTTTAAATGCCAAGTCAAAGTGGCAGTAAACTGTGCACGCAGGCCCTGCAGTGGTAGGCCTGAGACAGGTCTGAAAGCTTACTTCTGTGGGTGGCACAAGCAGTGCTGCAGGCTCAAAAGTACAGAACAAAAATGGGCAACCCAATAGACCCTTGGAGGCTTGGGTAATCTAAACAATCAGGTAATAGTGCCTTCAAGGGATTCTTTTTGAAATCAATATCATGACAAGATTTACAAAATGAATTCACTTTAAGCCCCAATTGGTGGCTTAATACAAACAAATGTCAGAAATAAATTATTTGATTAAACAACAAATCAAACGCAAAACTGAAATACATTCAGTAAGGAAAATAATACTGCACGGGTGTATACTTCAAAAAAGTCAGAACTTATATAAAGAGTTGTGTTATATAAAAGGGTACATACTACAATTCACAAAAAGCAAAAGTAACTGGAATGAACATTCTTTTCATATAGAACTTTCTATCATGAATACTTTTGCCATAGCTCACCACAAAGTCTTTATTTTCATGAAATGGAGACAACCCTAATTACAGAAGTCTCAGCTGCCAACTTGATCAGAAAAGTGCCTGTGTCCTCCAAGTCGTCCTCACATTCGAATCGAATAGGATTCGATCGTTTGCCCCACTGTGGCCAATTTCAATTCAATCTTGATTCTTGGCGTGCCTAAAAAAAACAAATTCTGCCGCTGTCCACTATGAATCTGGAACTTATGATTAGGTTCCCAATTTTTCAGGGTCATTAGTAGACAAAAGAACTTACGTCCTGAAGATGGTCTTACAGATGTTTTCACTATAAAGACCGAAACGTCGACAATTTGACCCATTTTCTTTGTTATTAGTTTTTCAGGAAAGGTTAATTGTTTAGCCAATGATGTTGTTCCTATTTATTATGTGAAATGGGCTATGGCAAAAGTATTAATGATAGAAAGATCTATATGAAAAGAATGTTCATTCCAGTTACTTTTGCTTTTTGTGAATTGTAGTATGTACCCTTTTATATAACACAACTCTTTATATAAATTCTGACTTTTTTTAAGTATACACCCGTTTAGTATTATTTTCCTTACTGAATGTGTTTCAGTTTTGCGTTTGATTCGTTGTTTAATCAAATAATTTATTTCTGACATTTGTTTGTATTAAACCACCAATTGGGGCTTAAAGTGAATTCATTTTGTACATCTTGTCATGGCCGGCTCAAAGGTAGCATCTAATTTACAGGCCCTGGGTATATGGGATACCACTGTACAAGGGACTTACAAGTAAATTGATTGTGCCCAACAGGAGAAAACCAATCATACCATATTTTAGAGAGAGCAAATGCACTGTAGCACTGATTAGCAGGGGTAAAGTGCCCAGAGTGCTAAAGGCAACAAAAAGAGGGTCAGAAAAATAGACGGATAAGGCAAAAAGTTTGGGGATAACTCTACAAAAAACATCCATGTCTACCACAAATCACATCTTGAATGAAAAATTCCTAGGAATTATTTTACTGTTCATCTCCACTCAATACCATATTGTAGGTTAAAGTTAAAATCATCTCAGCACTGGATGACTGTAACACCATGTACGATCATGTATAATTTTATCAAATCAAAATGCTTCAGAGGTTCAGCCTGTGGCAGGGATAATGATCTTTGGCTCAAAGAAATATGAACCGGTGGTCTCTCAACACAAGAGCCAAAATTGATTCCCTGCAACAGACAGCACCAATGTCAAAATTCTCTGCTTTTAGTACAAATACTTCAAATACCTGCAGAAAAGGTAGTCCATTATACCCCAATACCCAACTTATATTCAGCAGAATAACGGCTCCATGCTGCAGGAATTACCTTCTCAAGCATATCTGACAAACCAGTCATTGATGCAGTTCAGACTGACAATACAAGACTTTCTAAGCTCTTCCCCCTTCACCATAAATTACTTATTTTATGTTCTCTTACATTTTGATTAATGTAAAATATGCTAGGCGAATCCGTACCGCCCAGTGCAGAAATGACTGGCCAGCCATGGTCCATCTTAGACTGGGTTCTGAAGCCAGTAAACCTGTAAGGCCTGTTTACGTTTATTTGCTTTGCACAATAGGAAGAGAAAAGGATTTGATGAACAGACAACACTATGTATCTCCTTTTATTTTCTGTTACCACAACATGGAAAGTATGTATGGCTCCAAAGCCGGCAAAGACTACTCATCATATGTCAAAGGGCGAAAAACCATCATCCACAACATAAGTCATGCTCAATCGTCAGATCCATCCCTGATGGGACATACGTTCAATTTTTGATTGTGAGACCCTAGGTATACAATGTAGTCCCACTATGGCAAGTGTATTGAGTACAGAAAACGGTATATTAAACATAAATGTTGTCTGAAGCAATTACTTCTCTGTTTGCTTTGCTGTGAGTGCGAGCAGCGTCCCAGGCCCCCCAGCTGCTTCCTTGGTTACTCCCTTCTGGGACGACCAATTGCGGAGAGGGAGGGGAGGAGCCTAGGCTGCTACCGGCAATTAATGCCGGTCGCAGCGCGGGAGCGGGCATTCTAGGACTTTGCTGCTACCCTTACGGCCAGTGATTGTCTCACCACTTTGCTTTTACAAATTGCTTTTAATAATTGTGGAAACTGTTTATGAAACTGAACCTGTTCTATCTATTTAAAAAAAGTAAAAATACCAACGATACGTAACTGCCTATGCTATTGAATCTGCTTTATGTATTTTCTTTTTTAAAAGTAAAAATACCAATGTTACCTGCTTTGCTTTGCTGTGAGCGTGAGCAGCGTCCCAGGCCCCCCAGCTGCTTCCTGGTTACTCCCTTCCGGGACGACCAATTGCGGAGGGCGAGGGGAGGAGCCTAGGCTGCCACCGGCCATTAATGCCGGTCGCAGCGCGGCCCGTCTGCGCACGTCCGCGGACGTCCAGGGGCAGGGGCCAGTCACCATGCCCAATCTTTTAGATACTCTTTGCAGGAACTAATACAGCTCCATTCATCCAAGCATCCACTTAATCACGCCATCGGCCCCATCCTGACCCAAAATGAGATTATGTTACAACGGGGATCTTTTCAGGAAATCACTCATTTCACACACCGCCCCGCACAACCACAGAATCATGACAGACACAGGGGCTCGGAATTATCTATCTTTAATTTAAACACCCGCTCCTTAGTCAAACATAAGCTTGAAATTTTCCTTCTTCTGGTTTCTGAGAAACCTGACATCCTCCTACTAACCGAGACCTGGCTTTCTCCAGAATCAACTCCTGATATTCTGGCTGCATTGCCAATTGATTATTACATCCTCCAGATGAACCGCCCTCCAGGCAAAATAGGTGGAGGAGTGGCGGCCATCATCCGCCATGACCTTAAATTCACAGTACTCACCCCACTCTGCCTCCCTGCCGCTGACAATATCGTAATCAAACTGGAATCAGTTTCAACCCCTCTAATCTGTGTATTACTCTACAGGCACCCCCAACACATGCCCCTGTCCCCCATTCTTTGGACGAACAAGTAGCCAACCTGGCAACTAACCACGCCAAAGTCCTGCTGGTAGGAGATTTTAACTATTGGTCAAATGATACCCGAGGTGGGCCCCACTCCGCCGAGCTTACCGAGCTACTCACCAACTTAAACTTCACCCAGCGGGTATCCTCGGCCACACACATCAAAGGGCACACACTGGACCAAGAATGGACCAACAACTTCCGCACTTTCGATCCTACCTTGTATATGGTCGGACCGCTATTTAATAAAGTTCACCATTATGAACCTTACCGCAGCCAAAATCCCTACTAGCGAAGGCAAGCGGTTAGGAAATGGAATACCATTGACAAAAACCAATTTCTCGATACACTGGCTAATACAGTTCCAATTACTGAATCTGACGTCAATGTCAGCGAGAAAACTATCTCAGCGTGGCTATTAGCAGCCAGTAACAAACATGCCCCACTCAAGAAAATAAACCTGGCCCGTCGGTTTGACGCACAGAAATGGTTCTCCACTGACTTAAAAACAAAAAAACTGGCCCTCCGCCAACTAGAAAGGAAGTGGAGACAGAACTACTTACCAGAAGGAAAACTCATCGACTCGGAGGCTATGAGAAAATACCAAAAGGCCATTTTCATCGCCAAGGCTGCTTACTTCTCAAGAATTCTAGCCTCCAATAACAGATCTAAGGAGATCTTCTCAATCGTAAACGAACTGTCCAACTCAGAAAGAGTCTCTACCAAATCCATTCCCACTCAAGCATTTTGCGACTCCTTGAATACTTGATTTATTGAGAAGATCTCCACCATCAAAGCAAGCATTCCCACACGCCCCTCCCTCGAGATACCCCTCTCTATGCCTGGAAACTCATGCTCTCTTGAGCAATTCCCAGCCATAAGCATACAAGTACTCCAGGACCTAATGGCTAAAGTAAAATCCGGATCTCCCACAGACTGCTGTCCACCCCACGTCCTAAAAGACGTTTTTACTAGTCTTCCAGGGCCCGCCCTCTCCCTCCTAAATAAGTCCCTATCCCAGGGCCAGGTCCCCAAGGCTTTTAAAGAAGCAACTGTTGTCCCCCTTCTGAAGAAACCAGGGGCTGATCCTCAGATCCTCTCAAACTACCGCCCGATCTCTTTGCTCCCCTTCCTGGCTAAGGTGCTAGAGGCCCATGTGACTAAGTGCCTATCCAATTTTACCGAACAATCCAATTACCTAGACTCACACCAAGCAGGGTTTCGCCCTGCTCATTCAACGGAGATGGTAATACTGGCAGTATTAGACTCCTTGCGAGAGAAAGCCGATAGAGGCTCCCCTCAGGCCCTGGTGCTGTTAGATCTCTCCGCTGCCTTTGACACGGTCGACCACGGTATCTTGGTGGACCGTGTCAGAGAGGCGGGCATCCAGGGTTCAGCCCTTAGCTGGATCAACTCCTTCTTAGAGAACCGCTCCCAGTCGGTCCGCATCGCCCACTTCACGGCACCAAAGCTGGAAACCACTTGCGGGGTCCCACAGGGCTCCTCATTATCCCCCCTCCTGTTTAATCTTTACCTTCTACCTCTGATCCGGTCCCTTAAAGAAAGGAAAGTCATCACATTCAATTATGCTGATGATCTTCAACTAATATTCTCCATTGATAATTCCCCCCAATCAGCTTTTGAATTTCAGTCCACCATGCGGCACATCCGCCACTGGATGGACCGCAATCACCTAAAGCTCAACCCAGGCAAAACTGAACTGGTCCTCACAGGTGGCAGCCACAACCTCTGGGGCCCACATTTCTGGCCAACTGACCTGGGTCCACCCCCCACCCCCACCCCCACCCCCTCTGCTAAAAGTCTTGGCGTCACAATAAACAATGACCTGTCTCTAAAAACCCAAGTCGGCTCTGTGATCTCCACCTGTTTCTTCCAACTACGGAAGATCAGAAAGATCTCACTCGGGAAGCTCTGACACAGGTAGTGCTAGCCACGATCATGTCCCATCTAGACTACGTAAACTCAGTCTATCTAGGTATGCCGCTATTCTTAACCAAACGTCTACAGTTGGTGCAGAATCAGGCGGCCAGATTGATCCACCAGCAACCTAGGTGGCAACATGTCACCCCCCTCCTGAGGAAGCTGCACTGGCTCCCCATTCCTCAGCACTGTGCCTTTAAAGTCGGATGTTTGGTCTTTAAATCATTACACGGACAGCGCCCCAAATTTATTAGCAGCCTCATCCAAAGGTACTCTCCCCCACGTGACCTACGCTTGGCCCACCTCCATCTTCTGGCAACTCCCGCTTTCAAACTGAAGCGACAAGGGGGTTGCAGGTTTGCCACTCTGGCACCCAGACTCTGGAATTCCTTTCCCTTGGAAATCAAATCTTGTACTGACCTGCTGAGCTTCAGAAAATTACTCAAAACATGGCTGTTTACCCAAGCATATGAATAAACTCCAACTGGGTCCAGCAAGCCCTAGAAATAGCGCCATGAAACCACCCGGTGTACGTGCGCTTTACAAAAACGTTATAACATCTGTCCTCTTCCCCTGCTGTTGAGGATGCCTATTATCATGGTGGAGTCATTGTCTGAACAAAGACCCTAGTGGCATATTTACTGGAATTGTGACTCATGGCAGCTCTTCAAGTTACCTTGCTGCATTGCCTTCAATGATAGGGAAAGGGCAAGAATGTGCTGTATTTATCCAATTTGTTCCTGTAGAATGCAGCACACTTAAAAGGAGGAAAAAATGAGGAGAAATAAATATATTACTCCTCATTACGCCTCACCTGGGGAGGCATAAGATTTTGACGCATTCTCAGGTTTACAAGTCCTTGTAAATAAGGGAATGCGTCAAAAACCATAGTAGTTGTGTGTAACACCCATGCAACGTCCATGGAGCGGCTTCGTTGCTCAGAGTAAGGCAACACCACAATTTGCGCTGCGTTGCATTATTCCATATTTATGAAGCCGTTCAAAGCCAAAGTGGCTTTGCGTGACTTCATAAATATGACTGAGATGTTTGTGTTGTGCATGTACCACGTTGCGTGGTGGAAGCATGATGCAAAGCCCTTATAAGTTTGCCCCTAAAATTGTAGGAATGGGGAAAAATCCTTTAAATTTGTCACCTCAATTATCAGCTTAAAAAACTAACGTGGGAATATGTGCAGCTCGGAATGTCTTTAAACTAGTTTCAACAGTTTTCTTTGAGCATTTAAGCCCAGCCACCATCAAGCATATTCCTCAGGACTGTATGTATGTTCAATCAGTGTGAGATATCGGAGTGCTTGTCCCTGCTGAGCACCCTTTAGCTCTGAGTGATATATGAGTGCCAGAAGGTCACTCAGGTCTTGGTTTTAGAAGCTTGCTGTCTATATGTACCTGTAAGAGATGGTTGATAAGTATGCAGGTAACATGGTCAATATTGCATGCCTTAGTACATTTACGTAATGATACTACAAGCATTAAGAAGCCAGAAATATTATGCTCTGAAAAGTTCACATAATATTTATTACGATGATTAAAGTAAAATTGCCTAGTGTTATTGGTGGGTGAAAATGTTAAAACCCATGTCTTAGAAAGTATCATCACATTCTCCCACGTTAACATATAATTAGCTACTCACTTAATTTAAAATCAGTCCAAGATAACTTGAAGTGGACAATGTTTGAAAAAATCACGCCAAGCTACGACATTGCATGAACACTCATACACTTCATGTAAAAGAATTAAAACAGTTGTCTAAAATCCCGGACACTTACAGGGCTAAAGAATGAAATTGAATGGGAACAAATATAATGTGAAGATTCTGGAGCAGACTTGTTTATTTATCATACTTACACAAATTCCAAACATGCATCATAAGTATGATTGGAGAAACCAAGGCTTACTGCCTGATTTACAAAGGTAAACTTACACTTTGGTGGGCGTTTACTCTTTTTTGCTATTCACAAACAATGCTTTAATAGTAATTTTACGACTGCGGAGACTCTGCAGTCAGGGCGGAAAACTACACACATAAAAAGATAGGACAGGCCTATCTTTTTCTATGCAGAGTTCTCTGCCCCGACTGCGGAGTCACCGCAATAATAAACATAGGCACATATTTATGGGACTTTGGCGTACGGCAGCGCAGCAAGGCACTTTGCTGCGCTGCCCTCGCCAAAGTGAAAGGGCAGGAATGCACCATATTTAAGCAATACGGTGCATTCCTGCCCTTTCTCCCTGCGCTGGCGCAGTTTCGGCAGCCTAGCGCCAATGTAGGCACCCGTGCACCATGCTGCAAATGTGCCTCTGCTGCATGCAGGATTGTTTCTGTGCAGGAAGGGGCACCTTCCTGCACAAAATCAATCCTAAGAGGCATTTTCCTCTTTCTATATGTGTATGCTGCAGAATGAGAACGAGGAGAAATAAACATATTTCACCTCGTTACACTTCACCTCGGGAGGTGTACGGATTTGGCATTTGCCCAGATTTACATCACTTTGCAAATCTTGGACAGCATCAAATTCCATGGGTGTTGTGTCAGAAAACCTACCGCAACACCATGGAATGCCTTCCGGGCGCAGAGTAAGGTGGCGCAGCGATTTGCACTGCGTCATCTTACTCATGATTTATGAGGCCACTTAAAGCCACGCAGGGAAGCTTTGCGTGGCTTCATGAATCGAAATGAGAGCCCAGTGTCACGCATGCACCACTTTCTGTGATGCAAAAGTGACGCAGGGCTCTCATAAATAAGCCCCTTACTATTAACTCGTAGTTTGTGAACCAAAATAAAAACCATCAACTTTCACAAAAGTGTAAGTTTACCTTTGTGAATAAGGCCCATGATCGCCCACCCACTTCTCTAACCCTTCCTAAATACCTCTGCACTCTTCATTGTTCTTTTCACAGGCAGAGATTATTGCGCTCAGTGTACATGTTTGTAGAGGTATTCAAGGTTATAACTTTAGAGTTCCACCATAACTAAGAGCATTAAATATTTATACAAAAAATGAGTCAAGGCTTTTAGCATATGTTTTTTGACATATTTATCTAAGGAAGGAAAATCATAGCGTAGGGTATTCATGGAGGTAGGTTTTCATTTTGTTGTGTGATTCCAATGCTACAACATAGTATCCCAGCTTTGGGCAGTGAAAGTTTCTCATTCCCTCGGTAAGTGACCGTTTTCGGTTTCCCCTCTGCACAGCAGTGTACTGCCATCTTGTGGCAGAAGGAGGGTTATGTTGTTCCAAATCAAGGTTGCATTTCGGCAAAACAATTCTAGTGCTGAAGCAATTCACTTCTTCGAGGCTGTGTCCTCTTTCGGTTGTGTGGAAAGGTCAAGTACACACTCCTCTAGAGCATTATGAACTTCGTAACCGGTAATGGTAGTGAGTATAGTTGTGATCCATACCCAGTACAACAAATGCGTACTACAGGACCACATCATTTGTAGGAAAGCAGCCTTCGTAGGATTACATCAGCGCTTCAACACCTCATCAGGGGTAGCAAGCGCTATGTAAATGCAAACCTTTTACTCTTCATTCCCTCCACTATCCTTCTCAATCCAAATAACAGACTAACATATCCACCGCTCAAATTAATTTCATATTTCACTATACTAATTCACCACTAATCTTTTTTTTGGTTCCAGAGTAGCGTGCTACTTGCTGAAAAAGCACTTTGATGCCTCATCAGGGGTAGTAAGCACTATATAAATGCAATTACAATACAATAGAATCTCTTAGACCTGTTAAATTGAAAAGGATGTTCATTATTATCATCAGTGAAGTTAGCTTCTGCAGCAAGGGGCCACCCATCTACCATGTTTCGTCTACCATCTCTGGTAAAAGCAAAGGTAGGCTATAGTTGCAGGGCCGGCTTAAACCCTGGTGGTGTCCAGTGTGACAATCATTTTCGGTGACCCCATGACCATCTACTCGGTAGATTCCCTCACTACCACACTCCAACAGTGCCCCTCATCTTTACATAGCCCCTCTCTCACACTCATTTAATTTCTTTTATAGCGCTACTCATACCAGTGTAGGGTAGTGTTAGAGCACTTTACATCACACACTCATTATACAGAGACAATACTGTGTGTAAATCAGTCTATAGGAAATGTTACATAAGACAATGAGGATTACAAGGAGTAGACAGTATATTTTAAGTGTGTTTGGTCTGGAGAAGCACAAACTAAGGATTTAAAACATACAATAGGGGTTGGGAATGCCTTTACTAATAAGAATGCATTTCTACCCAAAAAACCCCTTTTAAGCAACATTAGGATTATGAAAGACTGAGGAAAAAACATAACGTTCTAACCTATCCCATGCAATTTGCATGCAGCTCTTAGATGAGTCACTGTGCTATATTTGGTTTGTGACTTATGAACTGTAACTAAACAAAAGATCTCTGTGACAAGGCAGTAACTCTCTGAGCTATCCACACAAATTACACTTTTGTGACCTGCATGGTAGACTTTCATTGCAGCAGGCATAGTAACCGTCTGCGCTACTTTATGAAGAGTCAAAACTGCCACTAGACAAAACTCAATCACTCTCCAGCAGGAGCAGTAATCACCAGAGTTATCTTGATATTTTTATTGTTGCCTAAAAACTGCTGGACATACAAGGAACTCTACAGCAGATGCTTTTAAACCCATAAGTTAGTCCTAAACAAAGCGCCCCCCCCCCCGAGCTCTACGCCTGGTGCTGCTGCATCGGTTGCACCGTCCTAACACCGACCCTATATGGTTATTCTGTGGATTCCCAGATTCTTCCAATTTTGCTACCAATACCACATTCGGTGAGCAATTAGCAACAAAGGAAGCTCTCAACATTTCGAAGTGATGAAGAGGAGCCGAGTTAGACATGTCATCACTGTGCAACAATAGACACAGCAGTGCCTTGAAATTAAATGGAATGTTTACCAGTCTGGAACGGTAGAACTAGCATGCAGCACCTTGCTAAAACAGAAAAAGTATGGGTGCTCTAAATTGTATAGATTAACCTCAAAGAAACTTTTGAACTTTTTTAATTTCCCCAAGTTTTTGAAATTTGCAAAGGTTTTTAAAAGCCAAATACACAACATCTTACATATGTTCCAAACTATCTAATACTTAACATCACTACTGGGGTAACCTAGCAGCCTGCTATTTGACGCTTGCTCCATGTTTGACTATCAAACATTTTATGGTGGAAACCTCATGCGCAGGTCATCAACATATATTTACAAATGTATGTAACATTTTGTGCCTGCCAGGAATTCCCAAAGTGATTCCTGATAGATGTAAACCCATTTATAGCGGCAGAGATCTCTGACACAAGTTCGGACATCACCATAGCAGTAAATTGCACTCATGGAATGGGAAGTGGGCACTCCATGGCGTGGTATGCCGTCACAGTTTGGAAACATGGACAAATTTGTGGGTTTGTCTTCATTCTCATTCTCCTCTCCCTACCCTTTCCAACATGGTAAGCCTCATAACTGACTCCAGCCAAGGACTGGCTTAACTATCCTTCCAGAGTGTGAAGGGGAATGAATCACCTCAGATTTTCTGGCGAAGTAAGGGGATGTGGTTCCTCTAGGTGAATAAATAGTTTCCTTGCCAAGGAAAAAAAACTGTTTGCCCCTAGAGTTCTATTCTCATTGTATGGACTTCTCTGCTATGGAGAACTCCGCACAGCGGGAATTGGATTCCACAGGGGAAGTCTTCTGACCATCCCAGGAGTATGCCTGGAAATCTGCAACTGGTGCAGTTTCCAGGCATACTTCTGGAAATTTTGGAGAATAACAAAAAAGTAGGTGAAGGTATATTCTGGTGGAGGCAGAGATCTCCATTTATACTATTCTTACTTTTTTGAATACAGTCCTATCTTAGTGTTATGATGGATCAAAGTTGGCTCTGGATGAACATGAGCCAATGATTGTTTCAAATGCTTTTTGTATTAAATCTTTATGTCACTTTAATTACAAATATGGAATTTTGACTGATTAAAACTCACACATGCAAACTTCTTTCAATTGTACTATATCTTGCAGCCGTTTCGATTTTAGAAGATCAAATAAATTATTGGAGCAATGTCATTAACAAGCCTTTGCAATATCAATGGCTGTAGGGATCAAAGCACTTAGGGCCTGATTACGATCTTGGCGGACTGGGTTACTACACAAATGTGACGAATATCCCGCCTGCCGTATTACAATTCTAATATATTCTATGGAACTTGTAATACTACAGACGTTTGTGACGGAGTATCCCATCCGCCAAGATCGTAATCAGGCCCTTAGGCTGGAGTGAGGGATGAGCGCATTTTGTGTTGAGGCTGAAATATTAGGAATTAATTTAATTGTTGCAGACTTATAAAATAAAACAGGCAATTTGGGGCTAGTTTAAGTTTCAGGGACCTTGTGTCAAATGTGAAATGCAGTTAGCTATCAAATCTAAACAAACACTTCTTAAATGTTCCAAAGACGTGAAAAAAGTGGAATTTTGAAATAATAAAAGTAGGGGGACAACTTATCATTGACAAAGGCAACTTATGGGAAAGATTTACTGAAATAACAGTTAGGCTTGATAAATATTAGATTCGGGAGAAGCCATGTATACAGGCCTTATATGTAAGTAACTATGTGCTTGGGCTTGTAAATTATGTGTAATATACACCTTGACCAGCAATGAAAATAAACGTAATGCTTTTTAGTTGTAGGCTACTTCACACAGTCCAGAAATGCAGGAAATTAAAAAATATATATATTTGTGATTCCCACAAAAAGGGCTTCACCTTTTATGTTTGTGACCAACCATATTAGAGAACAGAAAAACACACCTAAAGCAGTTTTTCCATGAAGCAAGTATGAGCAGAGATAAAGGGATAAAGGACCTTTCTGTATATTTTGTATCTCAATAAAACTTTTATATCAGTTGGTTTACTTCGAAAACAAAATTGAAAGTTATAGTTTTAAACTTTGATATTCCTTTTGTAAGTGTTTTATACGTGTTATTTGAAGTAATTCAGTAAAGGTTACTATAGTGTCTCATACAGAAGACAAGCTTACACATTGAATAGCAGTGCAACTAAAGATGGTTTGTAAAACTGCTGTATTATGTTTGAGTTATGGATGGTATTAATGACTATAAAATGGAGGCATTTGGAGATTTTGTGTGGGGAGGTATCTGCCTCATCTCACCATCTGGTTACCTTCAAAGTCTTCACAATGTAGGATCCTTTCAGAAAGACATGCTGTAACAGCTGCCGTCTTCCTCAGGATCTGCACGACGAGATTGTGGCCCACCTCCAGGCACCTCCAACTCAGTATGCTGTTATAGCACTGAGGCTTAGAGAGGCCAGGAGGGGGGAAGAGTTTGGGAAGGGAACTGCGGCGGAGTTCAATGGTCACAGGCACTGACTTTTGTAATAAGACGTGAATATCGAGCCCGAGACACACACATACATCAAAACACTCTCCAAGAATACTGCCCTGTGGAGATTCAAGAGCGGGCGTGACCGTAATGCAGAAATGAACGCATTCCCCAACAGGGGGGTCTTACCACTCGGAGCACAGCCTGCTCGGACTATGGCTACCGGAGCGTAGCTGAAAATGGAACTGCAATAAGCCGAGGAACCTCTCAGCTCTCAACGGAGAACATGCACCAGCGTGGGACCAAGGGCTGAACAATGACTGGAGCGCTGTCGAGCAACGACGGGACTTCACACCGGAGACGGAATCCAAGATGCGCTCCAGAAATCCCCCGGGGCCGGCCGCCATCACTGGAACCAGAAGGAGGAAGAAACCAGAGTTCCTCCTATGCCCAAGATCGAAGAATAGTGAGCGACACCTCAAGGGCGGGGCTGCTTATATAGATCTGGACCACGCCCTAGATGACTGTCTTCAGCAGCAGGGAAAACCCCAGCGGGGAAAACCCAGCAGCTGCAGAAGGAAAACAAAATTGAAGCAACAGCGGGGAAAACCCCAGTGGGGAAAACCCAGCAGCTGCAGAAGGAAAGCAAATTGAAGCAACACCCTAAACAAGCATTGTAACCTGTAACAGAAAGGTTACATTAAAGCAGGACATTGCAACCACCAACGTGCGGAGTGGGACAGATGCCTTTTTCCACAGCATACCACTCCCTTACGGGGCGGGGGGACCCACAAAACCGTTCATGCTGTGATCGGGGCAGGCCCTAGAACGCGCGCCGCTGCTGCACTGACACATGCTATTAATATGTGTAGTTCATAAAAAGGTATAGTAGGGGTGGGATCCCATAATGACTGCAAACTACGAGGGGTGGCTCATAAAACAGCCAAAAGCTAAGTCTTGGAACCCAAAGAGTGTAAGAATGTGGGACGTAAGTTTTAAACAGCATAACAAACAGGAAATGGTTCTTCTTGTTTGGGCATTCAAAGATTTCGAATCCTAGGGTGAAAAATATGAAATGGTGATCTGACACCGTGAAGGTGATAGTCAGGCACAAGTCAGTGGAAGCTATGCTTCATTGTAATAAAACATTCATATGATTTAACGTCAACTGCCAAGACAGACTGCTCACTGAGTGGCAGAATAAAAGAACAGAGTTCCCTCCACCCCCGGGGTAGTGCCAAGGTTAGTCTATTCAACCATCAAAATGCTCACACCGGTGAGACCCTGTTAGACTTGGCATCTTTTGGCGTGTTTCCCCAGTCTTTTTGCTTTCTGACCTCCCGGTTTTGAGTCTGTTTTTGCTGGTTTAGTGTCTCTGCGCACTTTCTCACTGCTGTTCAGTGTTAAAGTGCAAGTGCTCCTGTTGTAAATTATGCTATGGATTGGTGTTTCCATGATTGGCATATTTTATTTACTGGTGAGACCCTAGTAAAGTGCATTGAGAGTGCCATGCCTGGTAAATCAAATGCTACTAGTGGGCTTGCAGCACTGGTTGAACCACCCACAGAAGTAGCCCTGAAAAGGTAACTTAGACCTGCCACCGCAGAGTCTGTGCGCAGTTTGTAACTGCCATGTCGACCTGGCAAGTGCACCCACTTGCCAGGCCCCAACCTTCCCTTTTTCTACATGTCAGTCACCCCTAAGGTAGGCCCAAGGTACCCCTGTGGGCAGGTTGCTGTGTATGTTGGAGGAAGGATATGTACTGATGTGTGTGACATGTCCTGGTGCTGAATTACAGTGTATTTCATTTTTCACCATTGCAAGGCTGCCTGTTCCCATAGGACAGAATGGGGAGTTTGTTTATACCACCTTATAAACATACCTACTCCTGGGAACAAGGTAGAAAAATAAAGTTTAGCGTGACTGGACTAAGAATGTTAAAATGCATCTTTTAGTGAAGATGGTTTTTACATTCTGTGTTTGAAAGTAGAACGTTTAGAAAGTAGGTATTTTCTTGCTTAGCCATCCTGTGTGCCTCTGCTGGGGTTGTGGATTGACTGTCTGGCTTTGGGATGACAGGGGCTGGAGAGGGGCAGTGGCTCCAGGAAGCCTGATGGGTCAGGGCTGGGCTGAATAGACCTGGGCTGCATTTAGAGTAGCATGAGGAGATTTCCTTGCACCTGAATGGGCCTGGTCTGC
Source organism: Calotriton arnoldi (assembly GCA_963921515.1). Classification (NCBI taxonomy): domain Eukaryota; kingdom Metazoa; phylum Chordata; class Amphibia; order Caudata; family Salamandridae; genus Calotriton; species Calotriton arnoldi. Next base: position 562,533 of record CAWUFW010007845.1, read on the forward strand.
CTTGCACAATGCCGTCTCCACCCCCTGCCAGGAAGCTGCACCAGTGAGGACAGAATTGGTCTGGGCTGGGTGCAGACATTCTCTGCCTCCATAGAACAAAGGATTTGATGGTATAAATATTAAGGCCCAGACCCCAGAACTTTAGAACTCTTTTGGACCAAGAATACTGCCAAGAAAAAGAGTATGGAGAAGCTGTGAGGAGGAACTACCACTTTGCTGAGTGCTTTGCTGTGTTGGCCTGCAGTGGCTGCTTCTGTCTTGGGCAGTGAAAGGACTTAACTTGAACTTTCTGCAATCTCTTTTTGTAAGTTTCTCCAAGGGTTTTAGGTAAGGCTTGCCCCCTGTTCAAGAAGTCTCAGGAACAGCAAAGACTTCAAGTTCTTCTGCCCTCAGCACTGGGAACTGTGTGTTTTGTGCTGCTACATAAGAAAAAGCAACCCGACGCAGTCTATGACACTGCTGCCGACTCCGTGTCCTGAAGGCACCGCAGAGGGCACCACCGCAACCCTGCACCACAACCCTGGTCTCACCGACGACGCCTGCTGACGCCGCCACCGAGCCGCTGCTTGCACTGTGACCTGTGGGCACCGCACTCCACACCGCTTCGCTTCACATCGTCGCCTTGGTATCCCCGACGACGCTGCTTCACGCTGACATAGACGCCGCTGCTTGCACCGTGGATCGAGGGCACCGCTTGTAAGTTACACGACTCACATCCTCATCCCGCACCGCAGCCTTGGCCTACCGACGCCGGCACCATCGACTCCAGTTCGTCAGCCAACGACAGCGCTTCAGCAACGACAACGACGCTGCCCGCAACGTGACCTGCCAGCACCGCGACGAGCACTGCTGCCCTTTGCACCACAGCACCTGACGCCTTCCGATGCCAGCGCTCCTGACTTCAACCGCGAGGAGTTCGATCTGCATCGCGTGTGACTTCAAGGGCCCGACGACTCCTGCACCGACCTCCGGAACCGATGCCTGCGGACACCGTGCTTTCGGAGCTTAACGAGAGGTCACTGACGCCCTGCATTTCTAAAGGTACTGTTTTGCGGGTCTTCCCGACACCGTAGCTGGCCCGCAATGCCGCAGTCAGCCAGAACTGTTTGGAATTTGTTGTTCACTACGCCGTAATAGCCCCAGACGGAGCTATCGACCTCAAGGAACTTTATTTCAAGTTTATTTTGATAACTGAAGATTTCTAAGTACTGTATTGTGGATTTTTTATTGTTTTTGGTCTTGTCTTAAGTATATCAAAATATTGGATATTTTTCTAAACTGGTGTGGTGTCCTTTTGTAGAGCTTACACTGTGTTACTGTTGGTTATGTGCAAATGCTTTACACACTGCCTCTAAGATAAGCCTGACTGCTCGTGCCAAGCTACCAAGGGGGTGAGCAGGGGTTATTTTAGGAGTGTAACTCCCTTATCCTGACTAGAAGGAAGGGTCCCTACTTGGTCAAAGGTGCAAACCCCTGCCAACTAGAGACCCCCATTTCTAACAGACCCCCTATACATGTACTGAATCTGACAAATCTTTGAAGCCAAAGTACCATCTGTATACATATGGAACATTTATTTGTGGGTAAAAGCAATAGAATGTACGTACACATCACTGACAACATGTTACCTAGAGTACCATATCCACATTTAGAGAAGGTATCCATAGAGATATGAAAACATTTTCATAACTTTATCAAGGAGGACAGATATAATAATGCCTGAGCTGACCCAGTATTCATAGGTGGTATGTGTCATAACTACACACATATATATAATGCTTATAAAAGGTAGACAAACCTAGAAATTAAAAGAAGAAAGACAAATCAATAACAGGGAATCTTTAATGGAGCCGACATTGCAAAACCAAGCTAGGGATTGAGCCTGTTAATAGATAAAAAGTGAACAGATAAACATATATCATAAAACAATAAATTGTTTGTTCACAAAGTCAAAAGAATGTTTCTGCAAATATAGGGAAACTAGCAGACTACGGATATAAGAAGTCTGGGGAAAGTCACAGCGGGCACTATTCCATATTGCTTCGAAATTAATTTTCATGCACGGGCAATTGAAGAATTTTGGATTCTCGCTTGAAACCTCAATATGTACACAGCTCTATAAAGTCCATTACTAATGCACACCCTGTGCATAAATTGGCCATGCTGTGTACAATCCAGTGCAAATCACATGTTCCATTGTAACACCTTTAAGACATTAAACTAAATGCAACTGGAATGAGGCCATTACATGCGGCCATCGCAAGTTGCTGGAATGAGCTCGTAAAATGTTCACAGAAGCAGGAAATCCCTTTACATATTTGAAAATGGATTCACTATTAATTTCATTGCTCCCAGTGTTTCTTTTTACGTGGTATACTTTTGGAAAATCTATTTCAAAATAACAACTTCCATACCACCGTGCAGGAAGCCTAAAGTAAGCCTTATTCCCACACACAATAAATTCCAGGAAAACTGAATCTGTCCCTCCTTTTAGTCCCCAACCTCCAAGTATTAAGAAATTATGTTCACATTCACTGGTACCGATGAAAATATTGTTATAATCATTCTTTAACCTATGTAGACAAATTTTCCCTGTCTTTACAAAATCCAGAGTCATAGCAGCTTGAGCTTTGCCAGGTGTGTAAATACCTTCTTTCTCAGCCCAAGGTGGAAGATGAGCTTTATGCTCAGACGCTTTCTTTTGGAAATTTTGTCTTCTATTCTCAACTAAATTTAAAAATATCTTTTCTTCCTCACGTAATGAACATGTTAGATTGCTTCTATGTGCATGTTTTATATCTATTGACTTCAGTGTTAAAAAAAATTCTCCCATAAATTGTGCATCTTGACTACTAAGCACTGGGTTCAGATTCTTTCAAATAGGAACTTCTGAAAATATCACATCTATATTTGAATAATAATACTGAAGTTTCCCTGTTCTATAAAATAAACTAGTTAGTACACTACATGATATGCCATAAGTTAAAGGCAAATGATGATATGTTAAACCTTCTGCTACTGATTCAGGTAACTTCATACAGACATAACAGTCACTAACTTCCATGGTATCTACGTACTGAAACAATAATTTAGTAAAAACATTTAAACTAGTATCGTTATCTGTTACCACGTGATGGAAATCTGGCTCATCCTCTGCTTCTATTTCTACTCTATCACCTTTCATGTTATCTATCCTTCCCTTAGTATCGTTTTTATTCTTTTTATCCATTATCATAAGGTAAGGAATTGCTTCAATCACAACTAACCACACTATAAGCACCACTACCAGACTACATATGCATATAGCACAGCATCTTTTACAACATTTTCGTTTCGGTCTCCCAGAAACTCTGTCGTCAGCCATTTTTGACAAAGAAGAATTTTCTTCTTTTCTTTTTCTTTCAAGACTTTAATTTGTCAAGGAGGTTTTACTTCTTTTTCATAGGTCAGTTCTGCACTTGTTCCTTCGTCACCACTTTCACTTGACTCTGAACTCTCGTAGTCTTCAAGGATTATATAAGTCCAATCTGGACCTTTAAACTTATTGTTCACGAGTTTCAATCTTTTGCTTTTTCGTTTTTCAGTCCCACTTGTTTGCCCAGATAAGCTTGTTACTTCATTTACTTGTTCTGGATCTTCACTTCGTGTTACTATGTGGTATTTCACTCTTTTAATGACACTAGGCCAATGATCACCTTTTCTGACCTTCTTTGTTTGCACTGTATCTTCACCTTCCAAGTCTTTTTCAAAAACTCTTATTTTCAAGGTGTGGCACAAATTGATTTTCCTCAATTTCAGTTTTCTCTTCTATCTGTTCTTGTTCAGGTCTTGTTGTTGTTTCTTCAGTTGCCTCAGTGTGAGTTTCTACTATCTGACCCTGTTCAGGATTGACGTTTTTGTGCTTGATGCTTTCTTGCTCGATGTTTTCTTGGTTTTCTTCTCCGTGAACGTGTTTTTCTTGTTCTAACTGGTTCTGATCAGGGCTTATTGCACTGTGTACTTCTGCAGCCTGACCGCGTATTTCTGAACCTGTCTGTCCCTGCTCAAACTTTGTTGTTTCGTTGTCAATTTGAGCCCAATTTCCTTTCCCTATCTGGGCCTGCTCAGGTTCTCTTATTGTTTCATTCTCCCTATCCTGAGCTGCTTCTTCTACACCTATCTGGTCCTCACTAATTTCCTCAAATCTAACTCTACTTCTTGTTTTGATGAAAACTTCTGGTATATCAACCACTGGTATCCAGTCCTGACTTGTGCTCGGTTGTTCTCCTTCAGCTTCTCCCGAATTTATCACTTGGGATTCTTCAGCTGGCCAACCTTCAGCTTCCTCAGCTATTGATGCTGACTGAGGATCTTTTCCTTCAGGAGCTGGCACCCTTTTGGTGTGGCTTACATGAATCCAATTAGGCAATCCTGCACATTTCACTGCTGTGTTCGTAACTAGTATGACTTGACAAGGTTCACCCCACCTGGGTGATAAACACGTTTCTCTGGTGTGATGCTTCACTACCACCCAGTCTCCGGGGTTCAGATCATGCTCTTGCTCAGGCTGCCTGGAAACTGCGTCTTCTCCAACCTGGTGCGAGACAGAACGCACGAGGTCAGCCAATGCCTTGCAATAATCTAGAACCATATCATCAGTTATGTCCAGCAGTTTATTTCCAGGTACATGTGCTTGTCTCATTGCTCTTCCCGTGATAATTTCATGTGGACTCAATCCTGTATTTCTATCAGGAATGCTTCTGAGTCCCATTAAGACAAGAGGCAATGCATCTGGCCAATCTAACAATGTAGATGCACACATCTTTGACAATCTTGATTTTATTGTGCCATTCATTTGTTCAACCACTCCAGAAGCCTCTGGGCGGTACGCACAGTGCAATTTTTGTTCAATTTTAAATGCTTCACAGATTATTTGAATTACATTGTTATTGAAGTGACTCCCTCTATCTGATTCTAAAGTTACTGGGA